>CM076581.1:1073325256-1073925256 GCA_034641835.2 Pinus albicaulis | reverse complement strand
TTGATATTAGCAATAGGAGTTTGTATGTTGGGAGAAGGCAAGGAAAAAGTTCCCAGTAAAGCTGAATCTTTAATCAAACCTAATCCGACATCCTTATAAGGCATAGTCGATTTTCCGATATGTTAGATACTATCAGTAGAGGCTAGGTTGGATGAATAATATGAGAGCTGATATATCTTAACGATCTTTCCTTTATGAGGAAACATGATGAGACGAAAGATCTATGATACAATAGCAGTCATAGTGTAAGACCAACTGCGACCCAGGAGAAGGTTATAATCCAGAGGGGCATCATCCATCTCCACATCTAGATTAACCACTTTGCCTTTGACCTCTATTGGTAGATCTTGTAAAATACCATATGGCTGAAAATCTTTTCCGTCGAAAGCTTTGAGAATAGTTGGTGAATCGTTGATTATTGGAGAACCAATTGATTTCCAAAATTTTATCGACATTATACATGTAGAAGCCCCTTCATCAACAACAGTATGAAAGATATGCTTGTTTTTTACTATTATCGAAATCTGAAAAGCCATTTGATGAGGTAGGTGCGGTGTAAAATTTTCTAAATCGAAGATCATGAGGTTCGAATCCTGGAGATCTACGGCTCCTAAGGCTGGCAAAAGTAATTTTCTTTGGGCTGGGCATGATTGCAATACTTCCAAAGCCAACATTTCTGAAGGGGAAATTGCCAAATCTTCAACAATATTGTAATTTTGAGCAGCTCTCGCCTGTGGATTAAAAGTTGATTTACGAAGTACACCTTTTGCAAGTGGTTTAATCACTAAGTCAGGATTTTTTTTCTTGATCTGTAATGTAACAGAAACTGAGGGAGATGTAATCGATGAAGAATAGAATGATTCTGCTTCTTTACCAGTATTTTTACTACCGTAATCTTGTGATCGCGTCGCAACCATGAAAATATCCTCAACCGGATTGGAGGAAGATCCAACCATGTTACTGTCTTGATTGGGGAAAGGATCCTTTAAGACAACAAGTATTAGCGAACCCTTAATGAATTTTGATACCTCGGCTCTATGTGGGCACTCTTTTGTAAAATGATCCTAGTCACAGATGAGAAAAGGATATCGAGGTTTGCGTTTTTCATCAATTAGTTTAGTTGTATCAGTTTTCTCTTTTGAAGATTTTTTCTTGTTATTATTACCTTTCTTGTTACCACTGGTTTTAGATTTGGTCGTAGATGTCTCTACAACATGGATATCGTGGAAGCTTCTAGGGAAGAATGTCCTTTAGGTGAATCGGGTAAAGTGATAATAGGAGAAGTAGTCTTGGAAGACTTCTTCTTACTCTTACTAGTACTAAAAAAACCAATTACACCATCAGTGACATGAGAGCCAGAAGGAGTTGCATTTAATTGACCAGGTCTTGGTAAATTGGGGATTTTATCATACAGAGTACCTGACTGAGTATAAACAAGGTCAAGGTACTGAGCCTAAGCAATATAACTTGCTCTTCCATAGCAATGCCTCCTTTGGCCACATTTTCAGTAATTTTAGGCAATAACGATTTAATAAACCATTCAGCCAAAATTTGATCAAGAATAAAGACTTTCACTAAACCCCTTATACATCTCCATTCATGAATGTGATTAGATATGTACGTAGACGTAGACTACTTTAATTAAGTCAGCAATTCTGTGCCATTTTCGTATCTGACAGGCAACTGAAAATGGGTTAAGAAAGTAGTAGCTAATGTATTAAAATTATTAAAAGAGCTGTGTGGTAACTCAATGTACCATTTGGCAGCTGCACCAATAAGAATTCTCTGAAAAAGACCAAATCGAATAGAATCATCGACTAGTGAATTGGATGTGCACCAGAGGTGATAAGTCATAACGTGATTAGATGGGTCCTCTCTTGACTTACCTTCAAATTTGCTAGGCATCGGCGGCCAATATGGAAGATAAAAAATGGGATTGTTCGTAAGTGGCGATAGATCTGGTAAATCTAAAGTTTCTATGAATGGTAACCGATGGCTAGGGTCTTGATAACCTTGAGTGATCAAACTAGTGCTAGGAGGAGGATAGCCAGGATATCTTGGAATCGGATGTGTATTTGGAATCATGAAACCTCCTGGGTAACCAGGATTAACCTGACCATATTGCGGTTGTTGAGGTATTTGATAAGTACACCCAGGGTACAGCTGATACTAATATGCTGGATTTTGCGTAGCTTGACAAATATGATACTATCCCTAGTATGGTTGATAAGTAAACTGAGGTTGACTAGAGACAATCGTACTAGCACCAACTTGTCCCGTAGGCATCTGGGCCGTACTCTTACTTGTAGGTTCTGAATGTGGCACAAATGCTTGAGGAATTTTCACTGATACAGGGATATAAGAAACCGGAGCTACGGTTACTCCAGAAACAGGTGTTTTAGGTTGAACAGAATTTGTAGTAGCTGTAGCAGTTTGAGGCAGAGTCTGAGGTGTATTAGGCCCAGGTTGCTAAACAGAACCAGATGTAGGTACTTGAATAGTAGGCTAAACAGGTTGCTGGGTTGCACCATAAACTAAAGGTTGTCTAGGTTGATTAGGTAACTATACATTAGGTTGCATAGTCTGTTGAATTTGTGATGGATTCCACACCATGTTCATTCCAAGGTATTGACCCGTAGAAGGTTGTACATGTGAAGGACCATAGCTTGATTGAACGTAGGGTTGATAATTAAGTCGTAAATTTCCAGCTCCTTGTAAAAATGATTGACCAGAAGGTGGTTGGAAACCTTGAGTTGGATACTGACCTTGAGGTTCATAACCTTGAAGCATGTACTGAATTTGGGGTTGATAAGGAGCCTGAGGAATATACTGAGTTTGGGGTTGAACTTGGGGTATGTACTATCCTTGAGGTTGTTCTCCAGGTAAATAATATTGTCCTACAGTTTTTCCTGGTAGAAAATTACCTTGAGGCTGTCCCCCAGGCGGTAACTGACTACCTTGAGGTTCCCCATAGGCGGTAACTGACTACCTTGAGGTTGAGGATTTGGAATATTACCAGAAATCATAAAAATTTTCTCTACGTTTGAAGTTTCAGTTTTAGCTCCATTCGTACCAGTTGATAACACTTGTTCAGTTGGTCGAGGAATTTCTCCTGAGAAAGTACTAGAGAGTGACTGGTACCCTAAAGGAATAGAAGGACCACCATATAAAAATGTTTTCAGTGATTGGGAAAACATAGATGACTCACTTAACATGATTGATGAAGGATAATAATATCTTGGTGTAGGATGAAAAGGAATTTGAGGTGGTGAAAAACTAAGATCTGGGTTTTCTAAAAAGTCTGTCAATGACAAATACCAAGCATCGCTTCTAAAAGGACTGTAGAATATTGATTCACGTTCCCTAAGATTCAAAGTCTGTTGGGTTTCAGGAAGTTTTACTTGTTCATCTGGACCAACAAGTTCTTCAATGGAAATGAGGTAAGAAGGAATATTTTCAGTAATAATATGTCTTAACCTAGGTGAACCAGGATCACTAGAAGTTGGAGTAAAAAATCCTGAAGATGGTTCCAATACAACAGGTTCAGTGTCAGGCTAAGAAATTTTAGGTTCTTCACTGAATTCACTGGAAGGAGAAATACTACCAGTAAGTTCGGAAACTAAAATTGGTTATTGAATATGCTCTATTGTTTGTAGTTGATAATCAGGACGAACAACTATAGATGACTGCTACTTCTGTTGATCTAATTATACTATCAGTAGGCAATACTATATTTCACAACCCTTCAATTTGGCTTGGTGTATATTCATGGAGATTCCCTGAAGTCTGTGCGATTGTCTCGGTAATTCAGCCACGATTAAAAATTATTAATCACACTCAATTAAATGAAAATTTCAATGAAAACTCCTAGAGTCACTAAAGAAACAAAAAAATGAATGACACGCCTAAAAATATAGGAGATCAAACCACACACAAACAGTAACTCCCCACACTAAAAACACTACTTGGTGATGAAATCCAACGTCGTAGTATTTAATGTAGAAAGGTCGGTTGGAACAGTTACCCTAACAACCTACTTATTGAAACAGACCGGTGCAAGTTTCTCCACTTAAACCATCTCGAGTGATGATAACCCTCCGGAGAGTCCAAGTGAGTCTAGTCAACGTCTGCTCCAGGTACAGTGAGATCTTTCCACCACCGTCACCTCAGGAAAAAACCATAAGATTATGGTCACTATGGTTACCAACAGGAACTAATATACCTGGGGGAATAGTCTACAGTCCGACATATGCGCAAGGGCAGAGTAACAAAGCTCAATCCCCTTGAAGGCTCCTTGACATAGTCCAAGGTATACCGACAAGTGACCCCAGGCTCCTCGACAATGGTCTATCCGAGTTTTACCGTTGTTAATGCACACATATCTTCTATCATTCCCAATGAGATAGAATTGATTATCCTACTGGTTCAGATATGACCTCGTGCTTGAATCCTTTAAGAGGAGCTTCCTAGAGCATACAAGCGACTATTGGATTTTTTCCCTACCGCAAGATCAACTACTTGTTTCTTTTAACTGTCTTGGAGAGTTAATTACTCACTACTCCAAGACACTAGCCTAAGCTATATTGGTGAAAAGATCCCTAGAAATATAAAAATTAATAGATTAATTTTAATTTAAGCATTGATTTTATAAGGTTGTTTCTTAGGACAATAGGTGCGAGAGTGAAACTGATGATATGAAGTGACCCAACTTAAATCATACTAAAAATGCATCTATTTATGAGAAACAATTTGTTTTCTTTCAATGAATTCTAGCTAAAGGAAGAGTTGAAAAATGCAATCTTTAAAAAAAAAAAATCTTTCCTTCAAACAAGAATAAATTGAAAGAAATTTGATTTCAATGAGAACTCAAAATGATCTATGCTCAATAATAAATCCCTTTTTGTTCAAGATCGAAACTGCAAACTAAGTTTTTCTTCAAAAGATACTACAATTTCTAGAAAAGCACTCAAAGCTAAAAACACTAATATTGAGATCTAAAAATTCTAAGACTAAATCTGAATTAAAACTTCAAATATATTAAGGATGTATTTCTTAGCTTGTGATCTAACTAAGAAATTCTTTGCTTGAATCAGAAAGAACTCAGAAAAAACATCCAATTTTCATTTTTTAAGTGAAATTCCAAACTTATTAACAAAAGTTTTTAACGATTTGCAAATGAGAAAAATGAAATCTAAATCTCATAAAAAAATTTCCGCTATGATGTTAGACTCGGCAAGAAAACTAGAGAATACCAGTGATCTAAAGGTATCCCAAGGTTTCTAATATTTGAGTGGTATGTAAGACAAAGAAAAGATCATTATAACACGCAAATCTTTCATAAAATCATTCAAAACTAAAAATGTTGAAAGAAAATCTTAACCAAGGCTTTCTGACAGAAGATACAGGTCTGGGTAATCACTAAGAACCTAAGAAACTAATCTAGAAAAGGGGATTTCAATATTTTTCAAAAATTTTAACAGGGTCCACAGGATTCAGTGCAATCTAGTGCAGTCTCACACTGTGGGTACAAGAAAAGTGTGGAACTGTCCACACTAGCTCTAAAGGAAAAAAGAAGACACAGAAAAACAAGAGAAAAAACAAAAAATTCTCAAATATTTCTCAGGGATCCTACAGGGACTAACTACCCAAGCCAATATAAATCAATCAAAATCAGGAAACATAAATTCATAAATCAAAAGTAAAAGAAATCAAAGCTCAAATCATTCCCCAGCGGAGTCGCCATTTTGTTGGATGGATAAGTCATTCTTGTGGACAAGACAGACCTCCCAAGTTTCCTACGGACAGCTAGCAACAAATGGACAAACAAAACTATCTTTCTCTAGACATATTGTGATTCATAATTAAATGCTATAAAGGTTTAACGATCTTACCTTTGATCCAATGCTTGTTTGTAGTAGTAGTCCTTCAGTCACTCGCAAGAGTTATCTTCAAATATCTGCAATCATAAAAAAAAAAACATCAAATAGCTCCTGCATAGAATATATTCATAAATCATATCCATTATGGTGATCAAGGAAGCCATAAAATAAACCAATCAATTGACAGCTTATTGAGAAAAACAAATTTATTTCTATTAACTTAAATAAGAAGAGCCTTACAACCGTGTCCGCCTTGATATTGTACAGGTCTTCCTGGGGTCTAGAATAGGCGTTTCCTTTACTCTAACAATACTTTCACTGTTCCAACCAAGATACATATAGGTGTGTAATCCTTCCCACATAAAATATCAGCTAAAAGGGTGTGAGTTTCAATAGCACTTCGACTCCAATAATACTAAAAACTTCAACTCATCAATTGTAACCCTTTAAGGCTGCCCTATGCCTCTTTTTATAGTGGAAGAGAGGAGGTTATAGTTCCATACAAGAAGGGATAGAATCCTCCTTCAAAGGGATTAGTTCCTTACATAAAGGGGTTAGCTCCTTATTGGATGGGATGCATGAACATGAAAGGAGCGGACTTTCCACCGCATGAATGTTTCTAGAAGCTTCCAAAAATGACTTTAACTGAGCTTCTAGATTTTACCTGTGCCTTTTATAATCTTTTATAGGGGTCCACACCTTTAATAAATAGAAAGTGTGTTTGGCTACACATGATTTATAGCTAAAAGGTGCGGGACCGCAGGCAAAACTAGGAGAAAGTGTGGTACCAAAGTTTTAAGGCTTTTATGAGCTTTTCTCTTAGTTTCAAGGCTTGACTTTGGGAACTTTGATATTGTAGACTTCCAAGGGAGTACTAAAATGTCATGGTGACAAATTTCAGTGTAACATGTCCATAATTATGACATATAAAGAATTGAACATTATTGATCAGAGGAGAGAATTGATTAACACTTTTATAGTTAGGACTAAATGATTTTCTTTGAAGATTCACTTTCCTTGGCTATTGATCATGTTGACTTCTTATCTCTTTGTTAATAATTTCAAGTTTTTTGTTTTTACCCTTTAAATTCTTTGCATTATCTTGTGAACTATATTCTCCTTCAAGAGTTTCATATCACCACCATTATATATATTCTCACTAGGTTATGAATGGTGGTGATATATAAATACATCATTTGATTTGGCATGAATCTCTGTGAGCATATGGTGTTTGATTTCTGAAGAGAATTAAGTTAAGATAACTTGCTCAAGGAGTGGCAAGGGCCCACCACACCCGTAAACAATTTTTTCAACCAGCATAGATCTTAGATTTGTTTCTGTTTAATTATTTTGTAGTGTAATTACTTAAATTTCTGAATTATGATTTCTATTCCATACTTAAACTTCTAATTTGTTTTATAAATCTAAATTGAGTTTATATTTTGAATCCTATAGTGCTATATTTATTTCTCAAATTCTCAGGGTTATTTATTTTTGAATGGATTTTGATTGAAGATCCAATACAATAAGAGAATAATTAAATCTCGATTGAAACATTGTGTGCATTATTATGAATTTTTTGTGCATTAAGCACAGAATCAGATTTCATATTGAGCATTAAGTACAAAAGTGGTTTTAAAGGTTTCACATTGAGTTTGTGTATAAGTGTGAGTGGTGTGAGGTATGTTAAAAGGATTGAAACGGTCTTAATTTGAATTTTAGCCCAACAAGTAGAATTATTTTTAATTAGAGGTTTTCTTGTTTTTTTTTATAACATAATTATCTCTTTATAGAAAACATGCTTGAATAGGACTTTGATTGTAGAAAATATTAATTTAGTGTTAGTTGATTTAGTTTCCATTCACTTTCATAGATTTATCTTATGAATTACCTAAGTACTTTTGTTTGAATTTAGAATAGTTCATCTTGATTAGGAATAGGGATTTTGAGTTTTTTTTATAGATTAGAAAATGGGATTCCATAGGTTGAAATCGATTTATGTAATTATAAGTTACTTTCGAGGAGTTAATTACAAGTTTACTTTCCAGTAAATTTTTGGTGTGATTAGTAGTTTATTGCTAGCAAGTGAATGATGCAATGAGAGGATTCTTTTTTAGCAGCTGAATGGTGTGATCATGTGTGAAATGAGTAGTGTATGCATTATTAATAAAATTCAACAAAGGGTTTTCTTTACAGTCAATAGATAATATGTTCTTTTATAGAGGTAAGTGTGGGTTGAGTTATGGAATCATAACTAGGAGAACAATTCTATTGGTTAATCAATCATTCATTTGTGGTTGCAGATATGTATTTTTGAGTCAAGTTAGTTTATTTAGGATTTAGTATTATGTACTTAAAACAACAAGCTGATTTCTTATTCTAGTTTAGGTTGGATTCTCTGATCCTGCATTGCTTGCGATTGTGCCTCGAATATTACAAGCCCCATATTGATAATTTAATGTTGGAATTATAAATCATATAATTTTCCCAACATTTTTTGCGTCGTTGCAGGCGATGTGCTAAATGGATTAGAGCATAGATAATTTCAAAAAAAAAAATTGTGATATTAGTTGTAGGGAAATCAGAGGGCGGAAAGTGTACAGTAAAACGTGGCTGAAGGGACACAGATCCACTATGGTGGGGTTGCTCCAAATTCTGGTTTGGTAATTTTTATTCCAAATATAAGTTTTAATTCATTTAGGTTAAAATTTCAAAGCTCTTTAAAGACAAAACATTTTTGGGATGCTATAAGAACCCCCAACTACTAATCCATCATGCGATACATGGATCATCAGCCAGCAGGAGAAATTCAAGAATTATTAAGAGCTTGAAGGATGCCCCTCAAGTAATTTCTTAAATCCTAATAGTAGCTGGGATATTTTCCTCTCAGGAAGAGTTCATCCAACCATATTCAAGAAAATATCTGTCTGTCCATGTAACGAGAAAAGGATTTGGAAGTCTCCCTTGATTCCTCTTGCCTATCTACCAAGGATATTGAGAAATCATGTACCAAATCCAATGAGGAGCATCCTACTGAAATTGAGATAGACATAAATTCACCATTCCCAGCAACAAGCCTTATATGCATTATGGATACCAATTACCGAAGTTTTCCTGGCACGACCAAGGAGAACTTTAAGAGTGGTCCAAATGAAGAAATGAGAAAATACCACGAGGATTACATCAAGCATTGGTTCTAGATCACAATCCAGTCAAAGTACCACTCTCTTCTTCAAATACTCTTTGTATCACATCTTTCAAAATTTTTGATATTTCATGCTCATGTATATTCTAAATTTTATATGTTAAATCTGAGCATGAATTTATCCATGTACTTGATCCACCCATGGCTTCATTATCTCTTTCACTTGAAGGAGGAAATATTTTCTTTAGTATAGTAGGAAAGTTAGTATTGTAAATAAATAAAATAGTAAAGGGAAAAATAAGTCCTTTTGTGAAAACCAACTTGTCTGGCGCAACTAGACAGGGACTTTTCTTGAAAACCAAGTAACTGGTAGGCAAGGTTCCCACTAGATTTTGTAAATTTTTATGAGTCCTTCAAATCATGTATTTATGTTTTTACTCGAGTTGGTTGATGTGGGATTAATTAAGGAACACCTGCCAATAATACTTGTCCCATCGACATCAACACATTATCTGGGATTAAGGTTAGGATTAGATAAGGTACATGGGAGCATGCATGCCTTAATGTTTGGTATCCTTATCATCTAATAAGGAAATACATCAATGTTTCCTGGTGGATGAATTTTGCAGTCCATTCGACTCCGACAAATCCATTCATAGATAATAGAATGTACCTAGCTCATTGATTCCCATTGAAATTAAAGGTGGGATATCTCACATTGGTTAATGACCCTCCTCAATGGCTAGTAATCCAATTATTATTGCTTATGTTCGACATCGACACTATTTATTTACATATGCAAGGTTTCATACGGGTGTGTAGCAGTTGAAGACTATATGGCTTGGTAATCTTGACAGATATTTGTAGTAGTTTGGGTTTTTGTATCAACGTTTCCATTATCATTTGCAGTAGTAGTCACCTTTCCTTACTTGTTTTGGGACATATGAATCCTCAGACATGGGGGAGAAGGGGACCTTGAGTTCATTCTTTAGTCATTTTTTCATCCTTTAGCCCTTCAATTCAAATCTTTAGCTCATCCTTCAAACTTCTTTCATAGATCAGATTAGCAGTCACATCAGCTCCAGCCATTCCATCCTCCAGTTCATCTTGCAACATCGATCACATCAACATAAAAGGTAAAAATTGAGGTAAATTTGGCTTATTATTCTCTAATTCATTAGAATTTTAAAGAATATTAATTATTCATCACTTTTCATTCCACAAATTTCATCTTTCATAAACCATTATCCTTCTATTTCCTTCTTACGAAGATAGAGTATGCAAGCAACCATTCACCATCTCCATCACCACATCATTTCATCCATCATATCTCCCTCATCCATTCAGTTATTTTCCTCAATTTTTATTGATAATTAAACTAGAGTGACATTAAAGTGAAGAGTGCTGCTCCATAAGAACCAACACCTCCATTTATTCAAGAAAGTGCTGCTCCACAAGAACCAACACCTTTAAATATCCAAATAATATTTTCCCACAAGAATGAACATCTGAAAAATAATGTTAAAGAATCTATCAGTGAGATAGAGATTTGTTTCCATGAGGACATGCAAAACCTCAAGCATGGGGGGATGTTGGGCCTCAAATATGACCAATTTTCCACTATAGATCACAACCATTCATAACCTAAATTCCGACACTTTTACATTCATTTCACATCATAATCCATCATTTGTCGCCAATACATATCATACACCTCATGGTTAAGTATAATTAATTTTCTTATTATTTTCTATTATTAGAGATCATTTAGTCATGATTTTATAATGATGGCTTCACTAAGTTCATTTGTTGTAGGGTTCCATTGTCGAAATTCTCCACAAGTGAATTAAACTAGTTACTAGAGGTTGAGTATGAAATAAACTTCTTGTATGTTAAAATATTAAATTTGTGATCAAATGGTGAAAAATATCAACATTATGAGCCTTGTATCATGTTCAAAATACCCTCATTCAGGTAACCCATAAACAGTTCGGAAATATTCATCACTAAAAGGAGGTTAACGTCAAAACACTTCTTAAGTAAAAAATGAGTTCTTAAGTACAGAATCATGAACAGGTCAAGTCGGGATCGGTTTGAACGTGTAGGGGTGGTTTTGTCTACAATGGTTCAAGTCTTGTTTGGTTCTACACGTCTTTTGATAAACGACCTTGTGATAAACATTGAAGTGGTTTTTTGGAACGAGGTCCCTTAGCTGCATTTTTGGTATATTTTTGTAGTAATTAGTCTAGCGAAGGGGCTTTGGGGCGAGTGAACATCCCATTTTTTTGTAAATGGGTCAAAGGGTAGACCTAGATTCTGCAAACCACAATTTGTTGACCATAGGATAGCGAAGGCTACGATGATATAAATATATTGATAGATTGAATCTAAAAGAAAGTAAGTAAGATTAATGCTATCTATGAACTATTAAGATCTTTTTTGGTTGTTTTGGGTAGGGACTCCTACTCCCTATGTGCACGGAGATCCTTAGTCCTGCTATGTGCTGACCCCGTTGGCTGTGTTTGTGGGGTGTGACTTGGGTTTGTAATTGGGTTTTTGGATATTAATGATTGTGAATATATTGAAGTATATTTATGCTATCTGAACTAGTTGTGTTTATTACTGAAGTGACTCTGTGTTATTTGAATAAGCTACGATTGTGTCTGCGACATATGAATTAGCTGCAATTGTAACTTTCTATGGTGATAATTGTTGATGCGCACATGGATGTGAATGTGTTGATCAGATCTTCTAATGATAGTAGCTTTGTTTATGTTGATTATATTGTTAAAGGCTCGATAATAGGCTTGTTCTATGCGAACCTGATAGAAATCAGCGAGATCTTCCTTAATTACCCACTCTCTCTACCAGGGTGCAGAAACCTGGTTCCAACACCTACCCATACTACTTTCGGAGAGACCTTGGCTTGCAAAAGTAGGTCATTTCCAAAAGGGCCAGTAGTATAACGGTTTGTTGGAAAACCTTAACTCTGAACCTAGATCAGGACCCCTCAAGCCAACAAATGGTTCCATTGCTGGGACAGGGAGAATTTTGATAGAGAGATCAGGTAATGACACGAGGCCATTGGCAAACTGAGAAATTGGAGCTTGAAGACTATTTCGAAAGATAGATTTGGGAATTTTCTGTAAAGGAGAATCGCAGCATGAAACTAACAGCTGATAAGTGGAAGAACAAATATATTTTCATCGAAGTATATGAAATTTTCGTTGTAACTTTTTCACATGAGCTCCAGGACTGGTTAGCAAGGCTAGTATAATTCCAAACGTGTTGGGAATAAGATCAGGTTATGCAGTGGACTCCGAAATTGAGTCAACAGTTGGAGAAGGCTGAAAACACAATCACCTACACGGTAGATCATTGGGTAGATAGTGTGCTAGGAGTATTTGTGAAAGAATTCATAGTCAATCAGTTTGTATCCTACTCTGAGGCGGAGCAAAGGTTCTTCAAAGGATTCTGAGGTAAGTTCTTGCAAACATATCCATTGCTAATTAAAATATTTCTATACAAAAAGGGAATTATGTGCAGCCACACCAAATGAATGACCTTTGATCATAGTGAGAGTACAATGCGAACGGGTAAATACTACCAAGGAAATCAAGAAGGGGATAGATCCATCTACAACCCAGTAAGAGAGTTAGTTGCACATGTAGGAACTAGTCCTTTGGCTAAACCACCTTTGAGTCAGCATAAGGGAAATAACTCCCCCACACCTCTACCACCACTGGAAGAAGATATGGTTGCACACATGAATCACCCTACCTTCAAGGGTGTAGGAGACGAAGATATGGACCGATTTTGGTTTGTAGTAGAGTCAGTATGAACTGTGCAGAATGTGGCTAGTGATGTTCTAAAGAGGGCGCAATTATCCCTCGCCTTTGAAGAAAGGGCCCTGATTGGTAGGTGGGGTACATAGGCCAGCATGTGGATTGTAATATCCCAAAATAGGGAAAATCAGAAATACTGGGAATATCTTATAATATTCAAAGATTAGAGATACAGCAAACCATGAACATAATAATGAAAGAGCAGTGTTATATCAACTCATAAAATGTAAGAAGAACACATAGCCATCATATTGATGCTATAGCAGAAAAATTTATACAAAGTCTTAAGGAAATAATCACTCAAGATAGGCATCACAAGCCTCAAGAGAACATATACATGAAAAAAGAAGTACACTGCTACACAGAAAATCCCCAAGGCTATGACAGCACAATTTTATTAGAGACACTATTACTGGAATATGTCAATACATGGATATAGAAATATACAGCTCATATAATGTGGGGAGAAAATATCTAAACCCCCAAACTCAATTCCAAGACAATCCGAAAAGGATTCTCTGAAATATGAAAAATGTACAAAATGTCAGAGTTGCAGTCCTAAGACTGAGTAGCAGCTGCAACTCAAGAACTGAATGGATATGGCTGAAGATGATGCATAAGATGAATAATTAGATGTACTCCAATGGATCTTCCAAGTGAAAGGCTGATCCTATCACTGAATATCTCACCCTCCAACAATCCTACAGACCCTTACTGTAATTACACACTGAAAATAATGCAGTCAAGGAGAGGGAATGCATTGTAGGAGAAAGGAAATATGTTGGCCAAGTGCCAAGATCTGTAATAAGCTCCAGAATCTTCCTCACTAGTGTCCCAAAGGAAGGATATCTTTCTCCTTTGAAAAACAAGCTCCATAAGTGGTGTTGTCAACCCTCCACTGCAACACCCTACAACACAACCCATATCTCAACAGAAATTGTGTTGTAGCTGAAGGAGGTAGCTTGGCCTCAAACCTGGATGTGTAGAAATGAAGTGCCAGATCCTTCAAGAGGCCTCTCTTGAAAGGAGAAGGAATTCCTAAACAGGAATGCCTTGTGCTAACCAGCACAAAAAATCTTCTAAACAGCAAGAGGATGCATAATATTCTAATTAGACCATAAAATCAATAATCCATAACATGCCTTCATATGGCTGCCTTGCCCTCCTTTTATACAAATGGAAGTCCTCCCACCTTGGGTCCCACTCATTAGGGTTTTCGCCAGCAAGGAATCTTCCTCCCACTATCTCTGTGTTGTCTCTAAAGATGATCTCCACCTCCTATCCCAGCGTTGTTCACTTGGTCAAACTTGACCTTGTCCACATGAAAATTCCCCTTTTCACACATGAGGGTGTGAAATCCAACTCTTATGATGATCCCTTTTCACACTATGAGGGATTTTATTCATATTTTTGAAATGTATGGGCCTCCTTACTCATTTATTCAACTCCTAGGTTATAAAAACAAAATTCAATATTCCAATTAGCTGCAAGCTAATTTTGGAATATTATAGTCCTCCCCTCCCAAATGTTGCTTGTCCTCAAGCAACTGCAAGGATAGAACTGAGAATTTTCCCCTCCTGCTGTAGCATCCACATGTGATATTCTCCTCCAAAGAATGAGATGTTGTCTTATCAATAAATCTCCATATTTCCTCTCCCAAGCATGTAAGTTAGCTAAATAGCTATCATCATGAACAAGTAGAGTAATCAAGAAGGAAATAAGGTGTTGTCCAGAGTTCCCCTTGAGGCATGGGATCTAAAATGCATTGGGAATCATCATTCCCATGTGGATCCTCCATCCCCAAGAAATCATCCATATAAAGTGAGTTACCTCCGAACATGGAAACTCCCGAAAATCCTCTTCCACCTTGAGCTCTTGCAATGTAGGTGGGCTAAAAATATGAACATGGTAGAGAAAATCTCCTACCCCACGTTGTCTTTCTCTCCACTTATGATAAGTGCAGAGTGTCTATTGATCTTGGGCTACAATAAAGTTTCCCTCAAGTGGAAAGAAAGATACTAGGCCTCCAAAGATCTCCTCTTCAACGTTGTGAATCAAGCTGGCCCAAATTATTCCATATATGATGAGTTGGAAATCACCATCATATGGCATCCAAACAATCCCATGGCTCACCTCATAAGGAAACAAGTTTTTTTTTGTAGTGGTCAAATACTCTCGCATGCTCCCATTAGAACATGTAATGCAGAAAATGTGGGAATCCTCTTCCCCAAAGGACACATCCAACCAATGTGTCACTCCCCCAATCACGCTCCAAATAAAAATAAGAATAATAGCAACATAAGGAACTACAATTATAATCATGCTAGCTACCATATGAAACAAGGGAGAAGGAAAATGGTCCCTTAAATGTAGCCAACGTAGTTTGACTCTCAACTACAACAAAAAATGAAATGATGGGTGGCCTCCCCACCACTTTCTTGCTGCCCCAATATCGTCACACATTTGGAGAAAGTGTATGGTGTATGGTGCAAAGTGAGCATGATTTGCAAAAGATAGAGCCTCCCCAAGTCCTCCTAGGTAGTGACCATCACCAATACTGCTTATGGCCTCAAGTAGACAATGGAATCTAGAAGGAATAATGCTTCCTCCTTAAGCAATGTCATGCACATATATGGTTAAGGGTGGCACATATACATTATACAAATCATTATGCAAACAAACAATACCCTTACCACACGTTTTACATATGCAAATGGAGTGGCCCATAGATGAGTCTCCTATCATTCTCAAAGAGAAAAGAGGTGGTTGTGCTAACTCTTCAAAAGAGTTATGTATCTACTCCATCTCCACATGGCCCATGCATATCCTCATATGTTGATACATCTCCTCCTCAAAGACTTCCCAAAAATACCCCTCCATGATAGTGTGGTATGCTCTCATAGAATAAGTGTCGCTGCAAAGGAAATCTTTATGAACTACTTGTAGCAACTTCTCCTTGAGCTTGGAAGCTCTGGGTAAGAAGATACTACAATTATAGTAGATGACCCCATCTCTAACTAAATATCCCTCCTCATATAGCTAGTCATCCAATATCATACAAGTGAAAAGATCCTTGGAATACTCCACCAATAGTTGGGAATTCCAATATGGATCTATCCTCCATAGTGACACCGCTGATAATATATCATGAAGAATATTTGTCATATGGTAATCCTCCTCTTTAAAACCTCCCATGCCAAAGATGCAAGTTGGAAGGTTGTTATCCCTCCCATGCTTCTCCTGCCACAACGCAGAATTTGAAATGAGAGTGGGTAAAGATGATGTTGAGATAATGCCTCTCTCCTCCTTGAGCCTACCCAAGACTCTCAGCGTTGTACCAAGCCCTCCCAAGGTTTCCACTCCTTTGAAATCAATGAGTAATTCCTTCAAATGTGAAGCATCCCTCATCATCTGTTTATCTAGTGGTCTCCCTGGTGAAATGCCTCCATGCAATGAGACATCATCATCAAGAGTAGACTGCATATATGGATGGACAGATTTATCCTTTTCCTCATTGTGCAATCCATTCTCCCTCTTAGGTGCATCAACCTCCTGAAATAGATAGGGGTGTGTGCTCCTCATCACATGATGCTGGTCATCCTCCCTATCTCCTCCTTTTATCGCCATAGTTTCACACCTCATCATCAATGTGACATGTAGATCATGAGTTGTGCCTTGATATCCACATGAGAGATCCTGGGGAATTCCTTGCAAGGATACAATAATCCCTCTAGTTGCAGCAAGATCTCCCCCTTCCTCTGCATGAGGTGCTAAATAAACTCTAGACATGATAATGTTGTTGCCCTCATCCTCCTCAATATGTATGAGAAACCTCTCAATGACTGGATCCTCTTTTGAAAAAGGGATCTCCATACCCTCTTGCTTAAGAACATAAGATAGAGGTCTTGCCTCAAACAAGGTATGATGCAAGATATCAGCCTCCTCAATGGTTTTTTGAAGTGGAGTTGAGTTTATGGTTCCCTCCATCACATGCAAGGTTTTTTATTGTTTATGTCTGTTTAACTTCACCACATGTGTTGCAGAAAGTTTTCCATCAAACCTTTCCACCAATGTCTTAATAAACTTTTCATAACAAGAATTATTTTCATTTTTCAAATAAAAAGACTCAATATCCACCATGCATAGGCCTTACCTCCAAGATGCAGCGCTGCAACTCTCATGGCTTCATCTTCAGGAATTTGGTGCTGCTCCAGAAAGGTGTCTAGTTCTGCCACCCAAGCTCTGGCTGAAAATGTAGGTGAACCATCAAAAGTAGATAGAAGAAATCTATCATTCTTCTTGCTTCTATTCACCTTGATCTTGAAAAAAATTGGAAAAGTGATATGATCTCTAAACTTCTGAGTTTGAGACTCATACTCTTGCAAAAAATCACTAAGAGTTTCCCTCCTAGTCATTCCTTCTTCTTCCATCTCTCCCATGGAAAATCTAGGCATAGAATTGCGTTTTGCATCATAGTGTGTGGCTGCATGCTCACACTCATTATATGAAAATCTAGAGCTTGATTCAGATTCAAAACCCTCTTGGAAATTCTATACACATCTCCCTTATTTTCTTGAGATCTCCTTGAATGCTCTGTATAGATTTAAGAAGAAGCTTTGAGAGCCTCTCCTCATTATTTCCTCCAAAGGATGGAGCCTTCTTCTTTCTGTTCATATTTTCTTCTTATTCTCTTGATAGAAAAATGGCTGAGATTCCACAGGCTGAGCCAATATTATGCTCCGATACCACTGTAATATCCCAAAATAGGGAAAATCAACAATACTTGGAATATCTTATAATATTCCAAGATTGGAGATACAACAAACCATGAACATAATAATGAAAGAATAGTGTTATATCAACTCGTAAAATTTAAGAACACATAGAAATCATATTTATTTTATATCATCAAAATGTATCCAAACTCTTGAGGAAATAATCACTCAAGATATGCATCACAAGCCTCAAGAGAACATATACATGAAAAATGAAGTACACTAGTACACATAAAATTCCCAAGGCTATGACAACGCAGTTTTATTAGAAAAAATTCTACTGGAATATGTCAATACATGGATATAGAAATATACATCTCATATAATGTGGGGAGAAAATATCTAAATCCCCAAATTCAATTCCAAGGCAATCCGGAAAGGATTCCGTGAAATATGCAAAATGTACAAAATGCCAGAGTTGCAGTCCTAAGACTGAGTATAAGTTGCAAATTAAGAACTGGATGGAGATGGATGAAAATGATGCATAATATGAATAAGTAGACCTCCTCCAATGGATCTTCCAAGTGAACGACTGGTCCTATCACTGAAGATCTCACCCTCCAACAATCCTGCAGACCCTTACTGCAATTACACACTAAAAATAACGCAGTCAAGCAGAGAGACTGCGTTGTAGGATAAAGGAAATATGTTGGCTAAGTGCCAAGAACTAAAATAAGCTCCAAAATATTCTTCACTGGTGTCCCAAAGGAAATAAAGCTTTCTCCTTTGAAAAACAAGCTCCGAAATTGGTGTTGTCAACCCTCCACTGCAACACCCTGCAACACAATCCAGATCTCAACAGAAACTATGATGTAGCTGAAGGAGTTAGCTTGGCCTCAAGCCTGGATGTGGAGAAATGAAGTGCTATCTCCTTCAAGAGGCCTCTCTTGAAAGGAGAAGGAATTCATAAATAGGAATGCCTTGTGCTAAGTAGCACAACAACTCTGCTAAAAAACAAGAGAATGCACAATAGTCTAATAAAACCATAAAATCAGTAATCCATAACATGTCTTCATATGGCTGCCTTGCCCTCCTTTTATACAAATGGAAGCCCTCTCACCTTGGGTCCCACTCATTAGGGTTTCCTCCACCAAGGAATCTTCCTCCCACTATCTCTGCACTGTCTCTAAAGATGATCTCCACCTCCTATCCCAGTGTTGTTGACTTGGTCAAACTTTACTTTTTCCACATGCAAATGCCCCTTTTCACACACGAGGGTGTGAAATATAGCTCCTATGATGATCCCTTTTTACACTATGAGGGATTTTATTTATATTCCTGAAATGTATGGGCCTCCTTACCCATTTATTCAACTCCTAGGTGATGAAAACAAAATTCAATATTCCAATTAGTTGCGAGCTAATTTTGGAATATTACACGGATCCATCTATTCAAGAGATTAAGAATTATTTAAAATAGCAGTTCCAGAAGCCTAATTCCTATGCTCAGATGGTGTTTGACTTGAAAGGCTTTAGGCAAGGACCCACTGAGTCAGTATGGGAGGCTGACCAGTAGCTAAAGAAGGTTATCAAAGATGGGGAATTTTAGTATGATGATAAATAACAAAAGGAGTGGTTCATCATCATGCTATTACCTCACTTGCGCAGACCTATGGGTTAGTAAGAGATTGAGACACAAGAGAAAGCCTTGAATATTGCTATGAAGCTAAAATCTGCACCAAGAGATGATGCCCAGCTTGGGGTATATTAGATCTAGGGACAGCTGGAGGAAATGGACCTCGAAATCCAGAATTTGTGAAAAGAGTGAGGAAAAGAAGCTAGCCCAGACATATGGTTCATAAGATGCACGGTGTCAAGCCACACCAAGGATCAGTGCCATTTTTTGGTGGACTACATGCAGGCTGGGGGACCCAATCCATTGTGCCCTAAAGAGGCTGCGGGACCAAGCGGCCCAACGTTATGCTGCACTGACTATCGCATAGCTGGACTACTTGATACCAACCACTGCCACTGTCTTGGTGCTTATGTTCCGGAGTTGAAGCAACAATGGTGCTGATTCTGCTCATCTGTGGGACATGATGAACACAACTACCAGACATATGACTTAACGATAGACCAAGGAAACTTGTGCAGGGTATAGGCTGACCCTTCTTCACGACTATCTCCCTTAGGATGAGGAGGCTCCCCTGCCAGAGGCCAGGGGGGGGGGATTCGATGTGAATGTCATGCCCAAGCAGAAGTGGAAAAGGATGGGATAACCTAAGCTAGAATGGTATAGTATACAACTGCACATGGCTAACCAACAGAAGATCATACCATTGGGGATACTGTCAAATATTATGGTAGATATCGTAGGGGTGAAGCTACGCATAGATTTTGAGGTTATTCAGATTGTGGAAGATGCATACCCTTATCCTACACTCCTGGGACAATATTGGGCTATATACACGGGAGGTATTATCAACTTGAAGAAAAGGAGCATGCTTTTTGAGAATGAGGGTACTAGAGTGATAGTCACTCTAGACCCGATGGAAGGAGAGCAGTATACCAAACATGTGCACGAAGAAGACAACGTGAATCATATCTATAGACTAACTGCCTGGGATGAGGATTGGATTAACCCTATAGCTGATGGAGTTCTTTGCTACGAGAAAGATAGTGAATGCCTCTCTAACTCCGATGGGGAGATTTAAAATTGGCAAAATCGATTACATGATGTATCAGCGCTACGATGTCTTAGGTTCATGAAGAGCTTCCAATGTATCTCCTCAGAGGTAAGAGAGTTGCCTTATTTTTATGGTTCTAGTAGTATTAGGGATTTTCTAAGAAAATTTGAAGCAGAAGTCCCAAGGGAGCGAAGAATCTAGGTGCTTAAGCTAGCCATGCTTGCAACCCTCGTGTGGTGGTGAGAAAATCATAAGGGGATGTTCCAGGATTATGAGGAATGTCGCAAGATGATGATCCTACAATTTTAACCCCTAGTTCACCTATGCATGGAGACTTTCCTTGGCCAAGGTGACCCACGCAAGCATGTGGCCGCATGGATGGAGGTGTGGTGTGAAAGGACCAAGGATGAGTGGGTCCATCTGTTCATTCATGCGTTCGGGCCAATCCCACTGCCTGGTATCTAGATGTAGAGCTACATCAGTGTACCTGCCACTGGGAGACCATGAAGGAAATTTTTGTGGGGACGTTCGGGTTGATAGGCAGAAATGAGGCATTCTATGAAGCCCTACAGGATATAGATTCCCTAGTATTAGATGAATCACGCCCTGATGTGGAGTATGGGGCACCAACTTGGGATACATAGATGTAGGATATTGCTAACTGTCATAATATATCAATGGAGGAATGTGACGAAGACCCACAAAATATCACTATCCCAAAATCAGAGGGTGAACACGCAGTTGCTAGACCCCCATTGTAGACCATCAGTGTGACCAGGCCTCTTAATATAAGGGAAGTCAACATTGGAAGAGAAGAAAAACCTAAGTTAGCTAAGATCAGGGACTATTGGGATTATGATACTGCTGGAAAAGCCGTGGAACTTCTCACGGAGTACCGGAACTTGTTTCCTACGAAATTCTCAGAGCTCAAGGGTAGTACATGAGACCTGGGGGTCATGCGCATCACTTTAAAACCAGATGCACACTTTGTTAAGCAGTGACGTTACCGATTGAACCCCAAGTATAAGCAGAAAATCAGGGAAGAAATTGAAAAAATGATAGCTGCAGGTATCATTGAACCGATAGAATAGTATGATTGAGTAAGCCCTATGATTGTATATGAGAAAAATACTAAAGGAGAGATAAGAATCTATGTTGACCTACACAAACTGAATGATGCTTGCGTGTAATATCCCAAATGGGATACATGCAGCAATACTAAACAATATTGCACAAAATAAAGTAGTTCAGCAAAGTAAGAGCAGGAGGCCAATATGGAGGCTCAAAGATAACATTTACATCATAAAATTAGATTTATATTGAAGCCCATGAGTTATATAACATGAAATAGAAGATTTTACATGAAGAAATCCTACAAAATGAGGTGCTGCAACCATAGATTAAGACTGAACAAGCTTGAGAGAATTATTTTATTGGCTGAAAGTAGTTGTAGATTACACTTCAGATCTAGAGAAGATCTATGTACAAAAATCTAGATCTATATCACATCTACACACTAGAAAGGCTCCTCTACAAATTCCCCTTGGGGTTTTCAACAAAAAGTGAAGCACATGGAGTAGATTTGAGATCTTATGCAGCAGATCCCTAGAATGATTCAGAAATTCTGAAGAAAATACAAGATTATTTAGATCATATATGAATATGACATGGATTAGATCTGAAATCCATGGATCACCACAGTGAAGGGCAGAACCCCAACACTAGAGATCTCTCCTCCAAAAGTGTGCCAAAACACCTTGCAAATGTACACTTGCAAATAACGCAGTATTGGAAGGAAAAATGCGATGAAGGATCTAGAACATAGGTGGCCTCAAGCCAAGATCTAAAATCGGTGCTCCAATCATCCAATACTCTCTTTCCAAGGGGATATAAGACTTTCCCACTGAAAAGAGGCACTGGAATGGCTTAGATCTGAGTAGATCTAGCCTCCACTTGTTGCATCTTACAAATACAACCAAACCCTCAATAGGATCTATGTTGTATTTGGAAGAAGATCTTGGCCAAATGCTTGGTAGTGGACAAGAAGTGCAAGACTCCTCCAAGAGCTACTCAAGGAAGGAGATGGGATTCCGAATAAGGAACACCCAGTGGTAAATAGCCAAGAGAATGAGAAATTTCTAAACAGACAAATTCTTCAGAAATAAAATGTTCATCAATCCCTCTCATGTTGTCCTCCTCTTCCTTTTATAAGATTGAGAGCTTGCAAAACCATAAACCATCTTAATGGAATAACTCTTTTCACAGGAACATCCTCCAACTAAAACTACATTGTGCCTTATTGAAGATCACTCATTCTAGAGAGCATTGTTGATTTGGCCATGGTTGACCTACTAAAATGTCTAAGTCCCTTTCACACATAAGTGTGTTTATTTAAATAGCCCAGATTTGGATTTGTTCACATGTGGCATTGATTTATTTGTTGTTTTAGGGGTTTTTATAATCATCCTGTACAAATTTATTCATGAAATAGAAAAGTAAAAAAAAAAATTGAATATTCCCATTAGCTTGGGCTAATTAGGAATATTACAGTCCTCCTGTTAGTATGAATCCTTTTTCGAAGTGTACGAAAAAGGACCACTTTAGCTACGCATAACTAATAGCCCTAACAACAAAAGTGGTTGCCAATATCTTCAGATCTGCGGTTAGTTAGACAGAAAAGAGCTGCAGCAGATCTATGCATGGGGAAAGACATTAAGCAGAAAAAACAAGGGTTTGCTCCATATACCAATAGACAAGACAAGAACAATTTTTGAAAGAATTTTTATATTAATTGGGCACCTGGGAGGAAAACAAGAAGGCGTATCCAATTCTCCTCGGTGGGATGGGTTCTTGGAAGTCCTCAGCACTTCAGATCTAAGATTTCTCTCTCTTGTTGGTGTAGAAAACCCACACAAAGAATGGAACTCAAAGGGAGCTCTCACAGCAAATGGCAGAAAATGGTGACCAAGTGTATAGATCCAGAGAGATCTAATAGGCAACAAAGGTGAAGAATGGTAGGAAAAACCCTCCTATTTATAACAAAATATTGGGTCATTCTAGATCTTGGTGCATGGGTTAACCAGATCTAGATCCACTTTTTATGGAATATTTTATTATATTTGTTGGAGGGAAAAGGTATTTGACTTGGGTCAAATCCCTTAATTTTTCAAAAATAAATAAATAAATGATTTATTTATCTTTTTAAGGAAGCGGTTAGAATATAATCAAATGATTTATTTAATTATTTAAGGAAGTGGTTGAAAGATAATTAAATAAATAGTGATTTATTTAATTATTTGTGGGTGATTTGGTCATATTTAACAAGGAATATCATCTAAATAAGGTTTAAATGATTATTCCTAGAAAATAATAAGATAAATAAAGGTTTATCTAATTAATTTCTTTGATTTTTGGTTAAACATGACTGGGAATAATAATTAAATTATGGTTTAATTAATTATTCCATGAGGAAAATCAAACAAATATGGGTTTGTTTAATATTTCCTTTTGGGTTTTCCTGTTTTAACATAGTGAAAGCAGTTTTACTTAGGGTAAAACTGGTCTTACATGGTGTACTTGGGTCCATCTAATGATAATAGGTTAGATGACCAAAAAATGGTGTAACAAATTGCCCCCGAGCGTGCGAGTGTCAGGAGCAAATCGTATGACCGAAGTACGTTGTAAGAACACAATCACTAGACAACAAAAGGGATGTCAAAGAGAGAAATGTGAGGTAGATAGTGTGCTGAAGGACTAGACCCTGAGGAGACGAGACTCGCAGGTGCAACAAGTCTCTTTTTATGAGAGGGTACCTATGCTGAAGGCGGCGGGGGAGGCATACCTATGCCCGCCGAGACAAAGTACAAAATAATAGTGTGTCCAGTAAACAAGGGACCGAACCATAGAGTACAGCTGGCATAATCATGAGCGAGATAAAAATACAAGGAGGAATCCCACATACATGCTGTGCCTGGGATAACAGCCAGGACTTGTACAATAATATCTGAGTACATGAGATACAAATACAACCCAAATGCCCTCGGTAAATGGGGAAGGGCTCACAAAATCTGACTGATACATGTAATTCGAAGAGGCGCTGCAAGTGGCTAGGCCAACATCATCAAATATGTGGAGCTGCATCGAAGGCTGCAATGAAGAGGTCATCCGGGCATGTGGGGGGCTACCTGCAGGGCCACCCCCTCATGAGGGTTGAGACATCTCACACACACCCGGGGAATCATCAAGAGCTGCTGCTGGATCACTAGACCATCAAGTATACGGATCTCGATCATGCTGAAAGGAGCTGGAGAAAAAATCAAGCCAAAGGGAAAGGAGATATCCCTTTGCCTGATCTGAGGCACCGAACAAGAGTGGAAGCTGGAACCAAGGTACACCGCCCTCTAGACCTGGCTTCTGGAATGAATGAGCTGATGTCGACAGAAGGAGTTAACCATGGGTGAAGCGATGAGAAAAGCTCAACTAGGCTGAGAGAAAGAGCGACGACAAGCAGTGACACTAATGATCTCAGTGAAGTGGAAAGGGTGAGTAGCGAATGGACGACTTCCCTTGGTAGAGCATAAAGGGCATGAATGACCTGGCAGTGACTGACGCAATATCATAAGGGATAGGGGACAGTGGGACTGAAGGCCATAATGTGTGACACAAGAGAGAGACCAAGCAATGAATGGTGGAGGGCTATAGCGAGGTACAAAGGGACTCAGGATAGACTCCATGAATGCGATGATGACTCAACTTGGATGCTCTAAAAAAGGGCGACTTGATGGTGCTGCCACACAATAAAGGCCCAATGGGGGACCATGAAAACATGAGTACAAGATGGTAACTCATGACGAAAATTGACACGAACAAAGACAAGTAAGGAGGCAAAATGGTGCCCCAAGTACAAGTGTTGTAAGTGAGGAAGTTCGATTTGAAGGAGAGGTGAAGTGATCCTTCTTGGACAAAATAGCTCCTGGCGAAGGATGAAAGTACAAAAAACATGTTGGCTATCTAAAAGAACCTAAAACACGCATCTCAAAAGGGAAATGCTAAGGGTAATATTTCTTAAGATAGAGTGCATTGCGAGGATTAGGAAGAGGATTGCCTTCGAAGTCCTCGAAAAGGTATGCCCCCTTACCAAGACCCTTACTGATGACGTAAGGGCCTAGCCATAATGAGTCGAACTTCTCGTGACCAAGGACATCATGGGCTTGGTCACATACTATAACAAGGTCGCCTTTGAGGCTGGACTTTTCGGTCATATTGAGCTTTGGTGTGTTTCTGGGCCGCTTCCATGGTTTGCAATGCAACACGGCGGTCTTCAGAGGCACGCTCAGGCATGATAAGTCGTGGTTCTAGAGGTTGGGTGTCAGGGAGAAGTTCAACATCCAGGTGAAGGGAAGGGATGTCACACTCGATAGGTAAGACAGCCTCATCTCCAAAAACGAGGAGAGGAGGGTTATGGTTGAGGGGCATGGGTGCCCCCAAGCATGGTGTGGTCATGCCAAAATGTATTTAGAAAAAGGGGAATCTAAACACATTGTAATGATGTGGTATGCCATTTGTTCTTGTTATGGTTATGTAGTTTGAGAAAGGAAATGGAGGATTACCAATCTCTTTTGGTACTGCATATAGGGATCAAATGGACTTTAAGTTTCTGAGTTGGCATACCTAGTGTCACTATCCCAAAAAGGGGATTTGGAGATAATGAACTGATGCTCTCGTAGAAAAGCTATAGGTTAGTCAACAATAATGTCTAAGAGACTGGGTTGCTGATGTAAGATGAGGGAACGATAAGGGGTATCATCCCTAGAGTGATTTGAAGTGATATGGGACTCTAGAAGTTCTTCTAAATGTGGAAGAATACTGGGACTAAAGTCAACACGACCAGATACACTAGGAGAGTGGTGGAGAATTTCTTCTCTTGGTCTCTCAAATGTGGGTGCCCCCTTACCCAAACATTGGGTTTTAATGTAATGGCCACAAGGTGGATGTGGTGTGAACACTTGGCTTCGATGTAAGGGGGAATAGATAACGTCAGGGGTGGGGATTTTTTCCATAATGTCGTCATCGCGATAGAAGATGGGGTGACTGGTGGAAGAAAGACCACCTGACGTGGTGAAGTGACCTGAATCATCATCATGAGAATAGAGGTTCACATGCACATCGGCACAAGGGGTGACCGAAGAGTAAGTAGATAAAGGATCTACCGATGTTGAGCCCAAGATGATCACTGAAGGAAGGTCAAGCAAAACAACAGGGGAGGATTCAAATGGAATGTTCCCCGACGATCTCATGGATGATGATAGGTAGAAAATGGTGGATGAAGGCTCCATCATCTCGACATCAGGAGGGGGAATGTCAATGGGAGCAGTCATGTCTGGTAGTTCTGCCGAAGAAAAACGCGCAAATAGGGGAGAGGTGGACTCATTGCGCTTGGCCTCGGATTGGTGGACTGTGGCTAGAGAGGTGCGGAAGTCCTCGAGGCGGGGAAAAAGATGGGTGTAATGGCCATGGATATCACACAACACACAGGGGTGGTTGGTGTGAATAGTCTTGGGGTTCTTGATCGCGGTCGCGGAAGGAATAGAGGCTTCTGGGACCGTGGACCCAGGGAACGCAACATTAACCATGGGCTTGAGATGAAGCAATTCAGGATAGGTATGGGTGGCATGACCGACAACATCACACAAAACACACTGGATGGTATGCTTTGGAGGCCGAGGAGGGGCAGGGTTTTTTGGGGCAGCCTTGTCCTTTGATGCCCCCTTGCGAGCTTTTCCCTTCTTACTCGAAGCAGTCGCAATAGGAGGTGGTTCCTGTTGAGGTGACTGAGGCACTGTTGCAGCGGGAGAAGTCTTGGGGACCGGTTGAACTGGGGTCAAAGCAATATAAGGTTTGGGTTGACCAGGCGGGGTTGCGGCTGGAGGATCATGGTACCAGACGGGAATCCCAAGGGTCAAGTTAGGAAGAGAGAGGGTGGCCATGACCGGTACCGTGTACACTCTTGGTGGGGGAGCTAGGAACGGTATCTGCCCAGCAGGGTAATGACTAGGAGGGACGGCTCCGAGATGGTTAAGGCCAGGGGGAACCGATCTAGGAGGATAAAGGGGTTCAGGGATACCAGCTGTAGGGGGAGGGCCAAAAGGAGGAGGTCCAGCTGGCTGAAAAGAATGGCTAGGAGCA
Source organism: Pinus albicaulis (assembly GCA_034641835.2). NCBI lineage: Eukaryota > Viridiplantae > Streptophyta > Pinopsida > Pinales > Pinaceae > Pinus > Pinus albicaulis. The sequence goes on along the minus strand of CM076581.1, from coordinate 1,073,897,801 downwards.
GGTTGCGGAGGGCGAGGGGGAGGTTGCTGACTAGCTGAGGCAGGCCGCTTACGAGAAGCCTGAGACGATTGCATCATGCAAACATTCGATAAGTTGGGATCAGTGATAGGAGGAGGGGGAAGGTTAGGGAAAGTTCCAAGAAGGGAGGAATCTTTGTAAACGCCGGGGGAGGCACTGGTCAAGGAATCAACGGTTTGCTTGTTGGCTACAGAAGAGATGGTTGTCTCAGGGGAGGTCTGAGATTTTGGCTCATGATATGTCAACTGGTCAATGGTGACTATCTTTCCATTATGGGGGAAAGACATCTTGCGAAAGACCGCGGATGGGACAACAGACATAGCATAGGTGTAGCTTCGCCCCAATAGAATGTTGTAATCTAGCGGGGCGTCGATGACTTCGACGTCAACGCAAACAGTCTTACCGACGAGGGTGATAGGACAATTACGAAATAGGCCAATGGGCTGGGAGGCATGACCGTCCCACGCTCGAAGGGTGATCGTTGAAGGGGCCAGTTCAGGGGATCCGAGTTGCTTCCAAACCGAAGTGGACATCACGCAGGTGGATGCCCCCTCATCAATGATACACCGGGACACATTGGCGTTCCGGATTTTGACTGGGATTTGGAAGGTGACGGAAGGAGGAAGAGGCGGATGGTCCAATTGAGTGGCATCGAAAACAATCATTTGGTCATCAACATGATCTACAGTTCCCACGGCAGATAGTAGAGCCTTCTTTTGGGAAGGACACGACTGGAGGAGTTCCAGTGTGGAAATGGCAGTAGGAGATTGCGCCAAATCATCTACTATGCTATACAAATGAGCGGCTTGACCGGAAGCAGCATTTCGATGTAATGGTGCCTTAGGAATCTTGGTATGGACCTCAACTTTGGGTTGAGGGATATGTAAGGGGCCACTGGGTGTCGAAAGAGGCTTTGTAGAACCTAAAGAAGGAGACTCGGGGGCAGACTGAGCAGGAGGCTTGGGGTACTGACGAGACCGAGTTTTAAGGTGAAGGTCGACGGACGGGTTAGGATCGGAGTGCATCATAAGGATCTGGTAATCAGAGGAACCAGAAAGGGAAGGGGGGGCGGCTACCTGGCTGTCGGGCAGTTGGGTAGCCACGAATCCTTGCTGAGGGAAAGGATCAGTAAACATAGCTGGTTGGGTAGTGGCCACATTAGGAGGAGCATGAGGGGAGGCGTGTTGTCCGCACAATGTGGCTTGAGACTCCCACATCTGCCGCATCTGGGGTAAGAGGGGACAATCGTGGGTGTAATGACCATAAACACCGCAACACGAACAAGGCTTACTTGTGCGAAGCGGCCTGTCCGGCTTGGGCTGAGTGCCCTGTTACTGGTTGGCAGTGTTAGGGTCCACACCAGGATTGGGTCCACGGGTACCAGGGGCAGATTGGTTTGGATTGCCTCTCCACGTTCTTTGAGAAGAAGGGGGATTAGTCGCGCCCTGCTGTGCAAATACTTGCCCTGGAGGGGGCTGTAGGTGCTGGTGCTGGGTTTAAGGAGGCAAGGGAGGAGGAAGCCCATATGCTGGAGGAGCTGGCGCACCAGGCTGTGGATAAGGGTAATGGGTAGGTTGGGCAACATTGAGGTAAGCAGGAGGTTGGGAAAAAAGAGGAGGCATGCCATATCCTGGATACATGCTACCGGGAGGGGGAAGAGTGCTAGAGGAGCTGGCCCCTCCCTGAGGGAGACCATAGCCCATAGGAGGTTGAGCGTACGGATGGGAAAGGGCTCCAATGATACTGTCGGCGGAATGAGATGCCCCCGGGGCATTAGCACCACCGGGCCTGGGGAGGTCAGGAAGAACGGTATAAACATAACCAGATTGAGCGTAGATCAGGTCATATTTCAAGGCTATTTGGAGGGCGGCTTCTTCGGTTTGAGGAAAATCGGAGGCGACATCCTTGCCGATGGGAGCCGGAAGGGTGTGAAGGAACCAATCCATATAAACCCGATCTTCGAAGGGAGGGGCTCGACATAAGCTCCGTCTTCTTCGCCATTCCTGAACATGGGCAGAAAGGTGGGTTGAAGAGGATTACTTGAAGGAAGTCAAGAGCTCCGTGCCAGTGTCGTATCGGAGAGGGAGCTGGAAATAGGACAAAAAGGCCTGAGCAAGGGTCACAAAGGTGGTATGGGAAGAGGTGGCTTGTTCAACATACCATTTGGAAGCTTCGTCGGTAAGCGTGCGTTGGAACAAATAAGACGGATGGAGTCATCGGTAATAGAATTGGAGGAACACCACATGTGGAAAGATCAGACATGATTGGTTGGATCTTCACCAGCTTGACCTTCGAATTTAGGGATGTCGGAAGGGAGCTTGGTTGGCATGGCAGGCCAACCAACATCGTGGTGGATGGGGTCGTTGATCAACTGATTGAAATTGGGGAGGCTAAGGCCTGCAATGTACAGCAGCAATGGGGTGGCCGAAGTCGTTCCTGTGGCGGTTCCGCTAGTAGTCGGGCCGGCATTAGGGCCGGGAGACCCGCTAGCGTTAGGCCCTGGACCAGACATGGTGGTAGGGGGAGAACCAGGAGGAGAAGGGGAACCCGATGAATCAGGAGAGGAGTCGGAGTGCAGACTCGGAGGAGGACTGGCTCGATGACGGCAGGTCAGAGTAGGTCGATCGACCGGAAACTGAGGGTGAAGGCCAAGAAGTCTCCGGGAAAGGCGCCTTGGGGGCGCAATGATGACATGAAGAAGGAAAACGACAGGGGCAGAAAGGGACAGAATCAATTAAGGTCAAGGGCAGAAAAGGTGTAGTGACAATTGATTTTAGAGTCTTTTCCAGGCGGTGTTAACCAGGCGCTTCTTCGCTTAGGGTCAGTATGTGGCGTGCGTTAATTTTAATTTTTAAACCCTTTCCGTTTTGAGAGCAAGAAAAAAGTGTGTTGTGTAGCTGAAAATAAACCTACAGAGAACAGTATATAATGCTGAAATAACAGAAAAATAGCAGCTACTTGTGCATCTATCTAACCCAAGAAGGTGGGTCTCTCAAAACTAAACTGAAAAGAAAGGGAAAAATCTATGCAAAACACACGAAAAAGAGGCCAATAGATCTAAGGTCAAAAGGGACAGGGATCTAAAGGATAAAGCTGCAGAAAAGAGGTGCAGGTCACAGCCAAAAGACAGAGGCAAGGTGGCTGGAAAAAGGAAGGAAATCAGCAAAAAACGGAGGGGGCAAGGTGGAGGCCCTAAAAGTAGATCCAAACAAATCTTCAGGAGGTGATTTGAGAGGTAGAAGAGCTGATTTCAATGGATCTCAAAGGGAGGTAACAGATCTGGAAGAAAGGAGGCTAAAGCTCTGAAAAACAGACGGCTGAAACAGCTAAAACTCTTCCACAAAAAGTGGAGCGTACTAAAGCCCTAGGGGGCTAGGTTCCCACTTAGATGAGTAAAAATAGATCAGAACTTGGTCAAGGCGGGCTGAGACAGAGGCTAGAAGACCCTGACAGAAGCTGCAGCAGAACCCAGAAAAATTGCAGAAAAATCACTGAAAAACTGGCAGGTCGCAGTTTCTGACCTGTTTTCAGTGCAGGTCGTAGAAAAGGGGCAGAAAAGTGCGACCTGGAGGTCCAGGTCGCAGTTTATGGGCCAAAAAGTGTGACCCCCCGTTCCGGTTGTCTCGGCGGCAGATTTTCAGAAAAGTTGCCGTCTCAGTTGCGGCTGGTGTCGCTTACCTGCGCAATAGGGCCAGAAACACACGGAAGTTAGAAATTTTAATGTTTTATGGTTTTATGTGAGAAAAACAACATAAAAATAGGAAAAATAAACAGCTGAAAAGAAACCCTAGGGTCTGAAGTAGCTGGATATGCAGGAATATGAAAAGCGACAGCGGTCATAATTTAAAACCCGTGTGGAGTCGCCATTTGTTAGTATGAATCCTTTGTTGAAGTGTACGAAAAAGGACCACTTTAGCTACGCATAACTAATAGCCTTAACAACAAAAGTGGCTACCAATATCTTCAGATCTGCAGTTAGTTGGACAGAAAAGAGCTGCAAAAAACTAGATCTATGCATGGAAAGACATTAAGCAGAAAAAGTAAGGGTTTGCTCCATATACCAATAGACAAGACAAGAACAATTTTTGAAAGAATTTTTATATTAATGGGGCACCTGGGAGGAAAACAAGAAGGTGTATCCAATTCTCCTTAGTGGGATGGGTTCTTGGAAGTCCTCAACACTTCAGATCTAAGATTTCTCTCTCTTGTTGGTGTAGAAAACCCACACAAAGAATGGAACTCAAAGGGAGCTCACACAGCAAATGGCAGAAAATGGTGATCAAGTGTATAGATCCAGAGTGATCTAATAGGCAACAAAAGGTGAAGAATGGTAGGAAAAACCCTCCTATTTATAACAAAATATTGGGTCATTCTAGATCTTGGTGCATGGGTTAACCAGATCTAGATCCACATTTTATGGAATATTTTATTATATTTGTTGGAGGGAAAAGGTATTTGACTTGGGTCAAATCCCTTAATTTGTCAAAAATAAATAAATAAATGATTTATTTATCTTTTTAAGGAAGCGGTTAGAAGATAATCAAATGATTTATTTAATTATTTAAGGAAGTGGTTGAAAGATAATTAAATAAATAGTGATTTATTTAATTATTTGTGGGTGATTTGGTCATATTTAACAAGGAATATCATCTAAATAAGGTTTAAATGATTATTCCTAGAAAATAATAAGATAAATAAAGGTTTATCTAATTAATTTCTTTGATTTTGGTTTAAACATGACTGGGAATAATAATTAAATTATGGTTTAATTAATTATTCCATGAGGAAAATCAAACAAATATGGGTTTGTTTAATATTTCCTTTTGGGGTTTCCTGTTTTAACATAGTGAAAGCAGTTTTACTTAGGGTAAAACTGGTCTTACATGGTGTACTTGGGTCCATCTAATGATAATAGGTTAGATGACCAAAAAATGGTGTAACACCTCCCCTCTAAGCTGTTGCTTGTCCTCAGGAAACTGATAAGGTGAGTGCTGCAACACTTATCCTCCTTCCTTGGTGACATCAACATGAGTTAAGCTTTCTCCGTAATCCAAGTGTTCGCCAAACCATCCATCCATGAATTTCTCCTCCAAAGTTCTCCTGAGATGCAAATAGCTCATCCCATAAGGAGACAATAGATCACATGAAAAAAACATGATTTTCCCAATGCTCTCTCTGAAATATGAAACATAAAGTTATGGAGAGTAGCCATCCCATAGAGCACATGCATAACTTCCCCCCTTCCTCCATACATCCCCATAAAAATTACAAGTACATCATCAATATAGGGGATCAAAACAATGTACATACCAACAGAAATTTATGCACATGGAGGTGGGTAATAGTCCCACATGTGTAACCAACACAGTGTATCTCCTGCCTGCATCAGATCTAGATATGGTAAATGGTTTTCCCACCACTTACTTGCTATCCATACCATCTCACCATAGCTGAAAGTGTGAGATATATTTGGTGACTTAGGGAAGCACCCATCATGTTGTTGGGTATGTGTTATATTCTTTCCACGATTAGCCCCACGCGTTGTATGTTGCGTCAGGCGTAGCTGGGGGGTCACGAGGGGCGAAGCAGTCCCCACCATTGGGGTCCGGGGCAGCGCCCCGGCCAAAATTTGTTTTTTGTGCGGACCCACTCATAGGCGGATCCGCCCATGGTTTTGTGCATGGTTTTGCACATGGTTTTGGGTTTGATGGTTTTCTTCGGCCCTCGGTATTTTTGTAGATCCTGGCCAGGAAACTACTAAGTATACTCTAACTGTGGTTAATGATCAGTTTATGTATGCTTCGGCATGTATATATATGTGTTGTAACACTAAAAGGAATATAATGAAAAATCAAGCCGGTCGTCCCGATTTGGGATCCAGGGGAAAATCTCTGTGTTTATCTGTTTTATGTTTTATGCTCTTGCTATTGTTTATTTTCTGTTATAAGAATCGTGTGTAGATATTTCTGTTCAGGGTTAAAACCTACATTTGGTATCAGAGCTATTTCGGCTTCAAGGGGATGCCTTTGTTGTTGAGGGTTTTTTGCTCGGGCCTGTGGTAGACCCTGTGCAGTGGGAGATCTGCAGGATCGATTCTTGCGGTGAAAGAATATGGCGAGCGGCGGAAAGATAGAGATCGAGAAATTTAATGGTCAGAGTTTTGAGTTGTGGAAGCTCAAGATGGAGGATCTGCTGGTGGATAAAGATCAGTGGATCGCGGTAGATCCAAGTACTAAACCAACGGCAATGTCAGATGAAGACTGGAAGAAACTGGATCGGAAGGCTAAGAGCACAATACGGTTGTGTGTCTCAGATTCAGTATTGTTGAATGTATCTGGGGAAGCTACGACGAAGACCTTGTGGGAAAATCTAGGGACTTTGTACCAATCTAAGTCTCTGGTGAATAAATTGTTCCTACGGAAAAAGCTGTATAACCTGAGGATGAAGGATGGAGACTCGGTGACAGAGCATCTGAACGCCTTCAATACTGTGGTAAGTCAGCTGTCATCTGCTGATATTAAAATCTCAGATGAAGATAAGTGCATCAGCTTGTTGTGTTCTCTACCAGATTCATGGGACAGTCTGGTTATTGCAATAGGTAGCAATACAACTACCTTGAATTTTGATGACATTGTCTCAGCCTTGCTGTCGGAGGAAATGAGACGGAGAAATATGGAGGGTCAAAATGGAGATGCCTTATCTATACGAGGAAGGTCCCAAAATAGAAACAAGAATAAGGTTTCGAGTGGGAGATCTAAATCTAGAGGGAGATCTAAATCTCCTGGAAAGTTTGTAAAGGTGTGCTGGAAATGCGGAAAGAAAGGACACTACAAAAAGGAATGCAGATCTAAAGCTCCTGAGAAAGGAAAGGGATCTGATGAAGCTCCTTCTGCAGAGGCAAAAACCACCTCAGATGAAGGTGGGGATGTGTATTTGGCTTCTTCTTCAAATACACATGTAGATCATGATTCATGGTTGATTGACTCAGGTGCATCCTTTCACTTCACTCCCCATCGGGAGTGGTTCTGTGAGTATGAGAAATATGATGGTGGTGATGTCTTCCTAGGGGATGACAGGAAGGCCAGAATCATCGGACGTGGAAAGGTCAAGGTGAAGTTTCAAGGTGGAAGGATTAGAACACTTCCTGGTGTGCTGCATATTCTACATTGCCGTAATCAGATTATACAAGATGGATGATGCAGTGAAAACAAGGTTCGAGAAAGATGCCCGTAAGAGATGGGTCTGGGAGCACTGGTATTAATGTGAGTGGGAGCCTGAACTGAACTCGTATGCTACACAGAAAATCGTTATTGATGGGCAATAGTTCGTGTTCCAGTGGACAGAGTCTAGGCTGTCTGAGAAAAGACCATATGTACACGTTGGCTTGGACATATTGAGAGAAGGGCCTTCTGACATTGCTATAGAGATGGAAGGGGGAAGGTATGTACTTAATTATCTGGATTTCATTTCTGTGGAACATTGTGTGAAGGCTTAATCGGTATTTTCTTCTGGCACAGGGCAAACAAGATATTAGAACTTGTGCACAGTGATGTGTTTGGGCCTGTGTCAGTTCCATCACTGGGAAAGTCTGTGTACTATGTTTCATTCATATATTACTTCTCAAGGAATACATGGATATATTTCTTGAGGAAGAAATCTGAAGTCTTTGACAAATTTAAAGAATTTAAGGCTCTGGTGGAAAACCAGACAGAGAAGAAGATAAAAGTGCTGAGGACAGATAATGGTGGGGAGTTCTGCAAGAAGGAATTTGAAGAGTTCTGTAAGAAGTGTGGTATAGCACGGCAGAAGACTACTCCATACACACCTCAGAAAAATGGAGTTGCAGAAATAATGAATAGAACACTGATGGAAAAGGCAAGAAGCATGCTCAGTGGTACCGGGTTAGGACAAGAATTCTGGGCAGAGGCAGTGGAGACTGCATGTTACTTAGTTAACAGATCACCTTCATTAGCATTGGAGGATAAGACCCCACATGAGGTATGGACTGGTAAGAAACCCTCTCTTTCACATCTAAGGGTATTTGGATGTGATGCATATGTACATGTTCCAAAGGAGAAAAGGACCAAGTTGGATAATAAATCTGAAAGGTGCATCTTTATTGGGTATAAGGATGGTTTAAAGGGTTACAAGCTTTGGAACCCAGAAAAAAGGAAGGTTGTGTACAACTGAGATGTAGTGTTTAGAGAAGTGAAAGATGTTGTTAAACATGAAGTCCTACCAAAGGAACCTGAGAAGATAGAGTTTGAGCTAAAGGAGGATGAATCAGACTCTACAACACTAGAAGACTTAGAATATGAAGAGCCACAAACTTCATCTATTAGAAGATCAGTTCGGGAAAGATGGCAACTTAAAGGAGAACGCATTCAAGTCGCTCAAAGCTTTACCTTTGGGTAATCTGAGAATCGAGGATGAACCTAACTGAAGTAGGGAGGAGATTCAGAGATGGAGAAAAAACCTGAAGGAGGCCATATTGATGAATTGGCATCCTTGGCACAAAAATGAGAAGGATCCTGGTTGCTGGCTGAAGAAGCCCATCAGAGCAAGATGGTGTTGAAAAGAAGAGAATGAAGGCAAGGTGAGAACACAAAGCTTGCTGAGAAGAAAAGGTTATTCCTGTGCTGAATTGATTTTGGTGATATTTTTTCTCCTGTTGCCAAGGTTACTTCCATTAGATTACTTTTATCTGTTGCTGCTGCATTTGATTTTGAGATAGAACAGATGGATGTGAAGACAACATTTCTTCACGGGGATCTAGAAGAGGAGATCTACATGAAGCAACCTGAAGGCTTTATGGTGAAGGGTAAGTAAGAACTAGTATGCAGGTTGAAGAAGTCTCTGTATGGGTTAAAACAGTCACCAAGGATGTGGTATCAGAAATTTGATACCTATATACGGGGACTTGGCTTCACCAGAAGCAAGGAGGATCACTGTGCTTATTTTAAATTAATTGGTGACCGTGTTATTTATTTGGTATTGTATGTGGATGATATGTTGTTGATTGGAAATGACAAAGAAATTATCCAAGATTTGAAGACCCAAATCAAGAATTCCAAATTACATGAAGATCTGGTGTCAAACTATATTTTCGGTAAGGAAATTAAGAGAAGATTAAGAAGAGGAGCTCTGTTAAAACCAGAGAAGTGGGTATTCAGACTATATTGCAGAGGTTCTACTGATGAGAGCAGGATAGTAAACTGGTGAATGTTCTGATTCCTGTAGGTACAAAGCTGTCTGTTGAACAGTGTCCCAAGACACAAGAAGAAGAGGAGGATATGTCCCGTGTTCCATATGCAAGTGAAGTGGGTAGCTTGATGTATGCAATGGTCTGTACTAGACCAGACATTGCACATGCAGTGGGAGTATTGAGCAGGTTTATGTCAAACCCAGGGAAGGAGCATTGGACAGTAGTGAAGCGGGTTTTCAGATATTTACGTGGCACTAGTGATTATGGCTGGTGCTACCAGGGAAGACCAGGATTGGAAAGAATGTTGGACATTCATGGTTTTGTTGATGCAGACTGGGCTGGAGATCTGGACCAAAGAAGATCTACAAGTGGGTATGTGTTTAGCCTATTTGGAGGTGCAGTCAGTTGGATGAGTAAAAGACAGTCTGTAGTGGCGCTTTTAACTACAGAGGCAGAATACATAGCAGCCACTCATGCAAGCAAGGAAGCAGTTTGGTTGCAGAGATTGTGTTCAAGTATGGGGTTGGTACAGCAAGCTATAAGGATAGACTGTGATAGCCAAAGTGCAATTTTCTTGGCTAAGAACCCTGCTTATCATTCAAAGACAAAACACATTGATGTTCAATATCACTTTGTTAGAGATATGGTTGAGGCTAAAAGGGTGTTGCTGGTAAAGGTGGATACTTTGAAGAATGTTGCAGATGCATTGACGAAGTCTGTGAGCACTCAGAATTTCTCTTGGTGTAGAGAAACAATAAGTTTCGTTTAAGCCAAATGAGTGCTCTCCGTTAACCCCCCCGGGAAAGAAAACAACAAGTGGGAGAATGTTGGGTATGTGTTATATTATTTCCACTGACAGCCCAGTGCGTCAGAGGCAAGGCTGGCGTAGCTGGGGGTCGCTTAGCGGTACTTATTTAAGCTCAGAAAATGGCAAATTTGTTTTTTGTGCGGACCCACTCATAGGCGGATCCGCCCATGGTTTGTGCATGGTTTTGCACATGGTTTTGGGGTTCGATGGTTTTCGGCCCCTGGTATTTTTGTAGATCCGGTCAAGGGAACTACGGTTATGTTCTAATCCAGGGTTAATGGATTGGGGTTTATGTATGCTCCGGCATGTATATATATGTGTTGTAACACTAAAAGGAATATAATGAAAATCAAGCTGGTCGTCCCGATTTGGGATCCAGGGGAAAATCTCTGTGTTTATCTATTTTATGTTTTATGCTCTCGCTATTGTTTATTTTCTGTTATAAGATTCGTGTGTAGATAATTTCTGTTCAGGGTTAAAACCTACACATGTTGTAAAATCCCCCTTTTCCTTCCAAGGGAGTGGCCAAATTTAGAAATTTTTGTTGCCCAATATTAGCCATGAGGCTTAAAATATATAATACTCCTTCTTGGATTCATGGGCTGCAAAAACATGGTGGAATAATGCATGAAACTAGAATATAAGACATGTGTAACAAGAGCATGTTCTTCACCAACAATCCTCCTCATATCAATGGAGTGGTGCATAGATCTATTCTCTCCCCCAAAAGGAGAAAGAGAGGGATAATTTAACTCTCTCATAGAGCCATGTTTCTGATCCATCTCCACAAGGTTCATGCATCTTTTACAATGTTGATATACTTCTTTTTCAAAGCCCTCCCAATAGTAGCTCCTCAAGATGATGTTGTTAAGCTTCATAGAATATGTGTGGCTGAAATAGAACTCTTCATAAGCCTTTTGTAGTAACTTCTCCTTGAGATTGGAGGCTCTAGACAAGAAGATCCTACCATTATTATAGATGACTCCATCTAGCATTGAATAGCTCTCATCATGTATCAATTCATCAAGAACCATGCAAGTTTGAAGATCCTTCCAATATTCCACCAGTAGTTTGGATTTCCAATATGGATCTAATTTTACAAACAATGACAGCAGTGATAATGTGTCATCAGAAATGTCTTCCCTATTTCTGCTCTCCTCCTTGACATTCCCCATGTCAAAGGTGTATGTTGGAGGGTCATGCCTCCCATTTTTCTCTTTCTTGACACCTCCCATGCCAAAGGTATATGGTGGAAGGATATCATTCCTTCGTTGTTGCTCTTCTCGCATATGCACATGATAAAAAAAAATGGAAGTTTTTGGAAGTTATTCTCCCATGGAAGGCTATCATCTATCCAAAACCTCCTTGGTTTTGCCCAAGTATGCTTGTGTTACCACCACCTCTCATCATGTATAGAAGAGTGTTCTCCAAACAAGTTTGTCTCTTGATTCAGGGATTGCCTTCCTTGCTTCATAATGGTGTCATTCTTCCTCCTTGCAGCATATTTTCTCAGCGCATTATGAAATGAAAGAATAGATAATGGTGACAAGGGAAAAATACTTTCCCTCTCCTTGAGCGTTTCCCATACTCTTAGCGCTGTAGTATGGTCTTATAGTGCTCCTTCATTCCTTGGTTCTATGGAATAAGCATCAATTGACGAAACATCTTTCACCAAATCTAAATCAGGTGGCCTCCCAGGTGGTATACCAAAATATAATGATGTCTCATGGCTCATTCCCATGTGTACAAAATATGGGAACATCTTATGACTACTTCCACTGCACAAATCCATCCCTAATTTTTGTGTGGAAGTCTCATGATAATGGGGCGCCACTTGCATAGATGTAATAGTGCTTGTTAGTGGAGAAACTTCCCCATCTTCTTCTCCATGTAATAGAGGATCACCTCCCATCATATCAGTGTTGTGATCCTTCATATTCTCTCCTTCACCCACCTTCTGCAAGAGCTCGCTGTCTAAGGTGCTCCCTTTAGATGTAGCTAACTCATGAACACCCATCATTTCCTTGGTGTCAAGAGTTTTGATCACAAAGTATTGACATGTCATAGTGTGTGTTCCAAAAACTGAATGAAATTTGGGAACACATTCCCTCCATTTTTTTGTCTCATTGTCTATCATCATAGACACTTGCTTCTCATTCTCTTCATGTGTAAGATCCTTGGGGCCTTCTTGCAAAGATGCAAGAGCCCTCTTAGTGGAAGCAATAGCTTCATATCCACTTCCCAATAAAAATAGATCTCCTCCTACTGTCACAGTGCTGGAGGGACTTTTCATCTCTTCTCCTCTCTCCTCCTCATCAATGGAGCATGCCTCATCAATAGGATATCCTTTCTCTTGATCTCTTCTTGCAAAAGGAACACTCATGTCTTCCTCTTGAGAAGAATTCTCTTGCTAAAGTGGGGCCTTTTCCCTTGGAAAATCATGTAGCAGATCTATAAACCTTTCAAAAATGTTCTGAAATGGAGTTATCTTCATGGATCCTTCCATATCATGCAAAGTTTCTCAATTCTTGGGCTTAGTTTTCTTACCCAAAGAAATTTCATATGGCACAACATCAAATATTTTCACTAACCTCCTAGTTATCTTTGCATAAGTAAAGATGTTTACATTTCTCAATGAAGAAGACTGAAATAACCACCAGGCATAAGCCTTACCTTGGAGGTGCAAGGTTGCTACTCTTATGGATTCTTCTTCAGAAACTTGATGCAGCTGGAAATATGTGTCTATCTCCTTTACCCAAGACTTCGCTGAGCTCTCAAGTGACCCATCAAATGTAGGTAGAAAGGTTCTACCCAAGTGTGTTTCATGCACCCTCTCCTTTTCTTGTATATGTTGGATCTTCTTTATTCATTAAGTTGAAAAAACTCTGGGAAGCTTAGATGCTCTTTGAATCTTTTAGACTAAGATTCATATTCTTGGAGATAGTCACCAAGAGTCTCCTCTTCTGGTGTCTCCTCCTCTGCTTCTCCTCTTGCTAGGAATGTAGGCATGCTACAACATTGTATATCTAGTTGTGTGGCTAAATTCTCACACACATAATATTACGAACTAGGGCTTCCTTCATGTGTAAAACTCTACAAAGGATCTGCAAGTCTCTCATTTCTCATTCCCATAATTTCACTTTTCAGCTCATGCATAGTTTGGAATAGATTTTTTGAGAACTCTCTCCCTCTCATTCTTCCAAATAAAAGGGTTTCGCCCTTGTCTTCCTTGTCTTTTGTGTAATAAATATTCTTATGTCTTCTCTTTAGATACCTCTTCTCTCTATCAATAAGAGGCTCCTCTTCTTCTGAAGACAAATTGACTTCCTACAGGTTGTGCCAAGATGACTGTTTTGATACCACTTTAATATCCCAAATGGGACACAGGCAGCAATACTAAACAATATTGCACAAAATAATGTAGTTCAGCAAAGTAAGAGTAGGAGGCCAATATAGAGGCTCAAAAATAACATTTACATCAGTAAATCAGAGTTATATTGAATCCCATTAGTTATAGAATAGGAAATAGAAGACTTTACATGAAGAAATCCTAAAAAATGAGGTGTTGCAACCATAGATTAAGACTGAACAAGCTTGACAACGTTATTTTATTGGCTGAAAGAAGCTCTAGATTACACTTCAGATCTAGATCAGATATGTGCACAAAAATATAGATCTATATCAGATCTGTATACTAGAAAGGCTCCTCTATAAATGCCCCTTGGGGTTTTCAGCAAAAAGTGAATTACATGGAGTAGATCTAAGATCTTATGCAACAGATCTACAAAATGATTCAAAAAATCTGAAGCAAATATAAGAGTATTCAGATTAGATCTGAATATGACATGGATCAGATCTAAAATCCATGGATCACCACAGTGAAGGGCAGAACCCAAACACTAGAGATCTCTCCTCCAAAAGTGTGCCAAAACACCCTGCAATTGTACACTTGCAAATAATACAGTACTGGAAGTAAAACTACGTTGTAGGCTCTATAACATAGGTGGCCTCAAGCCAAGATCTGAAATCAGTGCTATAATCATCCAATACTCTCTTGCCAGGGGGATAGAACACTTTCCCACTGGAAAGAGGAACTAGAATGGCCTAGATCTAAGTAGATCTAGCCTCCACTTACTGCAACTTACAAAGACAACCAAACCCTCAGTAGGATCTGCATTGTATTTGGAATAATAGCTTGGCCAAATGCCTGATAGTGGAAAGGAAGTGAAAGACTCCTCCAAGAGCTACTCAAGGAAGGAGATGGGATTCCCGATCAGGAACACCCAGTGATAAACATCACTATTCTCTGCTAAATAGCCAAGAGAATGAGAAATGTCTAAATATACAAATTCTTCAGAAATAATATTTTCATCAATCCCTCTCATGTTGTCCTCCTCTTCCTTTTATAAGGTTGAGAGCTTGCAAAACCCTAAACCATCTTAATGGAATAGCTCTTTTCACATGAACATCCTCCAACTAAAACTGCGTTGTGCCTTATTGAAGATCACTCCTTCTAGATAGCATTGTTGATTTGGTCATGGTTGACCCATTCAAATGTCTCAGTCCCTTTCACACATAAGGGTGTTTATTTAAATAGCCCAGATTTAGCCTTGTTCACATGTGGCATTGATTTATTTGTTGTTTTAGGAGTTTTTATAATCCTCCTTTACAAATTTATTCATGAAATAGAAAATTAAAACAAAATTTAATATTCCCATAAGCTTTGGCTAATTGGGAATATTACACTATGTGCATGATCCCTTCCCTACACCGTTCTCTAACGAAATTCTCGATAGTTTGTTAGTGCAAGAAGCATACTCGTTCATTGATGGATTTTCGGGCTACCATCAGATGAGGATCGCACCTGAAGATCACACCAAAAATATGTTCGCCATTGAATGGGGATCCTTCCAGTACACTATCATGCCATTTGAGCTCAAGAATGCCCCTATCATCTTTTTGCGGGTAGTGGTCGCAGTATTCAAGGAGTTCATCTACAATTTCTCAGAGGTATACTTTGATGATTGGACAGTTTTTGGGTTGGTAAAGAAGCATGTCTTGAACTAGAGCATGATTTTGGATGCCTGTAGAAAGCACTAGATTTCCCTAAATATTAAAAAGTGCATATTTTATGTACCTTTCAGGATCTTGTTAGGCCATATAGTCTATCAGCAGGGACTGATGGTCGACCCCTCCAAGGTAGCCATTATCATCAACCTGGAAGTCCCTACAGCTAAGAAAAAAATGTGCTCCATCCTTAGGCACACGAGTTACTATAGGAAGTTCATTCAAGGGTGTGCGCTGATCACGACACCCATGGGGAAGCTGCTAAAAAAGGACATTTCGTTTTTCTGGGATGCAAAGTGTCAGAAGAGCTTTGAGCTACTCAAGGAAAATATGGTCTCTGCACCTATCCTCATATTTCCTGACTGGGTGAAGGTTTTCCATGTCCATGTAGATTCTTCAAGGATCACCCTAGGAGTCGTCCTTATGCAGCCCGGGGAAGGGGAAATTGACCACTCGATTGCATTTTCTAGTATAAAACTATCTAGTGCGGAGCGTAACTACTCCACTACTGAGCGCGAGGGGCTGGCCATGGTATATTCCCTATAGAAATATGGGAATTATCTGTTGGGCAGGCACTTCAATATGTTCAAAGATCACTCAGCTTTGAAGTACCTAGTGAATAAGATTGTGTTGGGGTGAATATTTGTCGATGGCTACTGTTATTTCAAGAATACTATTTTGAGATCAGCGTGAAGCTAGGGAAACTCAATGTTGAGCTGGACCACTTGTCTCAAATCAATAATGGTGAAGAACCGACCAACCTAGAAGAAGTATTCCCTGATGCACAATTATTTTTTATTAAGGTGGTCGATGCACACTTTGTCGATATCATTCAATTCTTAACTACGAGGATGACACCTGTAGAATATTAAGTACAATAGAAAAAAGAGTTGGTAACCCACGCGACAGAATTTACCATAATAGCGGTCCACTTGTATAAGCTGGGAGCTGATGAGTTATTACAAAGATACATTCTGGAGCATGAAAGATAAGCCATCTTAGCAGAAGCCCACAGAGGTATAGTAGGAGG
This sequence comes from Pinus albicaulis, assembly GCA_034641835.2. NCBI lineage: Eukaryota > Viridiplantae > Streptophyta > Pinopsida > Pinales > Pinaceae > Pinus > Pinus albicaulis. The sequence goes on along the minus strand of CM076581.1, from coordinate 1,073,881,673 downwards.
TCACTATGCAGGGAAAGCGATGACACAGAAGATCTTAAGAGCTAGGCTATGGTGGCCCACACTGCATAGTGACTCTTATGACTACTACAAAGCCTACGACACATGCCAAAGGACAAGAATATCATCGTGCAAGGACAAAATTCCCTTGCAACCACAAATGGACCTATAAGCCTTTGAAAAATGGGCCATAGACTTCATTGGGCCCATCAACCCACCAAGGAAGAAGCCATGTGCCTGTTAAATCATCACTGTAACTAATTATGTCACCAGATGGGCCGAAGCGCAAGCTGTGAGGGATTGTACTGCATACACCACTCTACACTCTATTTTTGAACATACTCTAACCAAGTTTTCTTGTCTGAAGATCTTGATGAGTGATAGAGGTATGCATTTCATTAATGAAACAATATAGGATTTGACTAAATAATTTCAGATCCACCATGCAAAGAGTACCCCATATCACGCATAGGAAAATGGAACCGTGGAAGATTTTAATAAAATTCTAGAATAGGCACTAACCAAGATCTGCAATTTCAACCAAAGCGATTGGGATGTACGTGTCCCATCGGTCCTATGGGCCTATCAGACCACGTGCAAGAAATTCACTGGGAAAACACCGTTTCAGATGGTTTATGGAAAGGAAGCCATAATGCCCATGGAATATATCATTCCTAGCTTGTGCATCGCTGCCTTTACGAACATGGCAGAACATGATATCATGGAGGAATGCTTAGCATAGCTAGTTGCCTTGGAGGAAGACTGATCCACTACTAAATTTCATCAGCAAGTTCAAAAGGCCCAGGAAAAAGCATGGCATGATAGACATATTTGGCAAAAGGTCTTATCGGAAGGAGAATTGGTCCTGCTATACGATAGCCAATTCGCGAAACACTCGGGAAGTTCCGCCAGCACTAGCTAGACCCCTATATGGTAAATGAAATCACTAACAGAGGAGTCGTCTGATTAGCTACGTTGCACGGTGATATTATACCAGGATATGTCAATGGCATACATCTCAAACCATACCATATCAAATGACTATATGGTCATAGTAGTTGTGTCACGAACGGTACACACAGGGTTGGTGCGCGGGAATGGATGAGCAGGGATGATGCGTAGGGGGTACGCTATCTGCGTTGGTGGGATGTGTAGTGGGAAAAAATAGCCATTGAAATGGGGTGGGCACTTGGGAAACCACGCTTCCTATTTGGGGGAGCGGGTTACAGGAAATTAACATGGCGAATTTCGAGGATTGTTTGCCATTTCCGTAATGATGAAGGGAAATTAGGGCGCTATGAGTTGGTTTCCCCTTAGGAAGGCTATAAAATGGTGACTGTTCAAACTACGGGGTTCACACCTTGGTTTAGCTTCTTATCCTTCAAATACTATGATATATGTCATCTTTTGGCTACCAACATGACTATTGGAGCTGCACCATCCAACGATGGCATTGCTGAATTTATCTTCCAAGCTAGGATGCCTGCGACCTATCCCATTGGCCCCCACCTGAGACGACCTCTGAAGAAGAGGGATTTGATGAAGTCTGGGAAATAACCCTCATAGCGGAAGAGGTCGCCTCCACCCCAGCCTTGTGGAAAGGAAAAGAGGAGGTTAAACAGGCACGGTGGGCAGGTGGAAGGCCTCGTACTTCCCCTTGGAATCAACAGTCCCCTAAGAAATTTCCTAAGAATAAATCGCCTACTACCCCTCCGAACCCCATGGATCTCACAGCAGAAGGTCTACAAGTGACCTCGCTAACCTGGTTACCACCTTATATTAAGCCGCGCAGAACAGTGTCCTATATGCCCAACGTGGATGATGTTTGTTCCTGTCTTCAGACACCGTCGGTCGCTAAAAATGTGTCTCAGCTGAGAGATATGATTGGCCACCTCCCCCACATCATGTTTGATGATCATGACTTGGGCAACCTAAATGATTTTCCTTCGCTAGATGCATACCTGTACTTAGAACAAGTTATCGAAGATGGTGTACCCAAAGTAGAGCCAATGGTTTGGTCAAGGGACTCGTTGGCACCATAATTTTGAACTTACTGCGCCTCCCTCACATCGGTGGCTATGACATCACCAACCTCATCATTCACCAATTGATGGCACTTGTTCACAATGGCTACTTATGGCTCCAAGGCCGCATACCAATAGATGTTTCTCTCATTCATTGCATTACTAGCCTACCTATGTAGGGAAATAATCTGGGGATGGCACAGGAAAGAGATTCGAGCATCATCTCGCTAATACTATCTGAGACAAGTACGAGGTCATACATAGCAAGTGGGGCTTCCTGATTGATATAATAAATGACCCTTGTACACGTCTTGGTACTCAGAACCTAGCCTACAAGTTGATGCGGAAATTTCAAGCAGCAACCACCCCTGCTCATGTAATTGAAGTCGCGGGCTGGTGTGAAAAGGGCATCTACTTTAACTGGTCCCAGTACCTCGTATAATAATTCCTCGAAAATTTTCTTGAGGCTCAAAAGCATGGCAAATAATTCTACTATTCATGGCTAATCCTACTGATTCTATTAGTTTCCTAGGAGCTCCCAAAAGACGCAGTATTTCCCCCTTAGAGCCTGGCATGTGTGAAGGAGCATGGTTTTCCAACCTTTGGGATTCCAAGGACCCCTAATGGATTGAGGGAAATAATACCTCGTGGCTACTCTACAAGGGTGCTCTCTTTGCAGCCATTGATTCATAGCCGCACTTATCCCCAACTATCTATGACAAGTACAAGCACATCACTGCATTACGAGTACCAATGCACAATGTGAAAATTCTGGCTCGTAAGGAACTTTGTTAGCCAAATCTGCCATATATTACTACTGAGGTTGAAATTGAGCAAGTCATCGAAGCTTGGATAGTGGAGTGGAAGGTCGCAGCCCTGCCCACTACCCTCGACGTAGTAGGCACTTATGGCCTCCCTGTAGTATCCAAGTTCATCGTTCCAATGAGCTCAGTGACAGTGCCAGAGAGTCCTACCATGCAACCTAGATTGGACTCCCCACTGGACCAGAACATCAACGATGAAGTCGACGGAGGTACATGTTGGAAATGTTGTCATTGATGGAAAAGTAGATGACAAAGGAGGAGCACCTGAAACATCATCCAAGGAGCAGAGGAAGAAAAAAGAGAGGTAGCAGAGACAACAAAAATATAAGTAAGGAGAAGCATCAATCAAAGGAGTAGCAGAGGCAGCAGAGAGAGCATAAGACAAGTAGTAGAGGCAGTAAAGAGAGCAGCAGAGATAGCAAAGAAGTAGAGAGATAGCAAGGCAGCATAGAAGGAACAAAGGCAGTAGGAGACAGATGAGGTGGTGATGTAGAGCAGTGAGGATATTAGTATCAAATGAAGGTAATTTAATTGCTTGGGGAGGAGTTGGAGCATTGCCTAAATGGTAAGGAAACCATGAAGTGGTCGAAGAAACTAATAATGAGAAAAGGCACAGCGAAGAACAGAGGCAGAGGCTGCGAATATAGAGGCAGAGCCGTTATCATGGAAATGGAGGCAGAAAAGACAGAGACAGACAAAGGAAGCAGCAAAGAAGAAGACTGTTGAAATGTAACAGTCAAAACAACAGAAGCAGCGAAAGAAGCAACGCAGAGACAAAGAAAGAAGCACAGTGAAGGCAGAGGCAGAGGCAGAGGCAGCGAACATAGACGCAATTTTTTTTATGGAATGGAACCATGTGCAAACATACATAATATTCCGGGAATCTTACAACCCAAGCGGGAAGTCTATATACTTATACAAACAAATTCTGAGAATCGCCTAACCCCACTGGAAGATACACTAAAGATTAGAGCAGCAAAGGATACATATATATAATTCTAGGAATCATAACCCAAGCAGCAATGTATGTATATATAAAACCTTATTCCGGGAATCATTACCCAACCGGGCGTTATATATATATATATATATATATATATATATTTTGAGAATCGCCTACCCCACTAGAGGATACTCTAAAGCTAGAACATAAAAGCATATATATATATGCAGCACAATACATATATATGCAGCACATTACATATTTCACAAAGGTCCAAATTTTATATATATTAATTCATATGGAGCGCTTTATGATCAAAGAATCAAAGTATCATAAGGTGGGACCCTTTCCCAATCGCATCGGAGATTATAAGGGCAGCGAAACATATAAACAAAAAATTTCGATTGCGATGAAGTCTGGACCCGATGGGTATATAAAATACAATTTATATATACCTTGAGTTTCGGTGAACAGTGACTGATCACATCGGAAAAAGGTGGAATATCGGAACATGCTACAAAGGGTTGCGATTGCGATTGAAGCTCGGACCTGATGGGGTTATAAACCATGAGTAAAAAGTATTTGAAGTCTGGTCTAATCGCTTCGGAGCATGACAATAAAGGATTGTGATTGCGATTGAGTTCCGGACCCGATGGGTCTATAAGTTATGACTTTATATGTTTGAGTTATGGTCTAATCACATCGGCACTGGTCAATCGCATCGGAGTGAAAGTGTGGCAGCAGAGCATGACAATGCAATTTGTGATTGTGATTAATCGCAATCGAAAGTAATCGAAGAGTGATACATCGCATCGAAGAAACTCAATGGAAGTAGCGACTGCGATTAATCGCAATCAGAAACATTTGCAAGGAGTTTCATTGCATCAAAGAAGGAGTCATCGCATCGCATCGAATCGGAGGTAGCTCATAGCATCAGCGGATAGTCAAAGATCGAAAAGTGGGCCCGAAAGGTTGTTTCCTATGTTAAATAGGTCTATTATTATATCGTCAGAAGTTACATAAAGAAAGGTTCATATACATTAAAGTGCAAAGAAAGGGGTTTAATTATCATAATACATTGAAGATAGGGCGACATTATTAAAGCACTGTATTATAAAAGGACCATGGATATGATATGCGTTGGTTGAAACTGCCCAGCAATTATATTAAAAAGGGGCGCTATTAGATATATAAAACGATTGTTACGAATGTATTGAAATATGCCGCGTGGTCTATGGACCCACGGGCCTCAGCTTAAGGTGGAGGGAAATTGTTAATGTAAAACGATTGCGATGTGTACAATCTCATCGAGCCATAAAACAAAGGTCGTGATGTATGTATGTTCCGCTTGCGGAACTCGCCACATCAACAAGACACTTGCTATGTACAGAGCGTTGGAATTTGTCTAGAATTACAGTCAACAGTTTCATATATATATATAAAGCGCTGATATAAAAATAAAAATGCAGTTCATAAATTCAGGAGTTATGCAGTAGCCATAAACAGAAAGGCAAACAGAGGAGAGAAAGGGACAAACACAGTCAAAGAAAAGAAAAATGTGCAGCGATCCAAAAGGCTGTATGAGTGAGCTAGGGCTCTCATTGTAATTAAATGTAATATTTTAATTGGTTTATATTGTTTGTGATGCATTGGAAAGTCTCAGGAGGAAAACAAGGCTCCCACTGTAATATTGAAATTAATGCATGTTGTTATATTTTCTGAATGAGCGGATAAAAGAGATGAGAAGGTAGAAGGCAAAGAGACATGGTTGTCCATTTCGAATTCCCAGTAGAATAAAAAGAACCATGAAGCTAGTTTGTATAAAATAGGATAATATCCAAGGGGAGAATGTTGACAAAAAAGAGTGAGAGAAGAAGAGAGTGTGCAGCAGAATTAAAGAAAGTTGAAGCAAATAAGAAAGCTGCAAGAGGTTAGAGAGTGTGAAGTTGGAGAATGTGGAATTGAGGCAGAAAAGATAAGAAGAAGGAGGAGCAGACCGAGATGCAGAGAAGTTAGAGAATGTAGAAATAAAGTAGTGAAGAGGAGAAGAAGAAGGAGCAGAGCAGAGAAGAAGATGGAGCTGATATAGAATCCAAGAAGATGTAGATATTATAGAAGGCAGATATGAAGACTGATATCCAAGGTTCCGATATGCTACACTTGTATACAGAACAGAGTTGATATCCAAGGTAAACCAACAAGTGTTTTCCTTTTGAAAGAGTAATGAATTTGGAGCTTCCCTATCAAGTTGTAGCTTGATAGATGTCAGTTGTAGCTGACTGAGGTTGGAGCCTCCTATAGGTTGGTGCCTGCAAAAAATAGATGGGAGTTGGTCCTTCCACGTCAAGTTGTAGCTTGATAAAATGTCAGTTGTAGCTGACTGAGGTTGGAGCCTCCTGTAGGTTGGTGCCTGCAGAAAATAGATGGGAGTTGGTGCTTCCACATCAATTTTTAGCTTGATAAAATGTCAGTTGTAGCTGAGTGAGGTTGGAGCCTCCTGTAGGTTGGTGCCTGCAGAAAATTGATGGGAGTTGGAGCTTCCTTGCAAGTTGTAGCTTGCAGAATTGAGGTAGGAGCCTCCTATAGGTTGGTGCCTATAGAAAATCAGTGGTGAGAGGGATTTGGAGCTTGCCTTTGCATCACAACAATAATAAGATGTGGTTTTCTCCCTTTATGGGTTTCCACTTATATCTGGTGTCTCTGTGCATGATGTCTATGTGTTGATTTGTTTATCTATTCTGCTTAATACATGTTGCTTACATATTAAGACTGCTGTTACATAAACAAATTTGCTTGATACTTGTTGCTCACAAATTAAGATTTCTCACATATTAAGTTGATCATGAAATGAAGGTGTAAATAAGTTTTAAGGGAAAAGTTTTAAAATTCCATGTATGTGTTAAACTGATTCACCCCCCCCTCTCAGTTTAACTAAGGGTTCAACAGTACGCTGGTCCTACAAAATGTCAAACGGCCTTGCGAATCGTCCCAAGGACCTCGCAAGAAGTGAAAAGCCACTAAGACTAGCACCAACATGGATGGTACCCTAACAGAGGAAAATATGGACAAGATTTTTGATTCTATCACCACCATATTTTCTAATCAATGTATTACTTGGGAAGAGCAGAACAAGGCTACGATGGAAGTTTTGCAGATAGAACTATGAGCCCTTCGACTTGAAGCGAACACCCTTCAAGCAAGCGTCGATCAAGCGAGGAAGCATCAAGAGAGCGAGGATCAAGCAAGGTAGCTAGGCCAGCAGGGCCCCATTATGGCCCTACCAACCACTTAGGACAACTGACCCTACCAGCTCCCAGGCGCTGCCCTTACAATGGAACCCACTGACCTCTGCAACCAAGTTCGGGGATGCCTAGTCGCCCTTGATGTTAGTCAATTGGCTAATGAGAAGTTGCGTGAGTTATTTATCGCCATCACCTATGAATTGCAACACCGGTAACTCCAGGCACAACATCACCTTAGTGAGGTCGAACGAACTATTGCGACCCACGTTGCTGAAGATGCCCAAATCCAAGTTGCACATGCTTCCATTATCGCACAACAGGATGCCTTAGAACAGTTGATCAATCGACTATGTGAAGATATTCTAGGGGTGATTCCTACTTTTTTTGAGCCCCAAGCCAATATTTAAGGCCTAATGGCTACTTTGAAGGCTTCCTGGACTGAGGTATCAACTGTCAGGGCTGAGTTTGAACTTTAGATTGCTTCGTTGCAGGCCAAGCCCCAGCCTAGAAACCCCCCAGAGGAATGTTCTCAATGAGCTACATTAATTACAGAGACCACTGATAATATCACTGTCAAAATCATTTAGGGTGTCACTCTTCTTGAAAATGATATGGAAATTTGGTGCCAGGTGTAGCACGATTCTCCTCCACAAGATTGATCAGGAATTTACTCAGAAGGAGCAGGACTTTGAGCAGCTGGAAGCTACGATGTCCACCCTTGTTCCAGCTCAGTGCTTTGCATGACTTCAAACTAGCCATGCACTTCATAGTGACATCGTTGTGCTCCAATGTAGAAATTAAATCCTCACCAACCATTTGACGCCTTGGTTGGAGGACGCCCTTAAGCTCTCACAAGACATAGACGGGGCAGTCTGATAGTTGAACTAGGCTCTTGACAATGTCACCGCTTCCTCAGAAGGACCAACATCTCATAAATCAGTGGAGATCACATAGACGGCCACCTCACAGAGCCTTCAAGTATTTCCTTCGCTTATTGCCTCGATGGAACAACTCAAAGAAAGGACGAAGATCTCACCCGTGCTGTGACTCGGGACGAGTCACAAGATTGTGTTGTTGGCCTATTGGAACAAGGTCCCTCGGCTGCATTTTTGGTATATTTTTGTAGTAATTATTCTAGCGAAGGGGATTTGGGGTAGTTCAAAGCCCCAATGTGTTGTAAATGGGTCAAAGGGTAGACCTAGAGTCCGCAAACCATGGTTTGTAGACCATAGGATAGCAAAGGATATGATGATATAAATAGATGGTTAAATCGAGTCTAAAATAAAGTAAGTAAGATTGATGCTACATACGAAATGCTGAGATCTGTTTCGGTTGTTTTGGGTAAGGACTCCTGCTGGTTATGTGCACATAGATCCTTAGTCCTGCTGTGTGCGAACCTTGATGGTTATGTCCGCAAGCTGTGACTTGGGTTTGTAATTAGGTTTTTGGATATTAATGAATGCGAATATATTGAAGTATCTTTATGCTATTTAAAATGGTTTTTTTTATTACTGAAATGAATCTGTGTTATCTGAATAAGCTACAATTGTGTCTGCGATATATGAATTGGCTGTGATTGTAATGTTCTGTGGTGATAATTGTTGATGTGCATGAGGATGTGAATGTGTTGATCAGATCTGCTATCGATAGTAGCATTTTTTATGCTGATTATACTGTTAAAGGCTCAATAATAGGATTGTTTTGTGTGAACCTGATAGAACTCAACGAGATCTACCCTAATTACCTAATCTCTCTCCCAGGGTGCAGAAGCCTGGTTCCGGCACCCACCCATACTACTTCGGGTGAGACCTTGGCCTGCAAAAGTATGGTATTATAAGGGTTTGTTGGCAAACCTTAACTCTAAACTTGGGTCAGGACCCATCAAGCCAAAAACTTCCTCCATTCATGCATTGATAAAAATGAATCTAACCATAGGCTATGTGAAGGCTCTTTAGAAGTTTTATACAACTTTATTTAGCTTTTTTTTATTATTTAAGTTAAATGGTTATGTATTGTTTGCATCAAACAAGATCAATATAAGCTGATGCCTTTTATGAAAAAAAGGGAGGAGAATGAGAAGAGGATAGAAATGTATGTAATTGGATCAACAACGTGTATGAAATAGGAGAAACAATGATGATGTACATGCCATTTACATTCTGAACCTCAATACATCATTTTATTTGGCATGAATCGCTGTGAGTCTTATGGTGTTTTATTTCTGAATATCATTGAGTTAATATAACTTGCTCCAGGAGTGGCAAGGGCCCACCACACCAGGAAAAAAAATTTCAACCACCATAGATCATAGCTTTCTGTTTAATTAATTATTTAGCAGTGTACTTACTTAAATTTATGAATTATGATTTCAATTCCATACTTCAACTTCTACTTTGTTTTATAATCTGAATTGATTTTATATTTGAATCTTGTAACACTATATTAATTTCGAAAATGCTCAAGGTTATTTATTTTTGAATTCATTTTGATTGTAGATCCAATACAATAAGAGAAGGATTAAATCATGATTGAAACACCATGTGTATTATTATTATTTTGTTTTCATTAAGTACAGAATCGGATTTCATATTTAGTGTTAAGTACATAATCAATTTTAAAGGTTTTGCATTGAGTTTGTCTATAAGTGCGAGTGGTGTGAGCTATGTTAAATGGATTTACATATTCTCAGTTTGAAGTTTATCCCAACAAGTAGAAATATTTTTAATTATATGTTTTCTTGTTTTTCTATAACATAATTATCTCTTTATAGAAAACATGCTTGGATAGGATTTTGACTGTAGAAAATATTAATTTAATGTTAGTTGATTTAGTTTCCATTCACTTTGGTAGATTTCGCTTATGAATTTATTAAGTACTTGTGTTTTAATTTCTACTAGTTCATCTCAATTAGGAATAGGTATTTTGAGTTTGTTTTATAAATTAGAAAATGGGATCTCGTAGGTAGAAATCGATTCATGTAATTATAAGTTACTTTCCAAGAATTAATTATAATTTTACTTTCCAACAAATGTTTAGTGTGATTAGAATCGTATTTCTAGCAAGTGAATGAAGCAATGAGAGGATTATTTTTCAGTATCTGAATGGTGTGATTATGTGTGAAATGAGTAGTGCATGCTGTATTAAAATAAGTCAACAAAGAGTTTCCATTACAGTCAATAGATAGTATGTTCTTTTATAGAGGTAAGTGTGGATTTTATGGAATAATAAGTAGGAGAACAATTCCTTTGGTTAATAAATCATTCATTTGTGATTGTAGATATGTATTTTTGAGTCAAGTTAGTTTATTTAGGATTTAGCATTCCTTACTTAAAACAACAAGTTGATTTCTTATTCTAGTTTAGGTTATATGCTTTGGTCCCGCATTGCCTGTGCTTACGAGCCCCAAATTGATAATTTAATGTTGGAATTATAACACATATAATTTCACCAAAAATGAGAGACCTTTGAATACTATAGTTATTATCCAAAACCTTATTACTACCTTGAAATCTCAAATTTTTATCCTTTTCTTCTAATTTACCTTTTAGAATGTTTACCTCAACCTCCATTCTTTGGTATTTCTCTTCCTTTTCTAGATACTACTTCTTCATTCCTTCTTCAATTTATCTTCCTTCTTCCCTTTTCTCCTTTAATTTAATAATCTCTTCCTTCAACCCATTTTCATGTTCTTGAAATGTTTGAAGTAGTTCTTCATTTTGGTTGTTTGATTTTTCAAGATCTGTTGTTAAAGAGACAAAATCTGCTTCAAGATATTCAAAATATTTTTTAGATTCCACAACAACATTTACAAATTTAATATGATCCTTGCTATCATATGCCTACAACTTATTTTTAAGATTATAAATCTTTTTCAAAGCAATACCAAGTTTTTTTCTAAGATCAAAAAAATAGTCTAATCTGCCTTATGAATCAATAGCTCCATCTAACATAACAAAGGCTATTGTTTCATCATGTTCATTTTTTGAAACATTGTTAGAGATAAGATTACGTGGTAGTTGCCCTAATGAGAAAAATTATTTTGGGATTTCTTCATGGATTTCCTGTAGCTTTTCCCTAACTTGTTTGCAGTTTCATAATGCATAATATTGTTCAATGTTGAATCAAGTATGCAATTAATGATGTTAGTCAATGCCTTAATGTTATTTTACACTTCCTCATCTAATGGGGGAATTTTGGTGTAGCTATTGCATATTCGATACCAAAAATCAAGGTCCATTAGATTAAATTTCATATTTTCTTTCCATTCTTGATAATTATTATTTCTTATCATAAAAACAACTTTATTGGCCATTTTTTATGAGTTGCCTTGTTCTTCTTCTTCTAGGGCCATCATTTTTTAATCTATTTTCTCTATAGAATGATTAATTTCACCTCGACCCATTAGTTTAAGTTCATGTGATTCAATTTCATCTTCACTATCATAACTATTACATAGAAAATGAAATTTAAAATTATTATTACAAGAACCCATACCTTAAAAGTATTTGTTACCATCTTCTTCAAACTTGATTAATAGAAAGCGAGATGCTCCCATAACTAAATATTTTCTCACATCTATAACTATCAATTTGTAAGTTGTATCATTTTCATTACAACATGTTGGCTTAAGGGGTCCTGACCCAGGTTCAGAGGTTAAGGTTTGACAAAAAACCCCTATACTACTGGCCCTTTCAGCAATGACCTAATTTCGCAAGCCAAGGCCTCACCCAAAGTAGTATGGGAGGGTGCTGGAACTAGGTTTTCATACCCTGGGAGGGAGTAGGTAACTAAGGCAGATCTTCGTTGAACTATCAGGTTCACATAGAATGGTCTATTATTAGGCTTATAACAGTATAATCATCATATAACCATAACAAATCTACTACCATTAACAGATCTAATCAATATAGTCGCATCCACATGCGCATCAATAATTACCATCACAGAACAGTATAATCACAAATAATTCATAGTTCATAGATACATTCGCAACATAAATCAATAACACAAATTCACTTCAGTAATAAACATGATCAATCTAGATATCACAAGATACTTCAAATAGAGTATGCATTCATTAGTGGCCAAATTCCCAATTACAACCCAAAACCAGCCTGCGCACACAGCCAACAGTGTCTGCACATAGGAGGAACGAGGATCTTCGCACACACAGCCAACAGGATTCCTAACCAAAAAAACCTAATAAAGATCTTAGTAGTTTGTATCTAGCATCAATCCTACTTCTTCCCACCTACTGGACTCAAAAATATTTATGCATTTATATCATCGTAGCCTTTGCTATCCCATGGTCTGCAAACTGTGGTCTGTGGACCCTAGAGCTACCCTTTAACCTATTACAAAACATTGGGGGCTTTGACCTGCCCCAAAACCTCTATGCAAGACCGAATATTACAAAATTATATCAAAAAGGCAGCTTAGGGAACCCCGTTCCAACAGGCCCTCAACACAATCTTGTGACTCGTCCCGATTCACAACAGCCGTGGGGTTTGCATCTTCTCCTGAAGCTATTTGATCACATCAACCAGGGGGGTTAGCACTCCTTTTATCTATGCAGCATCATTTTGGGCAATGTCCCCTAACTTCTGTGAATTTTGACCTTCAGTAGTGACAGTGACACTTTCCAGGGTTTGGTTCAATTGTTTAACTAAAACATCCACTTCCTACGATAGCTTGAGGGCTTCATCTTCCCATGGCTTGAGGTGGTCACTGAGGACCTTATTCTTGTGGTGAAGCTCTTCAATGTCATCACTGAGTGCATGGCTTGTATGTAGTTGTGCCAGGCATTGAGCAGGGATCAAAGTAGACATAGTAGCTTCCAGTTGTTCAAACTCTTCCTCCTTCTGGCACAGCTCTTGAGTAAACTCGCACAGGAGAGGATCACGCTACATCGTAGACCACAGCTGTATAGATGTCTCCAAAAATCTCACGCCCTATGAAATATGAGCTATAATGGCATTTGTAGTTTTAGTGACCAACGCAGCGTGCTGGAATCGTACCTCAGGTGGAGTTTCTGGCTGCAATTTGGCCTGCAAGGTAGCAATATGCTGCTCCATCTATGTCTTGACAGTCTGAATCTTGGTACTCGAAGCCTTTAGGGCTACAACCAACCCCTAAATATTGGCCTGGGAGGTAGCAGAATCCAAGATATCTTCAACCACATCTGCGCATCCCCTACAGATCATATGTTCCAACTCGATCTGTTGCGTGGCAGAAAGGGTGCATGCAGCCTACGCCTGGGACACCTTGAAAGTTTTTCAATGATTTTCTACTCATTTGTGCTGAGCTATTAAAGCACCCAATGGTATCTATGTTGGATCTCTTCGAAGATGGCAGTGTGGAGGACTTGCAGCGATTCATGTGGAATTTGTGCCAAATCCAATTGGACCTCTGCGCAGGCCTAGACTTGCGCACCTAAGGTAGGAAGGCCTCAAGGTGAAGGCTACGCTAGGTAGGGAGTAGAGGCAGCTTTCAGTTGTGATGATTAGTTCACTACTGGTTGCTAGGGGCATTCGCGCTTCAATCATGCTTGTCTGAAGGGTGTCGGTTTTGAGCTATAGAGCTCTAAGCTCAAACTGGAGTGCAGTGACCATGGCTTTCTACTGCTCTTCCAAGGTTAACCACTTATCTTCTGAGGTGAGGGTAGCTACATCTATGATCTAATCCCGGTCCTCCTCTGTCAAAGTAACTTCGGTCTCCCTTCCGGACCTTGTAAGCCATCATTTATTTCATTGGAACTTGAGAGGGTCGGCGGTCTGTTTTGTACCACGCAGGGAGTTAGCACCTTGCCTATCCAGACCATATGCGTCCAGCTCCTGTTGTGAGTCTTGCTGCGACTTCGGCTCTGTACCCTTCTCTGTGTCCTTTCCATGTCCTTATGTCTCTTTAGTGGTATTAGGTGGGGTGGTATTCTTGGTGCTTATTCCTGCAGTGTCAGATGTACCTGATTTGAATCCCAGTCTCCAATGTGGTGGCCAAGAGGCAATGAGTCGGTCAATTTCCTCATCGGCAACCATATATGGTATTGATACCCACATGGGATCCTTACACCCCCAGATCTGCACATTGTGCATCATGACCTGGAATGCTATGATGCTCTTGCACTTGTCGTAGATGGTTGTTAACAAGCGCAACCCGGAGTGGATTGCTACTACGAGCTTGCTCTAAAATAGGACCCAAAATACCTTATTATCCTCGATGCTCTACTCATCCTTTCAGTACCACAAATTCGTGTATCGCGCCCCCTCACACATGTCTGGTTCAAGAACAGGGAGGACCGAATATTTGAGGGTTCCCATGCGACCAACGTGATGAGAAGAAGCAGCTAGGAGTAGCATAATCCCCTTCCATGATCCTCGGCCTCGTGTATGTTCTCCAAGAATTTGTTCCACAGAAACTGGGACCAGTTGAAGCAAACCCCTTTTTCGCAGCAGCCAGCCAGCTCAATGACATAAGCGGGGATAGTCGTCACCTAGCACTTGCGCATCATTTTACATGCCAGCAATAATGTACCCATGAAGGCTCCGGGGTCACTAATGGTATTAACTAGGAACCCCCTAGTATTCCTCTCAACATTGTAGTTGTCGCGCACCTTATCGGCGATCTGTTGCTCATATTTCTTGCCAACGCACTCCATGAGATTTAGCCCTTCCATGGGGAGACCAATAATACGGTGAATAAGGGTAGCATCAATGGGAATGCGGTCTCGGATCCATAAGATTTCATCATGGATCAAGGCTAGCAGCTCGCGCATGACCTGGTCAGTTATACTGTATCGGCCAAAATGGGGCATTCACAAAAAGTTTAGTAAACAGGATTTTCCTAGCTCTCTTGCCCATGACATTAGGACGACCCACAGCACATTGTCTTCTAGTACTCGTTCAAGGTACAATTCAGGTGCCAATTTTGGGAAGGCTTCTAGGTTGGCCAGGTTGTGATCATCGAATTTTATTGAATGGAGTTTGCAAAAGGATTCTCCAATTATGGGGACCTTTCTCGGAATTAGTGGCATTTGCAGGTATGTGTGCATTCCTTCAAGGTTCTTAGGTGTGTGCATGGACAGTCGGCAAGGCCGGACATAGATCGGAAACCAAGTGATTGGTTCAATGATGTGGGCCTCTTCCTGAGCTGATAGAGGTCTCTTTGATGAGTTAGACGAATGGGCTTGGGGCACCATTCATGGGGACTTCACATTCCGATGGGAGGTGTGTAGCTTCCCTCCAATCCATTTCACAGCCCTCCCCTACCCTTGCTCCTAGCCTTTCCCTCTACCCTTATTTTTCTCAACTGGCTTCCCTTTGGCTGGTGTTGACACAACCTCTTCAAATTCCAGTGTGGCCTCCAATAATTCACCAGTGGAGACCATGGTATGAGATGATTCAACCAGGTTAGTTGCAGTCATTTTTGCTTGAAAGATAAATTCATGATTGCTTCTATCAGAAGGGGTAGCTCACTCAGACATTAACAGAGCACAATAGTCACAGAATTTTTCAAAGAACAAACTATTCAAGATGCATGGAACCCACTTCTGATCTACCCTTCTACTTTTATAGCCTTGGATATTGATCAACGGTTGGATGAGGCTTATCAGAAAGTTACCATCAAGAAAATCGTAAAAATTCTTCGAAAATCGCCTCATTAATTTCCGACTACCTGCTCCTTTCAACAATAAAATTTTCTTTTTACCTAGTTTTACTATTCCAACGACTATTTTTCACAACTGTTTATTACCCCTGCATGCCCAACACACCTCCCCAGGCTTCTAGACCTGCGATCAACCCTCGCGCTCCTAGTGCACCTCCCCGAGCTTCCAGACCTGCGATTGGCCCCTGCGCACATAACACGCTTGCCCACGTTGTTCCTTGTGCTTACACGTATGCCGCCCAATATAGCTACACCAAACATATAGTCATTTTATCTGGTACGGTTTGAGTTAGCTGCCATTAACATACCTTGGTAAAATGTCACCATGTATCGTAGCTAACTAGAAAGTCCTCCGCTAGTGATCTCCTGTACCATATAGGGACCTAACCAGTGCTGACGGAACTTCCCCGGGTGCTTTGCAAACTAGCTATCATATAGCAGGACCAGTTCACCCTCCGAAAAGGTATTTTTTTGAATATGTCAATCATGCCATGCTTTTTCTTGGGCATTCTGAACTTGTAGATGAAAGTTAGCAATGAATCGATCTTCCTCCAAGGCAACGAGTTGCGCCAAGCACTCCTCCATGATATTAGGCTCTGCCACGTTGGAAAAGGCTACGATGCATAGGCTAGGAACAATATATTCCATGGGAATAATAGTCTCCTTTCCATAAACCATCCAAAATGGTGTTTTTTTTATCATCTTCTTGTAGGTGGTGTGATATGCCCAAAGGACTGATGGGATACGCACGTCCCAATCGCTTTGCTCGACAGTGCAGATCTTTGTCAGCACTTGTTCCATAATTTTATTAAAAGCTTCCACAGTTCCATTCGATTGGGGGTGATATGGGGTACTTTCATTGTGTTGGATCCAAAATTCCTCAGTCAAAGCCTGTATTGTCTCATTAACAAAATGTGTACCTCTATCACTCATCAAGACCTTTAGACAACCAAACCTGGTTAGGATATGTTCAAAAATAAAGTGCGCAGCGGTGTCTGTGGTACAATCCTTTATATCTTGTGCTTTAGCCCATTTGGTTACATAATCAGTTGCAGTGATGATGTAGCGGGCACCTCTCTTCTTTCATGGCAAGTTGACGGGCCCAATGAAGTCTATGGTGCATTTTTTAAATGCTTGCAGAGCCATCCGCAACTGCAAGGGAATTTCATCTCTATGCGATGGTCTTCCCGTCCTTTGGCATGTGTTGCAAGCTTTATAATAGTTATGAGAGTCACTATGCAGTGTGGGCCACCATAGCCCAGCTCTCAAGATCTTCTACGCCATTTCTTTCCCTGCGTAGTGACCTCTTGCTACACCCCGTGGGCTTCTACTAATAAATCTTATCTTTCATGCTCCAGAACATATCTTCACAGCACCTCATTAGCTCCCATTCTATAAAAGTGGCCCATTAGGATGGTAAAGTCTATCGCACAGGTTACCAGCTCTTTTTTCTGTTTTATCAAATATTCCGCAGGTGCCACCCCCGTAGTTAAGAAGTGGATGATTTCGGTGAAGTGCGCATCAACCACCTTAATAGAAAATAGCTACGCATCGGGCAATCCTTCTTCTAGGTTGGTCAGTTCTTCACCACTCTTGATTCGAGATAAGTGATCTGGCCTAGCATTTAGCTTCCCTAGATTCACAATGATCTCTAGGTCACATTCTTGAAATAACAACCATCATCAGAATATCTTCCCCCCAAACACAGTCTTATTCACTAAGTACTTCAAATCTGAGTGATCTATGAACATCATGAAGTACCCTCCTAACATATAATGTTGGTATCTCTGCAGAGCGTATACCATGGTCAATCCCTCACGCTTAGTAATGGAGTAGTTGCGCTCTACACTAGAGAATTTCCTACTAGAAAATATGAGTAGATGGTCGATGTCCCATTCCCTAGGCTGCTTAAGGGCAGCTCCCAGGACAATCCCTGAAGCAACTACATGGACATGGAAAACCTTCGCCGAGTCAAGAAATATGAGGATAGGTGTTGAGACCATCTTCTCCTTGAGTAACTCAAAGCTCTTCTGACACTCTGCATCCCAAAAAAATGAAACATCCTTCTTTAGTGATTTCTCCATGGGTTGTGTGATTAGTGCGTACCCTTGAATGAACTTCCTGTAGTAGCCTATATGTCCAAGGATATAGCACAACATTTTCTCTGTTGTAGGGACTGCCAGGTTGATGATAACGACTACCTTGGCAGGGTCAACCATCAGTCCTTGTCGACATACTATGTGGCCTAGCAAGATCCTGAAAGGTAAAAAATATGCACCTCTTAATATTCAGGGAAATCTGGTGCTTCCTACAGGCGTCCAACATCATGTGTAGGTTCAAGACGTGATTCTTTACCAAACCAAATACTGTCCAATCATCAAAATATACCTCCAAGAACTTGTGGATTAATTCCTTGAATAATGCGACTACCATTTGCGAAAATATGGCACGGGCATCCTTCAGCCCAAATGGCATGACGCTGTAATGGAAAGATCCCCATTTAGTGGTGAACCTACTTTTGCTGCAATATTTAGGTGTGATCCTAATCTGATGGTAGCCCGAGAACCCGTCAGTGAGTGAGTATGCCTCCTTCCCTCCCACACTATCAATAATTTCATCAAAGAATTGCGTAGGGAAGGGATCATGAACACAAGCATCATTTAGTTTGCACAAGTCAACACAGATTCTTATTTCTCCTTTAGTATTTTTCTCCTGGACCACCATATGGCTTACCCAATATAACTGTTCTATCGTTTTGATGATACCTACGGCTATCATCTTGTCAATTTCTTCCCTGAATTTATTCTTATACTTTGGGGTCAATCATTAAGGTCACTACTTAATAGGGCGCACATCTAGTTTTAAGGTGATGCACATGACCCCTAGGTCCCCTGTAATCTCTTTGAGTTCCGAGAATTTTTTAGGAAACAGATCCTGGTACTCCATGAGGGGTTCTACAATTTTCCCAAAAGTATCATCATCCAGTAGTTCCCAATTTCAGCTAGCTTAGGTTGGTCTTATGTTCCAATATTAACTTACTTTAGCTTAAGAGGCTTGGTCATGTTAGCCCCCTATAAATTTTGTCAAGAAAACAGGTGGCTAAATATTTTTCTGAGCATTCAAGAGATACCTTTCCTCTAAAAATCTCTCATTCTTTAAGCCTCTCTATGTCTTTTTCTTTTTAAGAGATCTTCTCTACTGTTTCCACTAAAAAAAGCCTCACTATTTGTGAAAAAATTGTGCTCAAGAAAGCCTCCATCTGCTCCATTTTATCCCTGCAAATTCTCCATTTTCACCCCCCTTTTCCCTTCAAAAATTTTCCCTAAAAACCCTCAAAATCCATTCCTTAGCCCTCTAAACCATCAAATTCCTATTTTTAAACCTTATGGCTCTCTTCATTTGGTGTAAAAACCCCTTTATTCCTCTACCGGAACCCCTTTCTAAGCCCTCAAAACTCTGTTTTTTGGCCTAAAACCCTCTTTTTACCCTATAACAGGCCGAAGTCCCTTTTGGCCTGACCCTTAGCCCCTTTTTCTGCATACGACCGGTGCCAACACTAGGCACTGAACCCCATGGCACTAATCGCAATCAAAATTTTGTTGTGAGCGTGTTTCCTTTGTTAAATCAAAATCTTCCGATGCAATGTCATTTGTTCTATCAACCGCGGATGCAATATGAACCGTCGATATGTATAGATCTAATAGCCAGTGCTGACTTCACCCTGCACCCATTTCATTTTTCCATTACCCCCCTATTGAACACTGACCATTGATGCCTTTTGCGATCCGACGGCTAGCACAAAATTGCATCGCGTAGACCCAAGCGTTCCCACTTTCTTTTCCCCGATTGACGATCCTTTGATTCAATCTTGGCCATTGAATCCACAAGAACCAACATCCAGGATTCAATCTCTCTCCACCTCTTGTGCCCTCCTTCGTTTCCCCCTCCGAACAATCTCCACCATTGATCTCCCCGCCGATCCAACGGTCCACGTGCAATCGCAAATAAAAACCTCGAAGTTTTGGCCCCCTACCTTTCTAGGATGCAATTAGATCTCAGTCGTTTGTTCCAAAAAATCTAGCGACTCTCCTTCTCCCCACCCGTTCACTTGACCCTTTGCCTCTGTTTCCTATTTTAAATCTCCGCCGTCCATCCCCATAGATCCAATGCTTAGGATTGGTTCCGCCCCTCTATTATAATATTTTCCCCTTTGGAACATTAGCACCCATGCATTTAATCCTGACCATCCATTATCAGATCTAACAACCCACAACAAACATGCCTTTGACTATTCCACATTGTACCGACCTCACATCTCTCCATATCGTGCTCCATCCTACACCATCAGATCTCCCGGTCCTACATCCAATGGGCTGAGGTGCATATCGCGTAATTTTTGTGCTCGAATGTTAACACTTCAAATTTATGCAATGAAAGTGGTTTTAGGAGGGAAACATGTCGAGTGGAAAGGCATATCGCATTTTTGGGAAAAAATTTCAAAACTGCTCCAAAGTTGCACAAAAAAAGTGGTTTTCCTCTAAAAACCACCCCTCCCTTATATAATCCCACATTCAATCCTGACCGTTGATCTGATCCAGATCAACGGCTCATGTTTCATCACATCCCCAATCATATTGTTTTCATCAGCGCTGCCAGAGGACTTCGCCGAAATATCTTTGCCGTTGATCTCCTCCCAAGATCCAACGGTCCACGTTCATTTTCCCTCTGCCATCCCGGTCCCACCATCACCCAATTTCATTCATTTTAATCTTTTTCCCTTTGTATTCACCCAAAGGTTAAACTTTTATGTTTTACATTAAAAGTGAATTTCTCTGCCTAACCTTCTAAAGAAGCCCCACTGGTAAATCCTGACTGTTGATCTCCGAGGTCAGATCTAATTGGACGGTCCAGAGTCCTCCTCGCACCAAACCTCCGTCAGATCATTCTTCTGCCATTATTTCACATTTTCCACTATTTTTTTCACTGTAGCTACTATTTCCACTACTGTACCACCATTTCCACAGGCCTCCAAAGCATCCCTCCTCCCCTCCCATGGATTTTTACAACAAGTTTATTGTGTTTTGCAGGGTTACAGACAGTGAAAACCATTCTTTCTCACAGTCACTGTCATGGTGACACAGAGCGTAGAGAAATATTTTTTTCAGAGCCATAGATAGTAGGAAAGACTCCTGAGGGGGTTTAAAACACATGTTTCATCCAAATCAGAGTGATTAACTCTATTGCAAACCCTCCAGCACCATTAGAACTTGTGTATCCACAGACAGAACATAATGAAGCGGCAAAGAGTATCAGTGACAATTTAAAGTGATTTAAGCCCATTATTGAAGATTTAATGCTTTAAATCAGTGTTAGAAGGGAAAATAAATAGATTTAAGACCTTATGAATGACCCATAGGGCCTAATAAGGCCTAAAAGCACATGAAACAGACCACATCAATGTTTCACATCAGCAGAAGGTTCTTTCTTAAGAAAGGACAAGTTCCCATAATATTTTTATTCTCCAAAAATGTTCCTAAGAAGATCATCACCCTAACAGTAGTCCTGAGATTTCTAGAGCATTTGTTACATAGTATGGTAGGCCTAAATTCATTTATCTACCTTACTTGCCCCAGAGTACTGCAGAGTACAAACAACCAAAAATTACAACAAAGAACATACCTCTGAAGTTATCATCAGCCTGTCGAAGACCACTCTTTAATCCAAAAGGTATTGAAAGTCAATGCAGTGATATTAAAATAGAAATGGGCCTCAAGCATTATTCTTCCTCTATTTTAATGTTTCATTTAAAACTCTATCTACCACTATTTCCTCTTTTTAGCTATAATAACTCAAGGAAAATGCATTGTAAAGGTTGTTGTTTGGATAACCGTGTATTGTAAGCTGTTCCTTTGAGATAGAGTTCTGTGTGTATCAATTGTAAAATAGGCTGAGGATATGATCTCAGACTGAATATCAAGTTATTGGACAATGTTGTATATGACTGGTGTTGCTCTTTAATATGACAATCATGTTCATTGGATCATGATTTAAAGTAGCGGTGATGTGTTCTATCTTTGTCTATGTTTTCCTTCTGTGATTCATCATATTTCATTT
Organism: Pinus albicaulis; assembly: GCA_034641835.2. NCBI lineage: Eukaryota > Viridiplantae > Streptophyta > Pinopsida > Pinales > Pinaceae > Pinus > Pinus albicaulis. The sequence continues at coordinate 1,073,859,868 of CM076581.1, read as the reverse complement.
CTTTGATAAGAAATCAGTAATATGGCTTAGGATATACCCTTGCATGGTACCCTAATGCTTCCTGCTTTTCTTATCTTGGATTTTTTCTACTAATTTTGTTATCTAAGAGCAAATTCAAAACAATTTAACCAGTATAGTAGTTGGTTCTCCTTGCTTACTGATGTATGAATTTAGAATATTTTTTTGAATGTTCTTTTCTGGTTTTGATGAAAGAGTTGGGATACTGGAAGATTAGAGTTAATTTTGTCTCACTAGGGTCCTTTTCCAACAGTTAGGTCTTTCTAACATCCCTTAAGTTGAATTTCAAAGCATTGAAAGTTAAAAGTCTTTCTCTAATCTTAGGCTTCACTTTGTGTCAAATCTTAAGTGTCTTCTATTGTCTGAAGAGTTAACCTCATTAGGAGTTTGGTCATAGAAGGTTAAGGCATGACCTATCCCTAGATTTTCTCCTATGTGGTCACCTTGGAAGGTTTCCTTGTCATTCACCTTCATTCCTTATCATTTCATCCCATACTATCATCTTTACAGATCCTCTATTTTAGATGACTAGTCCATTTGAAAGCCTTGGATATTGAATTGCAATTAAACCCTTTTATGACCCCATTGCCCAATGGACTTGAGCTCTCTTTGAATTATCCTCTCATAGCCAAAATTCTCTTTTGCTCACTTTGTCTTATATTGAACCCTTCTTTCATGTTTCCCAACAACCAAAAAAACAAACAAAACAAAGCAACAACCCTTGTGCCTTATAACTAGCCTAATATCTTAAAATTGAACTTCAAAGACACATATTTCTTTGCCTTTATAGAGATATCCCTCTCTGGATCCAGGAGGGGCTAGATCCTGAAATCCAAAAGTGATTTTTTTGTTGTCTTGTCTTTTGGTACTGCCAAATCTGCCAAAACACAAGAACCCCAACAAGTCACATCAAGGGTCTACAACGGGGGTCCAGCAACTGTGTGCTCTCCCTCCGATTTTGGTATAGTGATATTTCGAGGGTCTTCATCACATTCCTCCATTTATAGATTGAAGCAGTTGACAATATCATACATCTGCATATCCCAAGCTAGTGTCCTGTACTCCCTACGAGGGCGCGATTCATCAAATACCAAGGCATTAATGTCCTGTAAAGATTCATCCAATGCTTTAGTTCTGCCTATCAACCCGAACTTCCCCACAAAATCGTCCCGCATGGTCTCCCATTAGCAGGTGCGCTAGTGTAGCTCTCTATCCAGATACCATGAAGTGGTAATTGGCCCCAAGGCATGGATAAATAGGTGGACCCATTCATCCATGGTCCGTTCACACCATGCCTCCTTCCATGCAACCACATGCCTATGCAGATATACTTAGCCAAGGAAAGCCTCCATGTGTAGAGGAGATGGAGGTTCAAACCATAGAATCATCATTTTGTGGCATTCCTCCCAATCCTACAACATCCCTTATGAGTTTCCCACCACCGTGCAGAGGTTGCACACATGGCTAGGTTAAGAACCCACATTCTTCACCCTCTTGGGAATTCAACTTCAAATCCTCTAAAAAAATATATAATGCTACCAGAACCATAAAAGTAGGTCATTTCTCTTACCTCTAAGGAGATACACTAGAATCTCTTTATGATCCTAAGACATCGCAGCACAGATACGTCATGTAACTGATTCTACCAATTTTCTATCTCCCCATCAGAATCACAGAAGCATTCATTGTTTTTCTCCTAGAAAAGCACACCATCAGCTATAGGATTAATCCAATCCTCATCCCAGGTGGTTAGTTTATAAATTTGATCCACGTCGTCTTCTTCGCGCACCGATTCTATATACTGCTCTCCTTCCGCAGGGTCTAGAGGGACTATCACTCTCGTACCCTCATTCTAAAAAACCGTGCTCATTTTCTTTAAGTTGATAATGCCTCCCATCTCTATTACCCAATCCAATCTCATGAGTGTGGGATAAGGGTCTGTATCTTCCACAATCTGAATTACTTCAAAATCTGTGTGTACCTTAACTCCTAAAATATCTACCATCACCTTTGAAAGTCTCCCCAATGGTATGATTTTCCGTTGGTTAGCCATGTGTAGTTGTATAGTATAAAATTTCATCTTAGGTTCTCCCATGCTCTGCCATGTTTTCTTGGGAAGGACTTTCACATTAGATCTTAGATTTAGGATTTCCTGATCCATCTCATAATCACCAATTTGCGACGTTAGCTGCATCTCCCGACCAGTGCATTTCTTATTCTTGTATAATTTGTGAACATCCTTAACTTCTGGGGGAGGGTCAGTTCTCTCTGCGTAGCTATCTATCAGTGCTTGAATATTTTCTAGTTCCCTCTGGTTGTGTAACAACTTCATACATGCCTGCACAAAAGGTTTTACTTCATCATCTGCTCTTAGGATTGTTGGAGCCTTGGAGGGATATGCCTCCTCCTTGGTAAATTCTTTGCAAGCTTCGATGAAGGTTTCTTTCTCCCTCTTTAGTTCCAAGTTTTCTTTTTTGATAGAAGCTTTCTAGATAAGGGTTTCAGCCATGGATTTTTCCTCAACTCCTTTGGTAGCCATGCTGCTGCGCGTTATGCAATTAATACTTGGTCCTTCATCACACGGTTTCACCTTAACCCTATGAACATTATACATTGGTGTCTGCTATTTTTCTTGCATTTTTTCTATCATGACTGGACAATCTTTGATCACATGATCCAATTGTCTACAATATCAACAAGATTTTCATGCATGGTTCGGACAGTACCTTGTGAAGTGTCCTACTTCTCCATAGTTGTAACAGATCAATTGTCCTCTTCCCCGACCTGCGCCTCCAACCCTTCCCCCTCCCCTGCCTCCAGCTGGGGAGCCTTTTTTGCTTGAAAGAGATAGTGGTGAAGAGGGGTCAACCTGTACCTTGTATAGGTTCCCTCGGTCTATCATTAATTCATATGTCTAATATTTATGTTCGTCATGTACCACAGGTGAGCAGAAGCGGCACCATTGTTGCTTCAATTCTGGAACATACGCACCAAGACAAGGGCAGTGGTTGGTATCACGTAGCCTGGAAACATGATAGTCAGCACACCACAACGTTGGACCGCTTGACCCCGTAGCCTATTTAGGATGCAATGGGCTGGGTCCCCCAGACGGCATGTAATTTGTCAGCAAAGGGAATTGATCCTTGGTGTGGCCAGAAACCCTACATCATATGCACCATACATCTAGGCTAGGTTCTTTTCCTCGTTCTTTTCATAGATTCTGAATTTCGAGGCGCATTGCCTCCAACTTTCCATGGATTTGGTGCACCCCAAACTAGGCATCGTATCTTGGCACATCTTCTAACTTCATAGAAATTTACAAGGCTTTCTCTTGTGTCTCAATCGATTGCTGACCCATAAGTCTGCACAGATGAGGTAGTAGCATGGTGATGAACCATTCCTTGTGTTGTCTATCATCATACAGAAATTCCCCATCTCTAATAACCTTCTTTAACTGTTGATCAACCTCCCATACAGACTAAGTAGGTCCTTGTTTAAAATATTTCAATTCAGTTACTAGCTGAGAGTAGGACTTAGGCTTCTAGAACTGTTGTTTTAAAGCATTCTTAATCTCTTGAATAGACGGATCTGCATGCTGGCCTATGTATCCCATATACCAGTCCAGGGCCCTTGCTTCAAAGGCGAGGGATAGGTGTGCTCTCTTTACAACAACACTAGCCACATTCTGTGTAGTCCATATTGATTCTTCAACAAACCAAAATCGGTATATATCTTCATCTCCTATACCCTTGAAGGTGGGTAGCTTCATGTGTGTGTCCATATCTTCTTTTGGTGGTGGTGGAGGTGTGGGGGAGTTCTTTTCCTTATGCTGACTCGAAGGTGGTGTAGCTGGAGGACTATTTCCTGCGTGTGCATCTGACTCTCTTAATGGATTGTAGATGGATCTATCCCCTTCTCAATTGGTTCAATAGTAATTACCACTTCATGTCGTAATCTCACTCTGATCAGAGGTCATTCATTCAATGTGGCTGCATAGAACACCCTTTTCTCATAGTAATATTTTAATTAGAAATGGCAATGTTCACAAGAACTTGCCTCAGAAACCTTTGAAGAACCTTCGCTCTGCCTCAAAATAGGATATGAACTGATCGACTATGAATTCTGTTACAAACCCCCCAGCATGCTATCGACCCAATGATCTACCATACGTGTGATCATTTTTGCATTCTTCTCCAACTGTTGAATAAATTTCGGAGTGCACTGCGTAATCTGATCATCCTTCCAACATGTCTAGAATTCTATGAGCCTTGCTAACCACTCCTAGAGCTCATGCACAAAATTTACAAAGAAAATTTCATATACCTCTATGAAAATATATTTTTTCTTCCACTTCTTTTTTGTTAGCTTCATGTTGCGATTCTCCTTTACAGAAAATTCCTGAATCTGCTTTTCGAACCAGTCCTCAAGCTCCAATTTCTCAGGTCTCCAATAGCCTCTTGGCATTAACTGATCTCTCTCTCGAAATTCTCCCGGTCACGACAATGGAACCATTTTTTGGCTTGAGGGGTCCTAACCTCGGTTTGGAGGTTAAGGTTTTCCAAAAAACACCTATAATACTGGCCCTTTCGGAAATGACCTATTTTTGTAAGCCAAGGTCTCACCCAAAGTAGTATGGGAGGGTGTTGGAACTAGGTTTCCGCACCTTTGGAGAGAGTAGGTAACTAAGACAGATCTTTGTTGAACTATCAGGCTCACACAAAACGATCTATTATTAGGCTTATAAAAGTATAATTAGAATATAACCAATAAAAAGCTACTACCATTAACAAATCTGATCAATACTGTCACATCCACGTGCACATCAGTAATTACCATCACAGATTAGTATAATCATAGCTAATTCATAGATCACAGAAAAATTCGTAGCATAAATCAATAAAAAAAATGCACTTCAGTAATAAACACGATCAATCCAGATATCACAAGATACTTCAAATAGATTCCACATTCATTAGTAGCCAAATTCCCGATTACAACCCAAAACTAGCCCGCGCACACAGCCAGCGGGGTCTGCACACAGCAGGACTGAGGATCTCCACACACACAGCCAACAGGAGTCCTAACCCAAAAAAACCCAAGAAAAATCTCAATATTTCATATCTAGAATCAATCCTACTTCTTCTTACCTAATAGACCCAACTATCTATCTATTTATATCATCATATCCTTTGCTCTCCTATGATCTGGAAACCTTGCTTTGCGGACCCTAGAGCTACCCTTTAACCCATTACAAAACATTGGGGGCTTTTACCCACCACAAAACCCCTACAAAAGACCAACTATTACAAAATTATATAAAAAACACAGCTTAGGGAAACCTGTTCCAACACCACAGTTTCTTTGAGTTGTAATTTTCCTTTGAGTTTCTTTCTTCTTTTGCTTCCTTCCCATCATCCCTTATCCACTTCAAGTGCTTAAGCTTTAATTGAAGTGACCTACTTTGATACCAATTGTTGGAAAAAATACTCAAGGGGGGGGGGGGGGGGTGGATGAATCAGTATTTTAAAAGTCACTTAAAATGTTTAAATTATTAGTCATATTTATGTATGCTACTATAATGAAGTAAACTAGCATATTTATGCGATTGTGATGAATATAAATAGCGTATATATAGTTAACTATATTTTCATTTAATTCGACCTTTTTTTAACTTGAATCAATGCATCCGTATGTCATTATTCATTAATTAAATAGTAACCATGAGCAATAATAATATAATGAACCATAACATATAAGCATCACATCAACACACATAAACCCCATGATTTTTAGGTGGAAACACAATGTCGGAGAAAACCACTGATGTTGTCTTCTATGTCTTCCTCTTTTATTATAAATAAAACTTCTTACAATCTTGTAATAGCACATACTCATAATAATACGTAGGAACCCACATGTATAAATATGCAATTTTCCCTCGTTTTATAGCACCCACTAGAAGGGAGCTCCAACCCCATGATATTGTTTACCAACACCCACAGGTAGGGATATCCTACCCCTTGATCAAATTTACCAGCTACTACTAGAAGGAATCTTCGACTCCCTCATTAAAGGCTCCAACCTTCATCACCTCCATGGACCACGTTTCATAATATTTCATACTGGATCCACTTGACTCAAATCATCAAACTTGTAGGCCACTTTTTATCATATTTTCAGACTAAACCCACTACCATCATTTAAGCTCAATATCAGATAACAAAATTAAAACCAATCACTGTATCAAATCACTTAATCATTGAACCAACTGAATCACCAAATCAATCATTGAAATAACTTATTCTCAAACAATGAAACCAATTTGTATCTCTTTACACCCATTCATTAGAATATCATACCACATCACATAAACTGGATATTGTTACTACAAACCCTGAATAGTCATATGTTAGAATATATATGCTACTTTTCAGAACTATACTCACTTATGCACGTTCTTCTCCTCAAGAAGACATGCATACATATATCAAAATACTAAACCCTGAATCTGAATCACTGCACTATTGAAACAATCACTGAAACACATACAAAACCCATCACAAATCTCTGAAATACATACATATCATCACATAGCATCATCATTAATATTCAAAATTTTATTCCACAATAATTTAAACCCAACCAATATTTTAAAAAAAATATTATTATCGACAAACAAAAACAAACATACCAAAACAAATCAACCATTATCATTATCTCATACTAAAAAAACATAGCAGATATACACGATCCTTATAACATGCTTTCAAATATGTACATGCCTTTCATATTTTATACCCACGTAAAGATCTGTCCATACTGCATAATATATATATGCAACAAACTAGAATCATATTTGCGTATGCATGTGATCTTTCTGAAGTAAACCTACATATATATCTATAATTATTGACTCATACCATCGTTGCACAACAAAACCTTTTTCAAACCCAAATCTCGGCATACATTGTAACAAACACACATCATAACATCATCATCAAATATTTATCAAACTATAAACAAATTATTCGATATGTAGACATTTCATATTTATTAGATCTAATATATCTCCATGCTCCTGGTGCACACTTATTTCATGTCAAACCATTCATCAATAACCCATTACTTACACCCTAAACACTTTGATCTCCATCTCCTTATATATCTTAGGGATTAGCCAATACCTTCGGTCAAACCCTTACTAATGTCAATGGTATTCTTTGAAGGGATCAAATATCCACTCTCATGCTCATTACTATGGTCCAATACCATGTTAAATACCACTAGTATTTAGAATATAATGGTGTGAAATCTGTATGCAACTTTTCTTCACCACACCCGCATATGTACGCAACCTTTGTTCACAGAACCCACATATACTTCCTCAAAATTTAATTTCAATATTCCTTTATCATTGAACTGATATTTCTTTATCTAATATCTATGTCACATATGTACTGACCTATATATTCATCCTGCTACCATCATGTTGACATATTTATCAAATATGTTTCCATCAAGGAAAACACATACTCATCCTGCTACAAGTAGGTTTCCATCAAGGGAAACATATTAGCCATAATGCAAACATTATATGCCATTTTGTCAAATATGATCAATAGGTATGTTAACTGGATCAATCATCATCCATCAACACTTTTTCATCATCCTTACAAAAATCCCTAGGCATACCTCTCCCTAATCCCTTAGTTTCTAGACTTAACTACTTCATTTCCATGATTTTAAGGCCTAATGTACCCTTCTTCCTTAGGAGACTGCATTCATTTCATGTTTATCCACTCTTCACCCATGCTTATCATCAATAATTTTTCCCTCTCTAGGGTGTGATGATTCTATAAATTAAAAAAAAAAAAAAATTCCTGAAGTTTTCTCTCCCAAAAGCTTCCAGGAGTCGTTTCAACCATTTACCTTTGATAAGACCTTTGAATCCTATCTCATCCTACTTTGGATATTTCACCCCTTATCCCTTGAGCCCATCCCAGCATGAGTGGATCTCAAGCATATATTGGTAAATGGATAAGAATTCCTAAAATACCATCCTATGTTATATATTTACTTCCATCCACAATCTAGGGGTTGGATTTTGGGGATTGGTTACCCTCATGCTATTGCCCTGAATCTAAGCAGTGTCATCATTCCATGAATTGAGGTAACATAGAGGTGTACTTTGTGGAAATGAATAACAAGTCAACTTGAGGAGTTATCTACATGATCAACTCCTATATTTGGTTGTAACACTCTCCATTTCTATTAATACAAGGAGTATATTGTTTTCATACATTTTAATTCTCTGTTGATCCATTGAATGAAGTGATTGGATAGTTCTACATAGATATCGTAGATATTTGGTTTATTTTGTTTGTATGTGTATGTTATTAATATAGGAATTGGAGCTAGGATTATAGTGTACAAGCCAATAAGAGAGTGAACCTTGTGAAGGATTCTAGCTAGGCCTCATCTCGTTGTTCAATTATTTTAAGGAAAACATTATATTATTTATCCTTCTATTGTTCTAGACGAGGCCAATAGGTCTAGGGAAGATACTTATGTTCACAGTTATAGATTCTGCATAACAAATTGGTGATTACACTATGGATAAAACCTAAATATCTAGTATCACGGATTTTTTTGATGCTGCCATGGCTAATGAATCCCATAATAAATGTACCATGGCGCAATATGACAAGAGTTTCAAGCCACATGTCTTCTTCGAAGGAGACCTTGTCCTATTATATGACCAAGAGTTTGATAAATTAGGATTAGGAAATTTCCAATCCATGTGGCTAGTTCCATATATTTTCAAGAATGTCCTTGCTAAAGGAACCTATGAGTTAGTCGATTTTGATGGAGTTCCACTTGCGCAACCTATAAATTGGTTGTACCTTAAGATATATTATGATTCGTTATTTTTGAAGTGCACTGTGTACATGCTAGGTGTGTTAGTATGTTTGTGGTATGTCCCTTCAGAGTTTCCTTCATTTTCTATTAATCCCATTTACATTTGGTTTGTATATCTTGACATCCTTGGAATAATATGTTGTTTATGTTGATGACCCTATTCATAGTATGTAATAATCTCAAATGGGAAAAGAAGGAATATAGTGCGTGAATATAAAAATAGCAGAAAGTATCAACACATTACATGTGATCCAAATGCTAGATCCATGGTATTATGTATAACAACAATAAATAAGTATAATATCTTGGGGATCAAGCCCCTCAAGATAGGAAAAAGAAACCTCAAATGCCAAAATGCGCCCAAAACAAGTAATACACTATTATAAAAAGTATTGAAGCAAGCACAACAAATTTTTAGTGACTAATACTATAGCTAGAACATATATATAAATGGATATGATAAGATCATGCTCATATAGGGCCAAAAATGGAGATCTGTGCTCCTCAACACTTTTCCAAGACAACCCAGGATAGGTTTCCAAAAATACACTAAATATAAATGGTGGATCTAAGTCCCTAAGGCTGAATATGCACTGCAACTTAAAAACATAGAAGAAGGTAGTTGAATATGATGTAGATCTAAAAGAACTACTCCAAAAGGACTCTCTCAATGAAGGGTTGATCCCTTCAATGGAAAGCAAACTATTGTTGCTAAGGAAACTGCTACTGTTGAAAACTACTACTACTGAGGAGAAGAACCATGTGGGGAAGGCTATTAGAGTGCTCTGAATGGTTTGGCGAGATTTTAACTTTGGATTTTCGGCCATTTTTGGGTTGCCCACTACAATATCTCACTAAAATAACGTATATCTGGACTGGAACTACGTTGTAGGGGGTAAATATGCTATGGACTGATGCCAAATGTGTCAATGAAGCTCCAGGGCCTTCTTTACTAGTGTCCAAAGAGAAAAACACCCCTCCAATGAGATTTAGCTTAGAAATCTCCCAAATCAAACCTCCACAACTTCTGCCCCGCAACACACACACAAATCCTAAACATGAACTGTGTTGTACATTAAGCCTAAAGTCTTAGCCAAATGCTTGATAGTGGAATGTAATACAAAAATATTCCAAGAGGCCTCTCGAGGAAAGAGGTGGGATTCCCGATCAAGAACCCCCAGTGCTAAAGAGCACTTGCAATCTTAGCTAAAAAGCCCAAGAAAGCTATATGTCTAAACAAACCATATATTCAGAAATATAAAAATACCAATACAAAATGAATATGGCTGCCACCCTCTTCCTTTTATAATAAATGAGCTTCCAAACCCTAAGCCCCATCCATTAATGACACTACTTCCATGTAATGTGTTTCCATCTAAAACTATGTTGTCTCTCCATAAATGTCCACTCCTCCATGACAACGTTGTTGATTTGGTCAAATTTGACCCAGTCCACATGCTCTAGCCCCTATTCACACCTTAGGGTGCTTTATTAAGCTGAAAGATGATCCACTTTCACATCAGAAGGGGTTTTATTCCTAATAAATATATTTATGGGTCTCCCTACCCACTTATTCATCAATCAAGAAAGAAAATTTAAATTTTAATATTCTAATTAGTTTCATGCTAATTTAGGAATATTACAATCCTCCCCTCCCAAATGTTTCTTGTCCTCAAGCAACTGCAAGGATAGATCTGCAAAACATAGGGAACCTTCATCCCCATGTGAAGCTCCATCCTCGAAGCTATCATCCATATGAAATGAATCACCCTCCAGAATGGTAATTCATATAAAAACTCCTCCCATGTGAGAGGATCCTCCCAAAGACACAAGTCAATCATATGAATCCCTTCATATGGAAACAAGTGATGTAATTTAGCAGCCATATAATGTCCCATGCTCCCCTCGAAGCATGAAGAAATGTGGGAAGTTTCATTCCTAGTGGACACATCCAACCAATGTGTCATCCCTCCAATAATGTCCCCAAAAATAATAAGAACATCATCACCATATGGGATCAAAACTCGTGATAAATAAACAACAAAATGAAATAATGGTGGTGGATCATAGTCCCACATGTGGAACCAACATAGTTTATCTCCTAACTGCATCAGATAATGATATGGTAAGTGGTTTCCCCACCACTTACTTGCTACCCAAATCTTCTCACAGTGGCTGAAAAGGTGAGAAATGTTTCGTGCTTTTGGAGTGCACCCACAGTGATACAGCATCTTCCTATATCCTCCAAGGGAGTGGCCATGTTCAGAAATTTTTATGGCCCAAAGTTGGCCATGAATTTTATATGGAAGAATGCTCCTCCTTGGAGAAATAGCCTGCATATACATGGTAAAGGAATGAAAATAATCATAAAATAAAACATCATGTACATAATCATGTTCCTTACCAAAATTTATGCTCATACAAATGGAGTGGGCCATAGATATATCCCCTCTCATTCCAAAAGAGGAAAGAGGTGGATGTGATAACTCCTTGATTGAGTTATGTGTCTCTCCCATCTCCACATGGTCCATGCATCTTTTCAAATGCTGATATAGTTCCTTTTCAAAGCCTTCCCAATTGTAGCTCTCCATGATAGTGTTGTAGGCTCTCATGGACTAAGTATGGCTGAAAAGAAAATCTTCATGTGCTCTTTGTAACAACTTCTCCTTGAGCTTGGAGGCTCTAGATAAGAATATCCTTCCACAATAATAGATGACTTCATCTTGGAATGAATATTCCTCTTCATGTAGCTGGTCATAAAGTATCATGCATGTGAAAATATCCTTGGAATAATCCACCAACAACTGGGATTTCCAATATGCATCTATCCTCCACAATGACAACGCTGATGATCTATCATATAAAACATCTGTCATATGGTTTTCCTCCTCTTTGATATCTTTGATTCCAAAGTCACATAATGGAAGGATGTTATCCTCCCTCTGCTGCTCCCTCAACGCCATATCTGAAATGAGAGTGGGAAATGATGATGATGGGAGAATGTCTCCCTCCTCCATGAGTCTACCCAAGACTCTCAGCACTGTATCATGATCTCCCAATTCTCCTAAGGTTGCACCATGTTTAGAGAACTATTTTTTCATCTTCCAGTCAAGTGGTCTCCCTGCTGGAATGCCTCCATGTAGTGAGACATCAATATTAAGAGTAGACTGCATATATGAGTGGACTACTTTGTCCTTTCTCTCACTGCGCAAATCAGTCTACCTATTTTGTGCATCAACCTTCTCAAATAGATAGGGTGTGTACTCCTAATCATATTATGTTGGCCATCCTCCCTATCTTCTCCTTTCATCTGCAAGGTCTCACAATCTATCAATGTTGAAACTTCTTGCAAGGGTACAAGAATTCCTCGTATTGAAGCAATTGCTTCCCCTTCCTCTTCATGAGGTGCGAAATCTGCTCCTAATATAATAGTGTTGTTACTTACAACCCTCTATTTCCCTTAATCATGAATGGAGGTTACCTCATCAGCATTATGAGGTTCTTTGTTTTGATCTTCTTTTGGAAAAGAGACCTCCATGTCTTCCTTTTGGGAAGAGAGCCCTCCTTGAAGTAGGGATCTTGCCTCCAGCAAGGTATTCTGCAAGTTCTTAACCCCCTCAATAGAATTTTGGAATGGAGTTGGGTTTATAGATCATCCCAACTCATGTAAAGGTTTTTTTTGTTTAGGCATGGCTAGTTCAACCAAGGATGTTTCAGAAAATTTTGCATCAAATCTTTTCACTAACCTCCTAGTGAACTTTGCATAAGTAGATACATTTACATGTTTTAAGGAATAACTTTCATAAAACCACTAGGCATAAGCCTTACCTTCAAGATGCAATTCTACTACTCTAATGGATTCTTCTTTTGAAACTTGGTGCAGCTGGAAATATGTGTCTAGCTTCTTTACCCAAGCCTTGGCTGTGCTCTTGGGTGACCCATGAAAAGTAGGTAGAAAGCATCTACCAAAAGTGTGTTGCATGCACCCTCTTCTTCTATTGTAGTTACTGGGTCTTTTATCTTCTTTGATTTTACAAAACCCTTGAAAGCTTAGATGCTCCTTGAATCTTCTAGACTGAGATTCATATTCTTGGAGATAGTCACCAAGAGTCTCCTCCTTTGGTGTTTCTCCTCCTTCTTCTCTTGCCAAGATTGTAGGCATGGTACCATGTTGTAGATCTATGATTGAATTCTCACACCCATAATATGAAGAACTGGAGCTTTCTTCATGTGAAAATATTCTTGAGCGACTCTTCATGTCTTTCCCTCCTCATTCCCTTGATTTCTCTTTTAAGCTCATGCATAGCTTGGAGAAGAATTTCTGAAAACTTATATGTATATATATATATATATGGATCTGATAAGATCTTGCTCGTATAGGGCCAATAATGGAGATTTGTGCTCCTCAACACTTTTCCAAGACAATCCAAGATGGGTTTCTGGAAATACACTAAATATGAATGGTGGATAGGGAAAATTTTAGGGATGGAAAATTATCTTGAAGTTTCAAAAATTGGCGAATCTCACTAGTCCCTAATATTAAAACTATAAAAATTTTATTGATGTATTTGTAAAAAATTTCAAATTTATAATGATTTTATATATACTATCTATATAATTTTGGAAATTTTTAACGCAAAATAATTTTATATTGTAAAATTTGGGCGAATCATTTTTATAAAAAATGGAAAATGGCGAATCTTTTTTTTTGAAAAATCATGGAAAATTAGCCCACCTACGAATATTAGCCCCTAAAATTTTCCATGATGGTGGATCTAAAGCCCTAGGGCTGAATATGCACTGAAAATGAAGCACATAGAAGGAGGTGGTTGAATCTAATGTAGATATGAAAGAACTACTCCAAAAGGACTCTCTCAATGAGGGGTTAATCCCTTCAATGGAAAGAAAACTACTGCTGCTAAGGAAATTGTTGTTGTTGGAAACTACTAATTCTGAGGAGAAGAACCATGTACGAAAGGTTTTTAGAGTGCTCAGAATGATCCGAGATTTTAACCATGGATTTTACTCATAAAACCCAGAAAAATCTAGAAATGGTTTGGTCAGATTTTAACTTTGGAATTTCTGCCATTTTTGGGTTGCCCACTGCAACAACTCACTAAAATAACATAGATCTAGACTGGAACTATGTTTTAGGGGATAAATATGCTATGGCCTGATGCCAAATGTGTCAATGAAGCTCTAGGGCCTTCTTTACTAGCCTCCAAAGAGACAAGAACCTCCCTCGAATGAGATCTAGCTCAAAAATCTCCCAAATCAAACCTCCACAACTTCTACCCTGCAAAACACAAACAAATCCTAAATAGGAATTGCGTTGTACATTAAGACTGAAGTCCCAGAAAAATTCCTGATAGTGGAATGTAGTAAAAAACTCTTCAAAGAGCCCTCTCAAGGAAAGAGGTGGGATTCCCGATCAGGAACACCCAATGCTAAACAACACTTGCAATCTTAGCTAAACAGCCAAAGAAAGCTATATGTCTAAACAAACCATAGATTCATAAATACAAAATACCAATACATAATGAATATGGCTTCCATCCTCTTCCTTTTATAAGAAATAAGCTTCCAAACCCTAAGCCCCATCCATTAATGGCACTACTTCCATGCAAGGTGTCTCCATCTAAAACTGTGTTGTCTCTACATAAATGTCCACTCCTCCATGACAACATTGTTGATCTAGTCAAAGTTAACCCAGTCCACATGCTCTAGCCCCTATTCACACCTTAGGGTGCTTTATTAAGCTGAAAAGATGATCCACTTTCACATCAGAAGTGGTTTTATTCCTAATAGATAGATTTATGGATCTCCCTACCCACTTATTCATCAAACAAGAAAGAAAAATTAGATTTTAATATTCCAATTAGTTGCATGTTAATTTAGGAATATTACATAGTACTCAAAAATTGTCCCATATAAAGTGGCCTATATTTTCTCCAAATGGAAAGTTAGTGAGTATACCAGGGATTTGAATTGGTCGCTCTACCAACAACATCACTAAGTATAACACCTTGATATAGCTATTGTATGATGCTATTTCAAACGATATCTATCGTATGGTCATTAGAGTTGACTTAAAACTTGTAGTACTATAGATGAATAATGTTTATTCAGTCAGAAGTCCAACTATGCTCTGTATGTTCTTGAGGGTTCCTCTTCTATAAATATACTTTGATTTCATCTAATATCGACACATTTCTGTAAATCTAAGCACATTGACAATATTCCTTGGCTAATCATGTTTTAGATAGAAATTTATGACATATGTAAATATATTTAAATACACACCACATCCATTGAAAGAGATAATAGAAACATAAGAAACAATGGAGATAGTTTTATATATATATATATAAGAGTTTTTATTTTAAAAAATTTGTGTCCGAGAGGCATATGGCCACATGACCTATCATATCCAAAATATACATGCAAATATGTCTATAAGCATCCTAGTAGAGTAATCATAATGCTCATGGTAACATGCCACAGCACGGGCTATATTGTGTAGTAGTCGACTAATGCGACCAAGCACTCCAATAGTGTGTCGTTGCAGTCTCATAGGAAGTTTGTTGACCACGATCTCATATATTCCATGTGTAAACCCTTCCATATGATGCTCTACATCTGGTAGGGTCTTAGTTACATTGAGATCCTATAGTACATCTCGTCCTGCTAGAACAACTTGTGCTACTGCTAGTACCTATTGTGGGTCTCCCACATGATGGATATATGAGTAGCCCACGTGTTGAATGGGTCCAACATCTACATGTGAAAATATATAATTTAGCCTCAGATACATTAAAAAAAACTTAAAAATTGTAAAACTTAAAAATAAAAAATGGTCAAGATGTCTTACCTATAACACCCCATCGTTCACTATTAGGAAGCGTGAGCTTAGGGTATCCATGAAAATCCACCCCTATGTATGGATAATCCTCTATCATAATAAGTGTCCTATGTAGCCACCTAAAGAAGGCCAGTGAGAAGCTCATCACTAATAGACCTGCATGTCGGGACATGAGATCCGGTCACCTTCTCATCTATGGGACTCTTGGATCAATGGGCTCAAGTGTGATATGATGAGGCTGTAGCAATGGAATCCATTGTAAAGAGAAGGAGATCAGGATTGAAAAATAGCCAAAACTATTCAATCATCTTTTGATTTAGTTAGCTGCTCTTTCATGTTGACTAATTCTCCCTCACTCCAGTTGAAAATTATTGGTTCTATACATTCTAGAGTGTACTGCATGTATGACGTAGTGGCCACATATATTGTAGAACTACCAAACAATCTAGAAATAATGAATAGGATCATCCTTAAAGGAAATCAGACCAGATATTTTATGTTTATCTTCACATCCTTGGACGGTTGGACTCGAGGTCTGCAATGGCCACTGACATAAGCTTTGAATGTCTCTCTCCACCCCTTCTCATTCATATGAAAGAGATGAGGGAACTTCTCCTATATAAACCACTCAAGAAATATATTTCCTGAACTGTATCTTGACCATATGTACTCCTAGTCTGAATGCATAAGTTTCAAAATCCCATGCATGCACAAGATATTCTAGTAGCTCCATCTATTGCCTCATGCCAGGAAGCCAAAATAATTTCAGCAATCCAAAACCTCTTAATGTTTGGATGGTAGCAAGGTCATTTACTACATTCCTATATTTCTCTTCATGTTCTATTTATATCCATATCAAATCCATTTCGTTCAAATGAATTCCTGAAACATCAAGGATATTCGTTAGATTCCATTTCATGCAAAACAAACTTGACAAATTTTGAGAGGAACTGGTGAAACAAAGTTGGGAATTTCACCCAACACACTCTCCCAAAGGGACATAGTGTGTTTTCACTTTTTCTTCAATGAAACTAATCCTAGATCAATGTTCCTTTTGACCTTTTGGGGGTGCGTTGATCTGAGGGATAAGTATTAGGAACATAGGACCTTGAAAACAATGAAAATTTCCATGAAATCACAAAATGCAACCTTGAAATGAAAGAGAAATGTTTTATCTCCTACCTGGAAGTGAAGACACTTGAAATGATCCACCAGATTGACCACAATCAGTTGCTGAAGATCAAGGGAAAAAGTACTCAGAACTCAAACATCAAAAGGTAAATTTGAAAGAGTAAAAATGAAATGAATTTTTGATTATTTATGGTCATTCTTTTCATTATTTTATTAATTTTTAATGTTTTTACATAGTTAGAATTCATTTTTATCATGAAACAAGTTTTTTTAATCTTTTGATGGTGTTATAAGAAGGTCAAAGAGCACAGTTTTATTAATTTTTTCGGGCTCTGTACACTCACGAAAAAGGAAACCCCTGGAGTCCTCTTTCAACGCTTTTTAGACTCCAAAAATATGAAAATATTATCGAGCACCTATCTTTTTCAACTCGTTAAAGTAAATGAATTACATCTACTTAGTATAGGTTTAACCCTTCTCCAGAACGAAATAGACTAACTACAAAAAAATAATACCTTAGTTAAACATGGCCAAGAGGTTATCCTAATTATTGTTTTCTTCTTTTTTAGACTTAAGGAACTATCTTTTAAAAGGAACATTTGGAGTTTTTTTTTCGACCCTTTTTCAAAATCTTTAAAAATGAAAATGAAGTAGAGTTTTCACCCTTGTCGAGCCTGTAAAAGCATTAAATAACAATGCAATCATTGATCATGATGGGACCAAAGCACTCTTTATCAACGTTTGTTAAAGATACTCATAGGGATTCATCCAAAGGATGAAATTAGAAATTAAGCATATGTTATGCTCCTGAATATTGTTAAAAAATAAAGAGGTAGTGACCAAAAATGGTTAGGGAAATTGGGAAAACATGGTACTCCAGTTGTTAATGGAAGTAATTCTCTCTTGAAAATGAAACTCTTATACTTCATCTCTGTGGATATTGGGCTGGGAAATATTTTTGGTTTTTGGTTCATCATACCATTTTAAATCCTCCATTTTTTGTTTTGGGTTAATGTTTCCAACTCCATTTAGTATCTACTACATTACTCTTAAGCCTTCATTTCATGTATGTTGTTCCCGATCCATCTTCGTATCAACATCTTTCTGTCTCAAATATTGATACCTATTTCGTGTATTGATGGGGGATACATCAAGGACCTCTTGTGATAGGTCGCTTCCCGTCGATATCAACTCATTATCCAAGACGTTGACCTAGAAACAACCTTTCGGTCCCTTGGTGCTTCAATACATCAATGGAAATTTTCCTCACTCTTGGCGACAGGTTTTCACCATTGGCTTTCGATTGACATATTTTTTGTGGTGTTTGACTTCAAATCATTCATTAATTTCATATGGATTGTACTATAATTACCTTGAGAGCCATTAACATCATCGGTGGTTACTCTCATATCTTTTAATAGATTCATCATTGATCGATAATCACATGGTGTTTACCATGTTCAACCTCAACTCATTGATTCAAATGGTTAGGCTCATACATTGGATGATCGTGTCAAAGAGATAAGAGACCCCAACTCTAGTTTCATTCATTTAGGATGCGATTTCAAGATTAATACAAGACCAAAAAGTATGACAGCTATGATCATATTACAAACAATCATAAAATCATGTGTCCACCCTTTTTCATGAGTGGATGTGTATATTTTAGCATTGTACATTTAATGTTTTCTTATGTGTTGAGAATGGGTATCGCTCCCTCACCAATACATTAAGATGCAAATTTATTAGAAAAGATGATGATCTCGACCAGTTTTTCTTGACCATAATTGTCACAAAGTAAATAAATTCTGTAATTGACCACTTATTGTGACTTTGTGCTTTAGGGGGAAATATGTTATAGGAAATTTTGTCACATATGGTTAACAAGCTTGTTAATTGGATTAATTAATATCCATCAACACTTTGTCATCATCCTTGCACAAAGTCCTAGGCCTAGCCTTTCCAGGTGTGATAGTGTTTTCCTCCTAGCCTTTCCATTTCCGGATAGCCATGATGTGATGTAGTTCTCATGTTTCGGTGTAGATGGATTTCCAGATGGATTCAAAGATGAGTGAGTTGGATCTACGAAATGATAGAACACATGGCCTAGTAACCCCCGAACTGGACTATGGGTTGAGGTAAATCTGGAGAGAATTAAGGTAACTTTGAGGTCTAAAATGGGCATCGCAAGGGAATTATAAAATAATAGTGGAAATAATAAAATAAGATTATGTTACATCATCAGATTTTAGAGGGAAAATAAAAACCACTTTTTCAACTCGTATGTCCAACTTATATTCCTATGAGTTTACTCAAATTTCGAGAGGAAACACTTGTTCTATGTACAATTTGATTCCTCATCCAAGGAGTATCCATGTTGAATACTTTTGATAGACCCTGCTACACGAAAAATGATAAATACATGAAAACCCACGATTGTAGAAAAAAATGAGAAATACATGAAAAAACATTATTGTAATCACGTTTTTCATATATTTCTCTTTTTTCATGTAGCAGGATCCATCAAAAGTAAGAAATATGGGTACTCTTTGGATGAGGAATTAAATTTTGCATGAAACAAGTACTCATGCTTGAAAATTGAGTAAAACCTGAGGGAGATAAGTTGAAAAAGTAGTTTTATTAGTTTATTATTTTTTAATATTTTCACTTTTTTACCCCAAAACTGGTGAATCATCCCCCATGGTTGAAATCATCAACTTGAATCCTATTGGTTCTTATAAAGTTTATTTTAGTTGTACAATTTTCTTAGGAGGCCCATTTTAGACCTCAAAAGTTCTCTAACGTGTATTGCCTCGGTTTAGGGCCTAGTGATCTGTTGTGGATTGTGGTAAAACCTGAGAGGTGGGTGCTCTCCATTAGGCCTAAGTATCCCATGTTGGGATATATGACAATTCCTAGAGAGTATGTCTCTGTTTAGGGCCTAGTAATCCATGGATCAGACTATGGATTGCAATAAATCTCGAGAGACTGGGAGACAGGAAAATTCCTCACGGTGTAGGTGGAAAAATCCGATGACATCGATGCTTGTTTTGGCCTAGTGATCAGGTGGAGATCACGATAAAGTCATTTATGACATGTTCATTATTTTGGCCTAGTGATCCGATGTGGATTACAGTAAATCTTGATTTCTATTGATGAGTGTAAAGCGGTTTAGCCTTGAGATTCCTTGGTTGGTTCTTTTCGTTTAAGTCCCACATTCATGCTTGGAATATGGAACGGGGGTGATTGGCTGAAGAGAGATTAGGCTCAACAAATCTATGGTTAGGTGGCATTAGAGGAAATTCCAGCCTAAATATTCCCATGAAATTTTCATGTAATTTCCATGTCATAATATGTAAACCAATCAAAATGTTTTAAATTTAAAAAGAGGTACATGTAAATATTTTGGAGGGAAAAGGAAAAACTACTTTTTTTAATTGTACTTTTTGACTTATCTCCTCATAGGTTTACTCAAATTCCAAGTGTAGACACTCGTTGGATGCAAAATTAAATTTCACATACAATGAGTACCCATTATGCATACTTTTCAGAAGACCCACCTTGATAAAAATTGTAGATACATTAAAAAAGCGTGTTTCAACACGTTTTTTAATGTATATGCAATTTTTATTGATGTGGGTCTTCTCAAAAGTATGAATAATGGGTATTAGTTGGATGTGAAATTTAATTCCGCATCTAATGAGTGTCTAAACATGAAATTTGAGTAAACATGTAAGGAGATAATTTGAAAATAAAATTTAAAAAAAAAATAGTTTTCTTATTTTCCCTCCAAAATTCATAACTCTTATTTTATTATTTTAACTATTATTTTATTATTTTTCCTTAGGAGGTCACTTTTAGGCTGAAATTTCATCTAATGAATGTGGAAGTCCCATCCAGAGCTGGTTTTTTCATTCATCAATAAGAGGTTCTATCCTTGACATTTTATATGTAAATGTACTGGTTTATAGGTGGATCTTATGGCTAATGTATCATTGAGATTTATGTTATTATTATGCCATTTATAAGCATGTATTATGATAGTGATGATGTATGGCTCTCCTCATGTTTTTATTTGTAAATGAATAAACAATGTATCTATGACATAATAGGTGATAGTGTAGCTAATGTTTTAAGGAAACAATGCTTCTTAGTGATTCTCATATTAGTATGAGACCCCTATGCTTAGGTATGTTTTCCACGCATGTAGATTACATATTTGTGATATGTTTGATCAAATTCCTATCATGGCTACTGTTAGGGTCCTATAATATAGGAATTAGTGTGCCTATCTTACTATTTCATTTCAGGGGTCTCTTTGAAAATTTAGCCTATGAATCACTAGTTGTCATAATCTAAAGGGTTGTATGAAAAGAGATTCCAAAGTGATAAGGAGCCTACTTGGGCTTCTCTAAAAGAACTCCAATGTACCCTCTCACTAGTCTTTAGTTTTCAAACATGTGTAGGGAGCTTAATGGTTAGGACTCTTCTTAACCTTGGTTAATATTCAAAACATGTCTTCAATAACGAAACATTTGAAAGGAAGATTTTGCAAATATATATTAATTCTCATTCATCTCAATACAACTTCATTAATCAACTAAATTTCTCAAGATCCACGACATTTATGTTCCATGCATTATTGTTATATATGAATTTTCGATCCCATCTAATTATCACAAAGAGTGCACTTCTATTATTGGTCTCACATATCTCATAAGAAATAATATGCCTCAAAATTATAGAAACTGACTTCAACACAAAAAATCGCAGCATGGATCTACTTTTCTAGACACTTAGATATGTTCCTATTTGGAGTGTGTAATGTTCAGATCCTACGTGCTACAGAGTTTGGACCTCTAGTTTTATTTAGCCTAAGTAGCAATGGGTGTTTTGTTTCAAATGTTGTGAATATGGTGGTGAAGCAGCTCATCATCCATGGCTATTGATATTATAGGTTTAAGTTTGACAACTATTTATAGTGCTCGAGGTATTATGGATGTTTTATTGGAAATGCTAAATGCTTTGGATTTTACAAGTAGCGTGTGGTGCAACTTGTGAATACAACTTTGAATGAAGAGCTTCTTTGTCGAGGGCACGCATGAATGTCAACTTCCATCGTATCCTTGGAAAACATGATGCAATTTCTTCTATATTATTGGTGCCATCACAAAATAATTCAAGCCTTGAATCAGTGTGAGGCTCCAAGAAGGTTGTAGGTAGATTCAAGGAAAATATTTCAGCTCAATTCACAAAGTCGTTGTGCAACTACTGCCCAAAATGACTATTTTAGTCACCATTTTCAAAAGTGGTTTCCGACCAATTGGAGCAGAATTTTGGAAAAAAGAAAACGGATTTTCTCAAGAACTTACCAAAGAACAAAAACACCCTTCATTTTTTGCACATGTTATTCAGATATTCAAATGATCCTTCAAAGCTTATTTTTTGAGATAGTGAAATTTACTATTTTAGTCATGATTTTTGGGAATAGATTGAGAAGCTATGGAAGAATTTGAGGAAACAGAGAGAGGATTCTCTCAAAAATAGTTTATAAAATAAAAAATATCTTATTTTTTAAACAAGTGGTATAGTTCTGGAATTACATGTGTCATAATGAGACCCATTTTCACAATTCCTTACTAACGGAATTATGAAATCTTGAAATTCGCTTCATAAATGTGAAAATTTTGGATTTTTTATGCTTGCTAGGAGTCATGAGGTACATTTGATGCATTTTTGGACATTTATTTTTTTTGGAACGGGAAATGACTGTCAAAGCTAGAAATTTGAAATCTTATTGCGTAAGTGGGAACTAGGCATTTGTGAGGTCTGTACATGTGGAAAGGAGAATACAGTGGGTCCTACTCCAACACGACAGCATCATCATCATACCCATGAGCTCAATTTTAGTCAGTGTGGCCTATGACTATGCTTAGCTATAGTCTACTATGAAATTGTTGCACAACGTATCACTCCGCGGTTGTGTTTTTCAGTTATGTTCAGACCTTTCTATTGTTATACTAGTGATCAATATTTGAATGAATGTATAAGTATTAAATAAGTAGATAAGATAGGGTTGATTTTATCAAAAATGATGTTCCAGTTTTATTCTTAGATTTATCTTTGTTTTAAATTTTAAAACATGATGTTTCTAATTTCAGCTGGTTTCTATCCACTTAGTGGATAGTAGGTACATTGTATCTAGTTATGTTTTTTTTCACTTTTCCAAAATGTGTTCAAACCAAACAGAACATGGAAAAAGGGCTCAAACTTTGGGAATAAGGCTTGTGAATGTGTTTTATTTTGCTAAATAAAATTATCAGTGCAGTGTCTTGTCACTTGGCCATAGCTTCATGTGGTATGGATTTCAATTTTTTTTCCCCTTCTTATGTGTATTGTTTATAT
Source organism: Pinus albicaulis (assembly GCA_034641835.2). Taxonomy (NCBI): domain Eukaryota; kingdom Viridiplantae; phylum Streptophyta; class Pinopsida; order Pinales; family Pinaceae; genus Pinus; species Pinus albicaulis. The sequence continues at coordinate 1,073,836,533 of CM076581.1, read as the reverse complement.
CCATGTCTTTGTTAAACTTTCATTTCTAATCAGTGCTAAAAAAAATTTTCAGGATTCATCTATTTTGATGCTCCGGATAATTATTTTCCATTCTGAATTATCATGGAATTCACCCTCATTTACATGCTCCATTTATGTATTATTATCGATATTTGGTCAAAAATATATGTTGCAGAATTCATTCAATGTTATGTTGCATGTGCTTAGATATCTTTGTGTACTTTCTAGTTTATTTTAAAACTCACTCACTATGTTATAAAAAAATTTGCAACTTGAAATTATACCTACCTTGCCCCTGTTTTAATAAGTGTCTCATGTAAGTGCTGATAAGTTTATGTAAAAATATGAATTATAGTTTCATGCCCAATCACCCTCCCTCTCAAGTCTAGCAACCACCATCATTAAATCCCATTTACGTTTTTCATATCTAATCTTTGTTTTATGTCTTTAAGCTTTATTTTTTCTTAAATTTAGACATTTTTCGAGTGAGGGAGTGTCCTCTAGTTAGAAAAGGCCAGTTTCTAGCCAAAATAGTTTTGTTTTTACCTCTGTAAACCTTTTCTCCGCCCATAGGTTCAATTATAACGTGCTAATAGCTAGTATGGGTCCAGTCTAGTCCTTGTCATCATTTTTACAAATATATCATTGCTTTGTTGTGTTATTTCATTCCTGAACCTGTCATTGATTTCTGGGTAGTGGCCTAGACTCTAGGCTTGAAAAAGAGCCTTAAATCCCACAGGTGCAGGCACATGTCAGGGAGATTTAGTCCCTAGACATAGGCAAGCAGGCCTGTGGGTGCGTCCAAATCATCATAGACACAATCATGCATGCTTTTTCATGCCTCTAGGAGTTATCTGAGTTACAAAATCAATGGGACCAAGGGGATAGAGGACTGAGTGGTTGGGTTAGCTCTTACAGATCTCTTTTATTGATGCGGAAGGTTTGTTTGATGTGTTTTCATCGATTATAGTTCCTTAAGGTCACCTAGGAGGTTGAATGTGGTCATATTGGCCTCTCGTCACATGTTTACCTTGGTTGGATAATTACTTAGGTAGATATGGGAGGAGGGTGTTACAGAGTGGTATCAGAGCATGGTTGTGCTCTCTTTGTGTGATATCTGATACCATAGAGTGGTATCATAGTATTTTTCACCCCCTCAAAATGGATGGGTGGTGGGTTGGTCATGCATTCATCATTTATTATTGTAGCTTAGGCAGTACTCCAAGCCCTAGGGTTAAGGGTTTGTAGGGAACATAACCACAAGGGTCACTTGTGGGATAGGAACCCAAGTATGGGATTTTGTACCAAATCGTGTCTTGGGAATTTCAGGGAGCACATTTCTACATGTGATGGCATGAGACGATAGAGGGTAGAATGTAGAATCCAACGCTTCAAGAATGGTAGAATTATGAGTTGTAGAAGTGGAGATATGAATTTTTGAAGTTATATGATGGGTTTACACATGTGTATGTAGGTTGGACTAAGGTGTTTTTAGGCTCATGAAAATTGGAAGCCCCTCATTGTGATGTTTAAGGGAGCAGCTTTATTGTTGTATAAATAAAGGGTTAGGTGAAGGCTTAAAGGCATCCACGTGTGCAACATATTCTAAAAAGGAAGACTCGTTGGAACGGGATTCTCTTGTGCCCATAAGAAGGAAGTGACATCATTAAAAGGAGGGACTATCATAAGTGTAAAACAGGTCCTAGATTACTATTTAGAGGCCAAGCATTACTGGTGGAGGGGCTGAGGTCCGTCAGAGGAAGCTCGAAGCTGATGTGAGAACATGTATAATGTTGAAGGGCTAGAAGGGGGTTGTTTTGGTGGGTTTTAGGAGTCAGAAATGGCTGAAGTAGGCTAGAGGCCTAGCCTCCCAAAAGAGGCCTAAAGTTGAGTTGTTAAGGTCTGCCACTTGCTAGAACAACAAATCACAAAGAGGGTGTATCTCCTTGCCTAGACTACAACAAATAAATGTTATTATATGTGTGTTTGAAGGGTTTTTGTAGTATGAACAATACCTACCCTATCACAACAAAGGACAAAAGGAATAATAGAATTCGAGGGAAGTGTTTGGAGGTGCGCTGGGTCAAAGGATTTGACCGGATTTGGATCATATTTGGAGCAGCCTGTGGGAGCCAATTTCGAGGCTTGTTTGATTTATCATAAGCCTTCATAAGATAATATTCTAAAATGCACCGTTGAGTTCCATTGATCTAGTGGAGGTTAGTGTGTTGGCCACCCAAAGTTTCCCTAGACGCTCTCTCTCAAAGTGACGAAGGGGAGTTGCAGTTTGGGTGAAGATTGGTGTTGAAGTGTTACACCTTGATGGGAAAAGGTGCATGTTAGCCTACCATTTTGGAGCTTGAGAATTATCCCTAACTAGAGAGCATATCAGATCATATAGTGTACACTCTATAGAAGTGACTTGCAGTAGTGTTAGGTGGAAACCCTCCTAGAGTCTTGATGTGTTGTCCTTTGAAGGACTATGGGGTGACTAGTGAGCAATACAAGAGAGAAGGACTAGTAGGATGAGATATGACGTCGAGTTTTTCATTGTATCTTGTATACCAAAGACTGTTGTATTATTCATATTTTGTTTTAATATAATGAATATTGGGGTTGTACATTTTTGTACGATTTGTTAAAAACCGTGTATATTTGTGCATGTGTGATTTAATGCTTTATATTTTCCGCTATGAAAAGTAGTTCATGGTTGATATTCTTGGTTTCGTAGTGTCTGTGATTTTAAGAACCTAACCTAGAACCAAGGTCATGGAAATTAAACATGGTATCAGAGTGTGTTTGAGATACTTTTTACATCAGTGAATCAAAGTTGTGCTCAGTGAAATACAACGTGAGAGGGAGTTGGTCACATTGTAAGTGAAGGGATCACTACAATGTCAAAGTTGTAGGCAGGTCTCTAGTATGAGAACAGGCTGGAGGGGTTTTCTAGCTATAGACCTTGGGAAGAAAGGATAAGGTTGTTCTTGCAGATCAACAAGATTTGGGATTTTTCCGATAAATTCATCAACAAGCCAATTGACCCTAGCGAGCTATAAATATGGGAATATTTAGATACGAAGGTGAGATTGATCATCCTAAATGGTGTGAAGGATACCCTAATACCTCATTTGTCTGGGAAGAACAATGCACAAGATATGTGGATGGATCTTTAGAATTTATTCCAAAATAAGAATGCGAATCGGGTATTGGTATTAGAGGATAAGTTGAAGTCCACCAATATGATGGGTGAAGGAGTGACTTCATATTAGAAAAGGTTTTCTCAGGTCAGAGATGAGCATGATTATGTCAATGTTAAAGTTTCAGATAGAGATATGGTAAGGATTTACTTTATAGGGTTCATGGAGGAATGGAAGCCCTTCATCAAAGAAATAATTTCTAAGGAGAAATTGCCAGACTGGAATATACTGTGGGGCAAATTCATTGAGGAATATTTGTGAGATGAGGATATTCATCCATAAAAGAGGGAAAATGAGGACATGGAACTTGTAGTGCGAATGAAGGGTAAGCCTAGGAATCACTTGAGTAAATTAAATTGTTTCAACTATGATGAGATGGATCATTTTTCATAGAGATGTCTAATGAAAAAGGGAGATGATGATAAGAGGAAATGAAATCAGGTCGTCGATGTTTCCACTTTAGCTGAGATAGATGATCTCTCTAGGATATTGGATGAGGAGGACTTTGATATGATTTCTCATTTATCATAGGGTACTATCAAGGAGGATGGATAGTATGTGGATAGTAGTCAGAAAAAGCATATGACAGGTTTACAAGAGTTTTTTTAGACTCCAGCTAAATGGGACTCGAAGTTTCACATGGTGTTGCAAACAATGATGACGATGACGGGTTACTTCCTTCTTGGAAGTACCTCGCTCACTAAGAGGGAGCGATGATATTTTTATCTTGGGAGGTACTCTAAGACATATGGTTCAATTTTTGCAGGGAAAAGCACCACAAGGGTCACTTTTGGACTCGGAATCCAAGTATGGGTTTTTTTAATAAATCATGTTTTGGTAATTTCCAAGATCACATTTCTAAATGTGATGGCATGAGACGATAGAGGGCGGAAAGGAGAATCAAAAAATTCAAGAATCTTTGTATTTTGAGTTCTAGAAGTGGAGATATGAATTTTTGAAGTTATATGATGGGTTAGCCCATGTGTATCTAGGTCGACATAAGGTGTTTTTGGGTCATCACAGTTGGTGGCCCCACATTGTGACATTTTAGGGATCCCCTTTACTAGTTTATAAATAAAGGGTGAGGTGAAGGCTTAAAGGCATCCATTTGTGCAACATATTCTCAAACGGAAGACTCATTGGAGGAGGATTCTATTGTTCCCTAGAGACAAAATAAGGAGGAAGGAACAACGTGAAAGGGAGGGAATGTCTGAAGGGTAAAATAAGTTTGAGCTTAATTTTTGGAGGTTGAGTGTTTCTGGTGGTGGGGCTGATGTCCCTTGGAGGAAGGCCAAGGCTACTGTGACCATACGAAAATTTTTTAAGGGCTAGAAGGCAGATGTTTTAATGGGTTGTAGGAGAGCCACAACCAACTAAGGTAGGCTACAAGCCTGGCCTCCCAAAACAGGCCTAAATTTGGGTTGTTAAGGGATGCCACTTACCTAGAGCAGCAACCTAGAAATAGGGTGTATCTCCTTGCCTATACTACAGCAAATAAAGGTTTTTGTGTCTGTGTTTTAAGGGTTTTTACAACGTCAACAAGCCCTAATCAGTCACAAAAAGGACAACATGAACAATAGACTTGGATGACAGCATTTGGAGGTGCATTCAGTCAAAGGAGTTGACCAAACCTTGATCAAATTTGGAGTAGCCCGTGTGAGCCAATTTGTAGGCTTGTTTGAGTGATCATAAGCCTTCGTAGGAGAATATTCCACAATATATAATTGGTTTCAATTAATCTATTGGAGGGGAGTCTGTTTGACACCCAAAGTATCCCTAGACAAGCTATCTTGAAGTGATTAAGAGGAGTTGAAGGTTTGGTGAAGATTGGAGCTGAAGTGAAGTACCTTGATGAAAAAAGTTGGTTCCTAGCATGGTAGTTTGGAGCTTAGGAATTAGGCCTACCTAGACAGCATATTGGATCAACCCATGTACAATCTACAAAATTGACTTGCAACAATGTTAAGTGGAAGCCCTCTTAGAATCTTGATGTGTTGTTGTTTGAAGGACTAAGGGGTGACTAGTGAGAAGTACGAGAGAAAAAGACCAACAAGATGAGATACGACATCGAGCTTGTAATTGTATCTTGTATACCATAGAATGTTGTATTATTCAAAATTTGGTTTAATATAATAAAGATTGGGGTTTCACATTATTGTATTTTTTTTTTTAAATCTGCATATTTGTGCATGTGTGATTTACTACTTTATATTTTCTGATGTGAAAATTTTTTCATGGTTGAGTTTCTTGGTTTGGTAGTGTCAGTTATTTTAAGACTCTAACCTAGACCCAATTCCATTGAAATTCAACATTCATGTTGTTTGGATGTTTTTTAATCATCCTTGTGGACTATATGCTTATTTCATATGCATGGTGTTGGTCATGGTTGTAGTGATGTCGCCATGTAAAAAAGGATGTTTTTATTGTGAAGTGTGTCATCATTAGTGTATGATTGGTTATGCATTGCTATGTGTTTTTTGTGCATACATGTCAGTTGCATATGTGTTATGTATGTTGGTGGAATATTTGTTTTTTGTGTATGCATCGTGGTGGTCATTGTTGCAATTGTGTCACCATGTGAATGTTGATGGTGTTATGGATTGGATGTGGTCATCATGAATGCATGTCAGTTGTATATGCATTTTTTATGCATGTCAATGTCTATAAGTTATTAGGCTTGCACTGTATTGGTTAAGACTGTTGCTCATAAGGTCATTGTATGCACTTTAGGTCATAGTAATGCTTTGTTATGTTATGATGGTGATGTGTGCTACATAGTAATTTGTCACCATGCTAATTTTCCCATCCATGATCCTAAAATTCACCGTGACAGATCAAGTGCAATTTTTCCACCATGAAGAAATATGTTAAGACATCCCTTGAAGATCCAAAGAAAACTGCCTTGGAAGAATACTAAAGAAACTTGCTCAAATTCCCAGTTTCCTGGGTCAACGCTTTTCCTAGTGTCATGTTCTTGCTGATGTTAGATTCACAGTTCTGGATTAGTGATTCCAGCACCCTTATTTATTGGAAATATACATTGATCCCTTTCTAGAATTGTTTCCTCAAATGGAGAAGAAGCTTCAACCTCTAGAAGTTTTAGGGCTACGAGTTGGTTGTTAAATGGTGGTGATAGGGTCGAGCTCCCTAATTTTAGAGATTTGATCTCATACATGGGGGTTTATCCCATAGAAAGTGGGCCTTCCTCCTCCTTTCATGGGATCCAATCCACTTCTCCCTTCCTATAAATTAATATCATTCATACAATTAATGTTAGTTTGTTTAGTCATTTTCGGGCTAGTCTAAAATTTCGTTCCCTTTGCATCCTTGCATCGTGATAATGCCTAAGTGTTTGGGAGAAGGAATGCTTTAGAGATTCGGTGAAGGACACATATTTTCACCAAAGGAGGCCTCCAACATTAAGGTTTGGGATGTAGGCTCTTCATTTTACATTTATCTATAAAACATATGATGTTTGATTTCTATATTTTTCTAAATGTCTATGCAAATATTCTGGTACTCCTTGATCTGCTAGATAGCTAATGTTTACGATTATTATGTATTGGATTATGTTTTTTGTTACCTCTTGATCATCCCCACATATTCATGTGCCATCAGTAGCAGGGAGTGAGCCTAAAATAATCATGGATGAAGGTCATCATCAATGGATTCAAATGTAGCATTGGGAAAAATGTACTTCTATCTCTTTTCTTTTTGCATTGTGATTGTTAGTTAAGAGAGCTTTGCATTAGAAAGTATCTTGTGTTGTTAGACCCACTCTAGGGCTTGAGAGATTGCCTCTGTCCAGAGAGGGGATTTATCTTGATAACAGAATGGTGACTCCATTGGGGAGCTTAGCATATTAGCTTTCCTTCCTTGGATTGATGTTGGATCAGTTTGACCAATTTCTGAAATCTAAGATAGCTTAGGCTAATGTTAGTTTGTGTAGGGTATGATAGTCACTTCACTGTGTCAGGTCTGGTATTTGTCTAAAAATATTTTTTTTTCCTTTTTTCAGAAACCAACAAACTTTCTGTTTACACAGTATTACTAACATCATTGTTATATATAGTTCAACCACATTGATTTGTCTTTCAGTACTCTTTTTCTTATCATAGAAGCGTTGATATTAGACCTAGGAAAAGTTAGGGTTTCCCCTTGATTTTCCAGTGTGTCCTGGCCCCTGAAGGAAGTCTGTAGAAGCTTAGTGACCTCCTTGCTATGTGTTTGGCTTACTTGTTTTCTCTGAGTGAGTATTTTCATCTCATTGATTTTTTTTTATTTTGGGAATTTTTAACCAATCCAAATACCTTTTTCTCCATTGTTCCTGACTTGATTCGAAGTGATTTGCATATGCGTTATTCATCACTGCATCTCTGATCTTACCTTCAGTTTAGTGTCAAACATAGGATCACAAATTGTTTGATTCACAAGTCCAGAAGAGTGTGTCGTTTGTCCAAATTCAAAGTAAATTGAAAGGGATTTTCATTTTAGTTTTGACTTGCCTTGTCTTCCTCGTTTTGAAAAATAGGAGTGACAAGAATTTCATTCATATTTTTTTAAACTGATTTCGATTTCTGTTCGAATGAAAGAAAAGTGAAAAATATTATTTTTTCATTTCTTGTTTCATTCATTTGGTTTTTTTTATTTCATTTCAAAGTAAAAAAAAAATTATGCATATTAGTGAAGAAGATAACTACTTTTTGTTTTTCAATAAGTTGCATGTGTTTGGGAAAAAGTGAATTGGATTGAAAAGAATTTCATTTTGTAGCTTTGAACTAGATTGGGGGGCAATTATTGTTGTTGAATTGATTGTGCTTTTGCTTGTATCTCTTCCCTAAATAGTTTAGGCTTCATCAAAATGGAATTATTTTCTTTTTTCATTTATTCTACACCATAGTATTCAGGTGACATTACTTTTGAGCCAAAACTGAAACTTAACTCCAGATCAACATTAAAATTCACTCAATGTACCGTAAGGAGCATTTAGAACTGACGATAAAATATATTGGTCTAGGCTAGAGAGGTGTTCCAACGTCATAAACCATAGGAGTTGTCGTTAACAGTCTAGATTATAGCCCGAGGGTGATAGCCCATCCCATGTATGGAAGTATATTGATGTATGATAAATATATTTGGGTCGCTCTCATAGAATGGTTATGCATTATAAATCACTACTACGGACTACACTCCGATGTATCATTGCATGTATTTTGGGAGACACCATTAGGTTGAAAACCTACCATAGGTAACCGAGTCAGTCGCCTTGTAAACGTGATACATCGAACAAAATATTCGAGGAGATCGGAAGTAGTCCGTTAAGTACTTTGTAATTATTTCTATCATTTATCACCAAGGTGTATATTTCAGTTCACGAATACTTGGTAAACCTTTATTCCTATCACACCTTTTTCTATTTATTTTTTGTTAATTATAAAAGTAACTTCCCACGAAAACATCTTACCCGTGCAGTTCTCCAACCTCATTATTGCTTGGTAATTTGTGAATTTTTCCACCTCTTCCTACTTTGATCTTGCTTTAAAATGCCATCGTGGCTAAATCATTGAATTTTCCTCATCTCTCCTCTAACGGACCTCAAGAACCTCCTCCTAAGGTCCATCAGTTTCCATTTCGGCCCCTCAAAGCACAAGGTGCTGAAATCAAGATTGTCATTAGTCTTCATAATTTATCCCCTTGATCTGTGAGAAGCTCTAGGCCACAAATATGGCCTTTTATTTCTCAACACTCCCGTCAATAGCTTGCTTTACATTGTAGATCCATCTTGAACCTGCCACTGATTTATCAACCGGCCTTGGAAAAATTTCCCAAGAACTTTTTTTGACAATGGAGTCATACTCCTCCACCATTTGCGTCTACCCATTTGGGCTCCTGCACTGCTTCTTGAAAGGAATATGGCTGAGTCACAATACATGTTCAGTAGATTTGAGAACCCAATATGAAACATTTTGAAATGTGGTTTGCATCGAGTTGTAGGTATAGAGACATAGTGCTTGCAGAGACTAGAAGACAATGATTAGAGGATGAGAATATAAATCCAATGGTAGTTTGATATTCCAATGGATGTTAGGCTAGACTCATTGGTTGTGTAGGCTTCTGGTAGATGATTATTTGCAGAGTTGTGTGAGTAAGAACTTCCAAACTAATGGATGTTAGCACATTGTTGTAGGAGTCGAGTCTTCCATATAGTGGGTGCTATCTACTCTATGTAAAACATTTCATCCATTAATAGAATATTTAGCAGTAGCAATAGGTTGTTTTTTTCCCTGGAGAGGGTTTTACACTAGAAGAATTTGTGTTTTCTTGTGTGCATGCATTGATGTTGTTGATGTTTTTTTTCTAATTATTTTTCGTGCTCTTATCTATGGATGTGATTTTGGTTTAATAAGTTTTGTTGATGTGTTAAAGAATATTGTGCTTTGGTAAAAAGAGAAGAATTATATAGTTACAGTCACTATTGATTCACCCCCCATCTCAGTAGTGAATCCATTTCCAAGAATTGAAAACATTAAAAAAATAGTCTTAAAACATCCATGATACATGCATGAAAGTGTGTTATCTCTGAGTTCTTCAATATATTCAATGAAATTTCAAAGAAAAAAATTACAATGATGCAACACTAGAGCTAGTAGTGGAACATGAAGCTACCAATTGCTCCTCCAAAGAATGATATTCCCGTCTATGCTAAGCTAGAGTAGCCAAGAATAAGAATATAAAATTCCAAGCCTCTTGGTTGAGTTGTGAGGATTTATTTATAACAAATGAGGTGACCTTTCACCTCCCCTTGTGACCCTTGAGCTCCCTCATGACACTTGAAATTCCATATGCCTTTTGATCTTATCTAAGACCTTTGGACAACCTAATGACTCTTCACATTCCTCATGTGAATCTTGAACTTACACTCACAAATTTTTCATTTTGTAAATATTTTCAAAATAGAAAATTACATATGAGAAAAAAGTGGCCATAGCCATGAGAAAAAATAATACATCATGTTCAAACTTAAGGAAATTGCAACTCGGTAACTTTGAGATGTAGCTCCATTGTAAGATGTTGGGACCAATATTTATACTCTAGTACTATATGTTCAACATTTTGTGATAGATCTAGTTTCTATATGTTTTTCCCTCCAAAAAATTTGAATATAGAGTATTGTAGCTCATTTGAATGTTGTTCCATAGCATGAATAATTTCATATGTATATTGGTTTTCTCATCTAAATGTCACCGAAAATACGCTTTTGTCACCGCTAACTCATCCTGAGTGGTCGCTTATCTAATACTACTCAAAAACTCTTCTATATCCTTCCTTATTGTAATCTTTCTTTTTACTTCCATAAATGTACCAACAAGAGGTATCTTGTACATTCTCACCAAGGCATCCAATCCATGGCACAATCGCCAATATGTTGATATGGTGTTGATTAAAAAATTATTCAGATACCCATACACTTGTATAAACATTATAATTTATACACTTTCCATTTCAACGTCTCTCCTTCCTTTCCTAAATAATGACGCAAGTACATTCAAATACTTGGTGGCCCATTGTTGGATCACATCTATGACTGCATTAGATGTCTTTAGGACCTTCACCATATCTTGTGATCCTTTCTGTACTTCACACAATGACCCCACTAACTCATGTAGAGTGATCATATCCTCATGCAACTACTTCATGGTGTATTCCAATGGCTTGAGTCCTTTAAGTATGCCTACTTGCAGTTTTTCTCTTCTAGAATTAGTGAAATAAATCATATGGTTATTGGTAATGAGATGATCAATATTTTTTCTTGTTTTAACAGACTCTTTATCTAATTTTTTATTTGTTTTCATTAGGAAATATGTATTATTTTATGTTTCTAATGTGGATAATATGAAGCACTCTTCTACAATTAACAACCATAGAAGCTTAAAAACCATGAAGGCTATATTTTTTGAAGCTAATTATTTAAGATTATTAAGTGATTACTTTAAAATTATTCCTAGTGTTCAACAAAATAACCTTTTCTATGTTAATGGAACAATATGATAAGGGTATTGGGGATGTAAATTTTTCTTTCCTACATGATATTATTCTTCAACTCATCGAAGGTAAAGTTTGAAATATCCAAGACCCTATAATTGTGTGGAGGTTGAATCCCCATTTCACGAAATGGGAGATGATTACCAATCAAAGGAGGTGTGGGCTGGATGCTTGGTTTTTCAATGATCGACTCAATATCTACCACCTGGTCATCCTCCTCTTGTTCTTCATCTATATCTTGGGCATGAAAATATTCCTCCAAATTTCTTCCAAACTCTTCCTCCTTTTTCTCTTTTTATTCTTCCTCTGCTAGTACCTTTTATTATTATTTTTCTTCCCTTTTCCTTCTCAATGCTTCTTATTGCTACTTCCTCTGTGCTTACTACTCTTTTCTCCTTTTCAGTTCTTTCTTTCACTTTTGTATATCTTCCCACTTTTTGGTTTCTTCTTCTTATTTCATTTTACATTCCTCCTCCTGCTTTCACTCTTGTTTTCATTTATGCTCTTCTTCCTCCTGCTTCCTCCTTACATATTCCCATTCCTTCCTTTTCCTTCTAGCTTGAATTGTGCCCATGTTATTTGGATTTAATTTTAATTTCATACCCCTATTCCTCTTTTTTATCATTCCTCGACTTCCTCTTTGGCCCAACATCAAATTGAGTGGAAAATTCATGTCGGGTCCCTTCTAGATTAGTATCTAGTGCATGAGATATATGGGAAGGCCATGTTTCATCACTTGGTCTAGATCCTAAGGAATAATTATAGCAATTATTAGTATTCTCCTCATATTCCCAAGATTCAGAATCATATGGTCAGGTGAAATGCATCTTTGCAGAGAGTCACTTGCATATTCTCCTAGGTTCATATCTGGTGAGCCCTGGTATTTCACCAAGAGTGATGAAACTCCCAAGGGATACTACAATCTAATTATCACCACATGATTCATAAAAACATAGAGGTGATAGTCGTATATTCACAGTATATGGATTCTAGTCATGCCACCCTCAACTAGTTCTTCTGATCAGTAGTACTTATAGGCCATTCCTCCTACTGGATTAAAGTGATATTAGGTAATGTAATGCAGAGAAATACTTATAATATAAGACAGTTAAAGTGTCTATCAAATTCTACCTACAATTTATATTGAAATAAAAGCATCAACATATAACCTAATTATAGAAAAGGAAACTATGTTATGTTGCAATCATTCATCTAATCATCCATCCATTTTGATATAAAGGAACTACTTCATCTCACACACTTGATCAATTCATAAACCAAAATTGTATCTATTATTCCAACAAAGTCACACTCATATGTAAATTTTTTTCCTATTTGTGCTAATGTTGTCATGCATTAAACAGTACTACCTACTCTATTTTTGCAGCAAGGGAAGAAGGGCTTGGAGTGGCCTAGCGATCTCTTCTAGTCATGAATCCAAGTTGTAGGTCAATAACATCCTATAGTAGGTTCAAATGGAAAAAAGGATCAAAACTGGAGTGGAAATGGGGACATATAGCTATGCTACAAGAAAATAATACATGAGCCCTATATTGCTACAAGAAGCTTCTTAAATGAAATGGGAAGGAATCTGAGGAGGATATAAGGGTAAAAAGGATGGAATAAGGGTGTAGAAAGGTGAAATAATGTTGAAGTAGGTGACTGAGGGGTTACCAACACCTCCAGCCAAGATGAGAGCTTTTCTAGGGAGTGTTTTGAAATAGGAGGGTTGCTCATGGTGGTCGTGGATATGATCTCACAAAAGAGGGTTTTGGTGGCATCACTGAAGGTTTGAGGAAAGAGTGATGGATTCCATGAGGAAGGTGATGAAGGGGTCCTTTCCTGTAGCTTCAAATAGTCCTATAACCATTGCATGCATCCATTAATTAATCATTGACAAAAGAAAACAATTAGGAGTGGAAAATATGAGTTGAATTTAAATATGATCTATTTTATGCTAAAATTATAATGAGAGAGATGGTGTAGAGGCTAAAATCACTTTTTTGATATATTTTTTTGCTACTAGAATGCAATAACTTAAACAAAGTCCTAAAACTTAAAGACAAAATACATGTACACAAGGGGAACTTAGCCAACGAATTTGGCCCTAGCCTAATATCATCAACCCTATAAAACTAACTCAGTAATAGATCAAAAAGAAACTTCCCATTATCATTTCATCAAAGTCTAATACATCATATGAAATTAAAAAAACAAAAAATCCTAAGCTCAAGATCTACCTATCTGGTTTTTTTTTTTGAATCCTAATGAGCTTTGCTACATGTTTATTTATACAAAAGGGTAGCTACCAACAACTCCCTAGAAAATTGGAATATGGTCTCCTTGATCTCAAGAAGAGTGGATCTTGGCTCCTCATAACTACCACTTTCTTGGATCCCTTTTCCTCTGAGTTGAGATATAGGTGTGATCTTGGGTTTATTGAGGGAGTTAAGGGGGTGGAAAACCCTCTTACAATCTATCCTTATTGTCCACTCTAGGCCCTTAGGTGTAAATTGTCTCAAAAATGGATTCATTTCTTGAAATTAAATAATATAAGGCTACATTACACGAAAAACATATTTCACCAATCTCAGTAAGCATAATATGACAAAAATGTAGATAAATCCAAGAGAGAGATAGTTAATAAAAAAAAATATGGAATTGTAACCCCTTAAAATGTACCTATTGATGAGCCTCATCATCACCCCCTACTCAAATGGTTTCTCATCCTCTAAAAAACTCAGTCATTCTTATTGATATATTTCATAGCCCTGATTTCTTCCCTGACATCCCAAGGCACCTCGGATGGAGTGACCTCTGATAGGTAGAATGTGTTATCACTCCACCAAATCTCTGCGGCTGAGAAGAGACTAGCAAAGGTAACCACAAACTAATATTTTTCCAAGTAGCTCGCCCTACTAGGCAGGGGAGGGCTCTCTCCAAGAGATCATAGCCAAGATGACTGGATAAATCACATTTTAGGCTAGGTATAATAGCACTAGGGTTTGGTCAATTTATATTTTGTGATGGATGGTTAATAGGCTAGGGAAGATCTAGTTCAGGGAAAATAAGGATAATAATTTCAAATATCTCATGGAGAAACGTAGGTAAGAACTTTAACACATTAAGGTATCTTGATGGGGTGGTCTAGACTATTAGGGTTTCAAAAAAGAGCATTGGAAACATGAATTATTTTCAATTAGAATAAGATGAAACAAAACTATAACTATTCCTCCAAAATAGAGCATAAGCTAATGAATTTTGTCTTTCTAACTTAGGAATCAATTACATTTAGAGATGAAATGAATATGAATTTCACAATAATTAAAAAATTTGAAAAAATAAGAAGAAACAATATCAAATCACATTACCACAAGAATACCACCAAAACAGCTGCAACTCAGTCTATTAGTTCCTACCAAAACTGTGATTACACTAATGTTAAATGATCAATTACACGACATCCAACCCTTATAATGACAAAGGAAATGCAATATATAGACAAAAAACTACTTCTCCCACTCTCAAGGGTCGAATCCCTGACTTGAGGAGCTAATCTCAAAAGTGGTCAACTGGAATCCTAATGACTAGGGAGGTTAACAAACTCATCCCTATCATTGATGAAATTGATTCACTTTCACCCAAAATTACATATTTACCTTATGTATCTACATATAGTAAATATTAATGACATAATTACATTTAAATTTTAAAATTACATCAGAAAATATCCTTGGAAACATCAATCAATAGAGAGAATTTGAAAATTATGAAGAAATCAGTCATCTGTAAAAAGAGCAACATGCTTGGGAAAAGTGTAGGGTGCTTGGTGAAAAGCGCAGCATCGGCCTTCAAACTAAATTTTTAAGGACTTCTCAAAGTCCAAATTGCGCCCAAGATGGCTCATTGGAAATATATTCCAGTCTAGTTTTCAGAAATGTAATCAAAATCTAAAAATGGTTGAGTGAAGCTCCTCAAAAATTCAATCTTCCAAGACTAGTCAAAAAGCATAGTGAAAGACTAAAAAAGGAGGAAGAAAGGTGTTTTTTGAGAGATTTTTGACCATTTCCACCTGTCAAAAGATTTGTATTTTCAATGCCAGTAGTCAAAAGTTGATGTATACATAATGATAAATCCAAATATGCAGATCTTTTCTCATTTGGATGCCTCCACAAAACGTGCAACATGGCCCACGCTGCGCTTTTTGGAGTTAGAGTGTGTTAAATTTATGGGTTTTTTGCGAAAATAGACCTCAAAGATGGAGCGATATATCCCTAACCATGAAATTTTGTGAAAAACAAAGTTTTTTTTTGTTTTTTGGCATGTTAGAAACAAAAATGTCCTCTAGTTTCCCAAAATTCATCTTTTCTTGGCCACAATGTGTTCCCCAAAACGATGACTAAACAAGACATTTCTAGAAATTGTGCCTTCAATATTTTTTTCAAATTTCCCATGTTTTCTCTAAATTTCCTCAAAAACTGCTCCATAATTGCTTCATGGAGACCTCAGATGATATGATATGCTATCATGAATGCGTCAATAATAAAATCCTACTTATCCTTCTCTTTATTCTTGATTAGTGTTTCCTCTGTACCGTGATTTCCAGTAGGGTTTGTACTCCTCAAGGGTCTAGGTTCATCCCTTTGAACCAATACTCACCATGGTTTGGTATCCCTATAGCATGATGTTGGCAAAAATACTGAGAGGGGGAGGTGAATCAGTATTTAGGGCTGAACAATTTTTCTTTTCTTTCTCATATGTTACAATACTGCATCCATCATGTATGTCCAGATATCTTATTATGTCTTTACTTATAGCATTGCATTAGATAAGCATTAAGCATGAACAGAAATAATACAAAAAACATAATCAACACATATGAACACCAGGATTTAAGGTGGAAACCCAATTCGGGAGAAAACCACCGCTGCTGTAATCTCAGTCTTCAATATTTATTATAGAGAAAGTGTCTTACAATATATGCTGGTGCAGAATTATACCAGCACGCATGCACCCACCTGCAGAAGGATAAAACCTTCTCTCATTTACCAGCCTCTCCTGGAAGGGAGCTACAACCCCCTGCTCTCGTTTACCAGCCTCTCCTGGAAGGGAGCTACAACCCCCTCACTGAAGGCTTCAACCCTCAGCACTACTGCGGACCACGTTTCATCAATATTCAAACTGGATCCAATAGCTTCCACACAACATACCTTGCAAGCCACCAGATTTATTTATTTTCTTTAGAGGTGCATTCTTAATTCAGAAATCTATTACTCATTCCAAACAGATATACTTCAGAGTGAAGTACTCATTCACAACCCTTATACGTTCTTCATGATTGAACCAGGAATTAATCATCATCTGATCTAAAGATCTTGATCAATCATCATATTCACAGGTGCGTCGTAGATTCAGATATATCAGAGTTTATTCATACATATATCTCCAAAAGAGATTCATTTATTATCGACCCTTTCGCATGCACACCCTTCTTCATGATTCTCATCACCTTATATAGTTTTCACTTTTAATAAAACCTTGGGTCAAAACCACAAATCGCTAATGGTATTCCTAGACGGGGTTAAAATAGATAATCTAGCAGGGTCTCCATATCTTGAGTAACTTACACTATTCTATTGATCTTGGTAATTAAATAATTAAATTAATACTTTTGGGCTTAACTTTGGGATTAAGGTTAACCCTTCACATCAACGCTTTTCAAAAAAATAATCTTATGAAAAAATTTTGACCCTGGATGCACAAATATAGTCAATAGCCAATCCAATATGTGCACAGTACCATAAGTAAACTTCGCGCAAGTCCAGCGTCCGATCACCTTTAGATTAGCAAGGCTCCAGGTCAACGGTGTATATGCATATCGCTCGAATTCTTTGGTCGAAAATTAACGTGCAATGGCACACTTTAATTGGTGGTTTTAGGGTCCGCTTATGCCACGCGTCAAATAGTCTATGGAATCGCTCCCAAAATTAAAATACTGCTTGCCCGTCGAGTGTGGTGCAATGAAAACCGAAAACTGCTTTCACTGTTTATTCCACACGTGATTCATTTCCTTCGCTTAGTGCCGTTGACTCAGCAGTAATATATATATTCATATAACCTTCGGTTATTTTAAAACTTTACACTGCCCTCGTAACATTACTTTTAATCAAATTTCAATGAATTTTTTTTTTAACCCTGACTTCAATCCTTAACCCCAGGCCCACATCGCAGTCGGCCATTTGCGATGTGCGATATGCAATGGCATGATCAA
The DNA here is from genome assembly GCA_034641835.2 of Pinus albicaulis. Lineage (NCBI taxonomy): Eukaryota > Viridiplantae > Streptophyta > Pinopsida > Pinales > Pinaceae > Pinus > Pinus albicaulis. Next base: position 1,073,819,022 of record CM076581.1, on the reverse strand, counting down.
ACAAAAGTGCACAAAGTTAGAATTTGCGATTTGCGATGGGATCGCATCGCAAATTGGCGATCAAACATATGGCGAAACACTTTGTAATATGCGATGGTGCGATCGTGCGATGGTGCGATCGTGCGATGGCGCGATGATCGCATATCGCAAATATCCACATCAACAAGACATTTAAACACAAAACTTGCGATCTTGCGATTTGCGCTAAAGTGATGGGGACCACTTGCCCTCCCTTTTCAGAAATTTAAAGTCTTTGGTTGTTTTATTCAATTTTCTTCTGCAAAAAGACTTCGCCCATAACAAAAATTAATTCTCCTCTGCAATAACAATCTGTTCTCTGTCTATTTTTCCAATTGATAGTTTAGGTGCTATTCCTATCTTTACCTTTGTTTTCTGCAACTTTGCTTTTCTCTATTACATTTGAACTGCTCTGTAGATACATCAGATTTACATCATTAACAAATAGGATAAGTCAGTTTCCATCAAGGACAACTTCATCAAGTAGGTTGCAATCAAGGACAACATTCTCACTCTGCATCATATTGCCAACACATGAGATATGGTATATAATGATAATATGAAATCAACCACTACAATGATGGCCTTTTCTCCTTTGTTGTAGGTATTTCTCTCTTCCTCCATGGTGTTTAGTTTACTAGAAATACTAGGGGAGAAGGGGAAGGAAAAGGGAGTGGGATGATGGGGTTAGGAATTTGGTATAGGTGAGGGAAACTTTAGGGATGGGTGTAATTTATTTGGGAACCTTAGTGAAGTGATGGGGATTTGAAATGACAAGGGGGATGGGGTAGGGAATTTTATTATAGGGATGTAGTCTAGCTACCTAGAAAAGAGTAGCGTAGGGGTAGGGTTTTAGGAAATATGACTAAGGAGTGATGAATGAAAGGATGTAAGGGTAATGGGGGATGAACTAGAGTGTGAGGGAGGTAGATGGGTTTAGCAAAAAATAAATTAACCTTGTAAACTATGAAAACTAGGGTTTAATTGCTAAAACATAGCAAGGATAGAAATTAGGTTTTTTCACCATAAAATTATGACCATGAGATGAAATGAGGAGCTTTCAAGATGTAACTTACTTGAAAATGAGTGTAAAAACCTTTTTTTTTAAGCATAGAACCCTTGGAGACAAGATTTTGGGTCGTTGATGCTATTCTGCAAAAAGCGCAGTGAGCGTGAGAAAGGCGCGGCGAAGCCCTGCAAAAAAGGCAACGCTTTTGGAAAAAGCGTAGTGAAGGACCCAAAAAATATGTTTTTTGAGGAATACAATTCATTTTTTTCTTGGAGAACCTGAGAGATCGATGCTTGGGAATGAAAATGAATGAATTTTTTGTCCTTGGGGCTTTTTATACTTAAAGAAATATCTTTAAACAAACTGGATGCACATCTCCTTTCTTGAAATTAACTTTACATTGCTTCTTAACATTTAACTTCTGAATTTGATATTTGAATTTCATCTTTTCGTGGCTTAGGAACACTCATTGGATTTTTGGAACTTTACTCTTTTGTTGATTGAAATTTGAGTGTGAAACTGCTTGGAACTATGATAACTTATTATAAATTAGGAACATAAAATTACATTTTCTCTAAAATCAAATTTACAAATAAAACTTACTAATGAAATTTATTTATTGTCACTCCTTCACTTGCTGGAATTTATGCATGAAATGGTGATTTCATGACCCTGGAAACCCTAATACTTAATGGAGACTCTGACTAAATGAAACCATGGTGAAAATGATTGAAATGATGATGATAACTCATAAATTATGGTACACTCAGCAAAGTGGTGAAATGAGCCAGCAAGTAATAAAATTTTGAAAGGAGTGAGATCAGACCTAGATCTACATCCAGTGAGCAAATTTTTGCATGATGACCTAATATAATGACAAAAATTTCAAAATGGGACCCTAACATGACATGATAAGATTCTATTTGATCATTGGTGGCTGGATGTAAAAACTGACACTAATAGAGTCCTACATTGTTTTTTGGCTTCAATCCACTCTTTATGTGCTTTAGATTGGTTCCTTCCTTCATGCAGTCCTGGTAGAAAAGGTGGATTGAGTTTAAGCCCTATCCATTGGATTCTAATTTTTTTCATATCTCTTTTACATAAGGGTGGCTTCTCCAATGCATTCTCCATTCTCTCAGGAGAAGGATATTCTCTATGTTCTAGGCTAAGTGGTAGAGCATTCCATCTCCTTTGGCATGTATACAAACTCTCTTCTTCTATTAATATAAAGGTATCATCAAAGTGTGAGATGGATTGCTCCTTTTTTTCCATGTATCTAGGTTGTAGCACAACATCGTTTGAGATTAATTGATGGTTTGTAATTATTCCCCTAGGGCTCATTAGCTCTTCTATGATTTGCATAGGTTCCCTTTCCTCTCTTTCCATTACTCTTTGAACCTCTGTTGCTCTTTTTTCTCCATGTGCTAGCCAGGATGATAAGGCCATTAATGTCATATCACCCAATCTGAAATTAGGGTCCCAATTGTTCATATCCATTAATATGATTTTATTCATATAGAAGTCATCCATTCTATCCCTCTCTCATACATTACACTATTTGTAGAATTCAATGAATTATCTATAGTTTTGGAAGGGTAGGGAGCCATGTTGAGCTAAGGATCTGATTTGGAATTGTAACCATTGATCCCTGAGATAAACTCCATAGGAATTTAAATGTTTTATGTATTTCATGGTATCCATGGAACTACTCCCCACAGAGGCAAGTTTGGTGTCTCTTTCTTGGAGCTACTCTTTCAATATCATGTTCTCTACTTGAAAATTATCCTTCATAGAATATTCTCTGAGCCTCACATCAGCTAGGTCTTTCCCCATTTCCATGAGCCTTTCTTCCATAAACTCCACATCTCCAACATTATTTGACATGGCGATCTTCATCCATCTATGGGTGCATCCTTTTTGTATATCTAGTTCATATAGGAGGGGGATTGTGAAATTTTTCAGGGATCAGTATCCCTCCCTCATTGAACTTGTAATAAGACACCAAACTAGGATGTGGGGTGGGTTCTTGATGTTATGTGATATGTTTTTCAAAGGTATTTGTGGAGAATACTATCTCTTGTAGTTGTTATTGTTCAGTTTGTACCCCCTCTTGTACATATTCACCTTCTATTTGTGCGCTCTGCCCCTCAAATTGTATATTGTGCCCCTATTTTTTCACATTCTACTATTCCTATAGCATTCCCTATCCCTCCTGTAACATGCTCTATTTTTCTTGTACAAGACATTTTTCTTCTTGTTGGAGGTTTTCCAATGCTTTGGGTTGTTTGAAGGAGGTGGCTCTAGTAGTAGGCCTCCTCAGATAGGCTATGGGAGTCTTTGAATTGGGCTTTGGAGAGGTGACCTCCTAAATTTTTCCCTCATATGACCCCACCTCATATTTCTTGCTTGGGGACTCCTTAATTGTAACTGTGAATTTTGTGTGAGTTTTTTCTCTCCCCTATTTTACTCTGGTGCTCTTCCTTGTCTTAAAGTAGATAGGGTCTTTCCTTGGTATTTTATTTTTAGATTTTATAGGAGTGCCCAAGGTAGATAAAGTGGCAGCAACCTCATCTTAATCATTCCTTGGGGACATACTAGTTTTCTAGGGGGATATCTCAATTTCCTTTGGTTCAGTGGCCCCATCAGGACTCAAGCCCTCCTCTTCTATTTTTTCTCCCTTGTCTCCCTCATCTTCTCCTTCTGATTATTCCTTTTTTTATTCTTCTTCTATGCTCATCCCTACCTCTTATGTTGTTCTCTCTGTTTCCTCCACCTTTGTTCCTATTTACCTACCACCAAGGCTAGATGTAGGAGTTTCCCTAGTAATAATTCTATGATTTCCTATAAATGTTTCTTTATCCATATCTATGAATTTAGACCATGGGAAAATAAATTTTAACTTTTTTAGGGAATCCTCCACTATCACTTTGATAAAGCCATGGTGGGCTAACTGTTGATGCTTTCCTTCTCTTACTTTCTAGCTCATGTCCCTGACAGAATGAAGGAGGTAGTATGGCACCTTTAGTCTCTAGGAAAGAGGAAAATATGCCTTTAATATGACCTCATGTAATATTCTAAAGTGGTAGCCATATACCACACTCAATCTGCCCTCACAGGAGATGTATTTCAAAATGTGATAAGCTACCTCATCCGATGGATAAGGAAATATTTATCTCCTCACCTAATTCTTATCTTCCCTAGGTTTCTCCTTGAAAATAAAGAAATTCTTCTTGGCAGTGGCACTAGTGGTCTTTTCTTCCCTGTTCCTTTTGATTCCTAGAGGCAGTGTGGTTACTTTGGTGATTACTTCATGACTTATTTTTATGGCTAACCCTTGCACAATAGTGGTGGCTCTGACATCTCATTGTGAGTTTAAGGCATTGGAAAATTCAAAAGAAATTTCATCATCATATCCTTTTAGTAATCCTAAGAATCCCAACCATTAATGTATCCTAAATATATCTAGCACATGATCGTGAAAATGAATTCTTTTGGTGTTTGAAGGTTCTCTTTTGTTAAACCCACCCCCCATCTCTTCTTATTGTTCTTGACTAAGTGAAGGGAAGGTGCTTATTTTATGGCCTTGGTGTTAAATTCAGTGGTATCAGAGGGTCACAAAGCTCTTATCACTCTAATTTTTATGTTTTCATCCCTACTTTCTTCACACAAACCTGGTTAATTTCACCATTTGATTACTACTGACTACATACGTTTTAGGAGAAATGGTGTGAAATTATCATGGAGATACGAGAGTGGTGGAACTTACTTCTTATGACTGGTGCTCTAAGATGAAAAATCGCAATACTATGAAACAATTGGACCCTTTTTTTCTTGTATATACCCTCTTGGTTGTTCATTCCTTAAATTAATAGTGTAGTCCCTTATTATGTAAGTGTAGCCCCCCTTATTGTTAATTTTGTACCCATGTAACCCCCATATTGTTATTATTGTACCCTTGCATTATTATTGTTAGGTCGGTTAAGATCACATTATGGCCCCACTAGGATTACATTATGGCCCCATGGACTCCTATATATAGAAAGGAGGTTTTGTCATTTGTATCATCCAAGAATTGTTCATTCATGTAATGTATTAGAGGTTTCCCCCTCAAAGTGGCTTTTTTCTAAGGCATTTATATCTCTTTTCTTCTATTTTTGGAGAACGTTTCACAACATTTGGTATCAGAGCTTTGGATTCTAGGGTTTCGCTGCCCCAAAAAGGTCATCGTGGCATTTTCGCTATAAATTGTTTTCTACGATGGTTCAAAATCTAAAATTTTTAAAGTGTGAAGAAAACATCCTAAGGAACATTTTTCGCAAAATTTCAGAGCTTGGTTTACAAAATTTTTGGAGATATGATTTGTGGAAGTTAGGTATTTTTGCAGGTTCCTGAATTTAACCTAAATAGGGCATCGCGGAATTTTCGCTATAAATGTTTTACTACGAAGATTCAAAAGATGAAATTTTTAGAGAGCGAAGCTGAAATCCTGAGGAACACCGTCGCAAAATTTCAGAGCTTAGTTCGCAATATTTCTGGAGATATGATCTGTGGAATTTAGGTCTTTGTCAAGCTCCCAAATTTCATCTCAAAGAGGTGATCGTGGGAAAATATTCATAACTCTCTCTTTGAGCATCGAATTGGAATTATGTAAAAAGTGGCTTGAAGAAAATGGAATTTAGTTTCCTTTCTATCAATTTCAGAGCCGAAAGAGCCAACAGTGACACGTGGAATTCTGTACAAGTTCACTATACTAAACCAGTCCATAATTAGGTCATTGTGGGAGATTGGGCATAAATTTTCCTTGAAGAATCCAAATCAAGTAAGACCTGTGGCATTTGAAAGATAATTTAAAGGGATGCCTCAATGCCAAATTTCAGATATTGAAGATCCGAAATCATAGAGATAATTCAATTCCAATATCGAGCTCCTCAAAAGCAATAAAAAGGTGTGTATTTGGTTTTTAAAATTGCATAATGTTTGTTTGAAAAAACAATTTGAAGTGATTCCAAGGGCATATTTTATAATTTTTATCAATATTGGGTTCTATAATGCCTCTAAAAAATAATTCCATACCCATTACGCCCTCAAAAAGCTATACTATGACGCATGAAGAGGAAGAATTGCAGTATGAGATATCAAAATTATGATACCAAGTGCAACAAATTTTGATCTTAAAAAGAGCAATCGAAGATGAAATAGATGGTTTAAAAACAGAAATGGAGGCTAAGTTGGATGGTTTGAAGGATCAAATAATAGGTAATATGGATGATAATTTAGTGGAAGATCACATCGAGCATCAACAACAAGTTGTCCAACTCTCAAAGGATAACCTAACTTTGGTGCGGAATCTAGTGAAACAATAGGAAGATCAACATCACATCGAAAGAATTTATGAAGAAGTCATAGAAACAAAAACTTGACAAGTACGATCAATTTCAGAGTATCTCAGCAAGTGAAATAACTTTCCTGTAGAATATTTCACATGGGAGGATGAGAATTTTATATAGAAGCATCAAGAAATAATCAAGCGTTGAGGACAACACTTGTTTGAAAGAGAGGGGCATGTTAAGTCCCTATATTAATAGTGTAGTCCCTTATTATGTTAGTGTAGCCCCCCCTATTGTTATTGTTTACCCATGTAACCCCCATATTGTTATTATTATGCCCTTACATTATTATTATTAGGTTAACTAAGATCACATCGTGGCCCCACTAGGATTACATTGTGGCCCCATGGACTCCTATACATAGAAAGGAGGTTTTGTCATTTGTATCATCTAGGAATTTTTCATTCATGTAATGTATTGGAGGTTTCTCCCTCGAAGTAGCTTATTTCTAAGGTATTTATATCTATTTTCTTCTATTTTTGGAGCTGGTTTCACAACATTGGCCTTCCTGTAGCAATCCTTGGCCTTCCTATATCAATTATGATGCTTCTTGTAGCACTTTACTGTAGTAGTAGCAAGTTGAGGTTTGAAGCTTCTTAGGGGCTTAAAAAACTTGTCCTTTCTCTATATGTTCTTGGAATGAGAAAATATGTGAAGGGAAATGCACTCAAGTACATTATATTATATTTTGTGTTGGCTTGGAGCATTGTGCTGAGCTTTCCTTTACATGAGGTTTCCTAATTTGGACCGCTAGTCCCACATTAAGTGATCATTCTCCTCTCCTCATAATCAATACCGAATCCTAATGATCCTACTTCAACAGATGTGACATCTCCATGATTCATGAAGACTCTACCAATTAATTTTAGTTCATTGGCCACCTTCAACTTATTAAAGCTTCTCCTTTCGAAATTCATTCATTTAGTCAATTACACATAGGGATAGGGTGAGAAAATTTCATACCTGATCCTACCTCATGGTCGATTTTTTGTAGGGCCTTGCATGATGGAGATGGACCTTTGGAGTGGCACAAAAATATTTTTCTTTACTGCCTTATTTCTTGTTGTATATCTTCATTCTTCTTCAGGTGCTTAGACCATGTTGTTTGTTGTGTGTGCAGGTACTTCGTTGAGGGTTGAGTTGTTTTTTATGATGGATAACCCTTATTAGAGTTCCATATATTTATTCAGAGTCATATCACAAGCTTTCCCTCTCTCCTTGGATTATCAAAAGAACAATATGGTGATTTTTGGTGATTACACAGGATTATTATATGAATACGTTATATTCTTGTAGCAGCCCATTCTTTGCACTTCATGGACCTTAAATTTGCATGGGGTGATGATGAAGAGTGTGGAAAGCCTTTAGGATAGTGATAGGATTGTTAAGGAGTAGTGTGGCCTTGGAAAAAATATGTGAAGGAACTCTGTTTTTTTGCAGAAAAAATGTTTTATAGATGGGACAGAGTGAAGGGTTTGCATGAAAAATATCTTTAAAGAGCTCCCTTCTTGCTTGTGCTTCCTTGGTGTATGTTTGTTTAAGTTTTTTTGTACCTTTTCCCGTTGGGTAGGCTTAATTAACCCACTGAATAAGAGAAAGATATGGATTTATATACTTACCTGACTTAGATGGTCCCTACAGGGTTATACACATGGAACAATGGTTGGTTCCTACTGCATCTAAAAAACGTTTATATGTGAGTATCAACAATACAACAAGGGGACCTTATGAAGATGGTACTATAATACACTATACCTAGGTAGACCATCAATCAATCGCTATCCAGAAAAGGTCAGATTACTCAAACTAGGCATGAATCGCTAAAACTAGGCAACAATACCTATGGATCTTCCAGATATCTATATTCTGGATAGTTACATAAATTCTCTCACCATAAGAATAGTGAGAATAAACACCATTTCCCACTATTGAGAGCCTACACTGAGTGATAAGGTGGAGTGATGAGACGATGATGGGTAATGGTGGGAAGACCCTCTTCATGCTTTCTTTTTAGACCAAACGACCCTTGGTGACTGCCCTTTGCCTCGATTCTTCCTCTAGTATCTTCGTAGATACCTCCTGTAGCTTTACAAGATTTTCCTCTAGTAACATAGAGAGGAGATAAAACTTGGTTTTTGAGATGATTTGATGGTGGAGAGAGATGAAGAGGTGAGTAGTGGCGATGAGTAGGGAATGAATGGATAGAGTGAAGAAAAATGGGGAAATTCCTTTTACTTGTAACCATAAAATTCCACTCCTAATAATCCTGCAAGACAGAAAACAAAAAAGTTTAGTAGTCATGGTGTCATCTCATCTTGTTAATTCTAATTTTTGGCTTTTTTCTTTTGTTTTTTTTCAAAACAAGTGGGTTGTCTTAGAGGAGGTTTTCAACCAACAAACCTACCCTGGCACCTCAAAGAGGTTTTCACTCGGGTGTCTTTATTTCTCCTTTTTTTTTTTTTTTTCTCCACGATTGCCTCAGAGAGGTTTTCAATCCTGGAGTTGGCCTTGGATGCCTCATGGAGGTTTTCACCCAGGATTCTTTATTTTTCATTTTTTCTTTCTCCCTAGGAGGTTTGTGGACTTGAATCTACGAGGGTCATAATTACATTTACATCTCTCATAATTGTACTGATAACTTTGCCTTAGACATGGTATTATTGTATACTTTTTTCCTATAACCATTGAAAATAAGTGAGATACCCTCCTCATCAATGGTTTTGATCTAAATAGCTCAATTTTCATGGAATTTATCTATCATTTATGGGCCTAACCATATTTTCATCAATTTTACCTTAAAATACTTGAACCTAGAGTCATGTAACAAGGCCCAGACCCCTTCCTGAAATATTTTCTCATTAATGTGACTATGATGCCAAACATTCCTTTGCAATTGTATAATTTTAGTCTGGAGGAGGTCTTGCATTTTGAATTCATCCAAGCCATTCAGTTGAACATGCCTTTTTTTATGTTCTCTCGTGACATCTAAATCTAATTGGGGTGCCATTCTAAGAGTTTTATATTCAAATTCAATGGAAAGAAAAGCTTTCTTCCCATAAACCATGTCATATGGAGTGAACCCAGTAGCTATATTCCAGGTGGTATTATAGGCTCAATTTGTCTCCACTGATCGGTCTACCCAATATTTCCTGATGTTGCTCCCCACCTTGGTGACGATTCTTTCCAATGCTCTATTGGAAACCTCTACCCACCCATTTGTTTTAGGGTGACAGGAATTAGATGTTACATGCTTGATATTATGCTGCCTCAAGAGATTCTGAAACAAATATGATGTGAACTGAGCTCTTTTATCAATTACTATATCCCTTGGACACCCAAATTTGTAGAAAATATTTTCCCTTAAGAAATCAACCACTTTTTCTTTCGTTGGTCATTTCGCAGCCTTTGTCTTAGACCACTTTTTCAAATAGTTAGTGCATACTATGATTTACTTATTTTTTCCTCATGGTGGATCAATTTTCCCAATGAAATCCATACCCCACTTTTCAAATGCTCTAAGGATACTTGAGTATGTAGAGACATTTCATCCTTGGGTGTGGGTTTCCCCATTCTCTGACATTGGTCACATCTGTAAGTATACCTTCTCGCATCCCGATGGAGAGTAGGCCAATAGTAGCCAACTTGAAATTTTTCATCTTAGCAGAAGAGTGACCCCCATAGGACCCATCATGACATGATTAGAGAATTTCAAAGACTTCCTCTTCATTGACACGTCTCCTTAAAATATGATCTGGTCCCAGTTTGAAAAGATTGCCACCAATCGAAGTGAAATGAGTGGTATTTCTCACAATTTTTTTCTTCTCCTTTAATGAAATATTTGGAGGGAATCTCCTAACAACCAGATAGTTGGCTATGTCAGTGAACTAGGGAGATAGTATAGATAAAGAAAATAGGTTCTCATATTGAATATTATTATCAATAATCCCTTCATTATCTATAGGCAAAGTGAGTTTAGAAAAAAATATGAAACTATATTTTCTTTCCCTGGCTTATCAATCATAGTCAAATAAAATTTTTATAAAAAATATAACCACCTAATATTTATAGAATTCACATAAGGTTTTTTCATCAAGTATGTGTTATCACTCTGTAATTTCTGAGGTTTTGGATGAAACCGGTAATGACAAAACCACTTTGGAGTTTAGAATCTAGCCTTCCTAAACTCAACGAGAGGTCTCTCTGTCAAATTTAGCTTTTTTGTATTTATGATATTAGGCTAGCTACAAATGCTCAACTTTTTGTTTGACCATTTGGTATTTGTTTTAATTGGTTTGGTTGATTAAATGCCGAAACTTCCATTGGGATATGGAGTCTACAACTTAACATGGATATGTCTCAGATTTTCAAAGTGTTTTTCCATGGAAAGGTAGTTGAACTAACTGGTTCCTTCATATTTAAATGAAGTGTAATAGAAGAAATGAAATAGGTTCAATTAAGAAAAAGAGAAGTTAAGAATTCAACAAATTTTGTTCATCAACTTTCTGCAAAATATTTTAGATTTAAGAACACATAAGTATGGGAACAAAGAAATAAACACACAGACAGTGAGAGAATCACTTCACCAAATAGTCCAAGACATGAATCATATGAAATAGTCCTTCTTTTACTGATCTATCCATCCAATGAAAAAGGTGAATAGATTATGGAATGAAAAAATCAACCCTCAATACTTCGAAATATGAAGTATTTATAAAATTATTTACAAAATTCCTATCATAATTGATCAAGATATACGTTAGGAAAATATAATATATATATATCTTATTACAAACCAATAGGGCAAGTTTGAACTATTTGCAAGTTGGCTCTGATTTGAATGAAGTTGTTTTTGATCTACAACTTTGATCATTGTTGCGTTGTTGATCCTTCGACTCAAGATAGAGTTACTCACTTAATATAGTAACTCACATAACTTATCCCACCTTTATTCATTCAGAATAAAAAACTCAGTCACCCTCCCGTAGATCTCTTATACTTCACTGTACTTGGAAAAAGTAGGCTTTACGAAAAAAATGTAATTTACCTCATACTGTATGGTTAAATCATTATCTAATGCCTCAAGAAAGGATTTTCTTGTTATGATTCCCTTTATACCTGCAAATATGGAGTGTTCCTTGGCCACATCTTTCAATATGTTGTTGTAGACCTCCTGAGTGATAAATTTATCATTTATCACAAATAAACTAGGCCGTCCCTTTTTTTCATCACTTCAAACCTGTTGAAGAACCAGTTGATGCAAATTTCTAGCCCCTAACAATTTTATTCTAGTTGTAGGACGAGGGTTTTTTTGGTCAAAACCTTCTTGAACTCAAGTACAATTTTATTTTTGTCTTCAATTCCCACTTCCTCCATCTCATATTTATTCTTAGAATTTAAAAATTTGATAATATCAGTGGATTTAGTGGGCTTATCACCCAACTTTTCTTTAATGTCCTCAATGGATGTTGTAGCTTTATGTATCAACTCCTTTTGTTAAAAACTTATTTGCATGGAAGGTAAAAATTCATTCATCGAGTTAAGGATGTCTCTCTATATGTTCATTTTTTCTTGGGCCAAGGTCTTTTCCATGGTTGTCTCTTTCCCAATTTGTTGTATCCTTTCCATCTATCTTTTGGACCTTTGTGCCTCAGCCATGTGTTATGCTTCACTTATGTTCTTCTACTCCTGTAAGGCCTTTATCTGTCCCTAGACCCTCTTTATTTCTTCATTTTTTATTGACATATCTTCCATTGCTTTTATAAGTTTTCCTACAAAATATGTGGGTTGGCTTGGAGGTGTTGTTGATGTAGAAGTACCTCTAGTTGGTAATGATGTGAGGGGCATTACATCCAAAAGAACCATGGCCAACTGTGCATGTTTTCCTTTTATTTTATTAATTCATCCATGTATGTCTCCATATTTCTAAATTATTTTTTATTATCCATGATCAACTTGAGTGTTTCTTCCTTTTGGCTCTCTAACTTTCCTATTTCTTTTCTTTGTGGGTCCTCGGTTGCTGGAATCTTTAGCTGATTTCTAAGTCATAAAATATCATCATTTTTCTTCTTGATTAATGCTTCATCTACTTTGATATTTTCTCGATCATACCCCACCTTTATGACTAGTTATTATAATGATTTTATTTTGGTATCCTTTGCCAGAGATGAAATATTTTCAATATTTATCTAAGATTGAACGTTAGGAAGGGATACCTGCAACTTAGAAGTATTCATTGAAGTATTAGTCAAAGTGGAAAATATCATTTCTCCTGTTTTCTTATGCATCTCCATATGATCAACGGGATGGATTTCCTTTGTATCAAATTCAAAGGAGGTATTATTATATTCAGCAATTTTCTTTGGATGTGGAATTTGAGCTTGTAAGAATGTCATTTTCATTCTTCCCTTCTTTGTATCAAAGGTTGATAGAAGCCTGCTTTGAGCACTGGATGTTTGTTTCTTGAATTAAGTGTAGGTGTTTCCTTTAAGGATATCATTCTTGAGGTTTATCTCTTTGTATTTATCAAAAATACTTTTCTCTTTATCTCCATGAATTAGTCCAGATGTTTGGGATGGGTCCTGATGGTCTTGTGACAATGATGATTTTTTTGAGGACCCTGTGAATTTGATACCTGATCATGTCAAAGAAAGCGGATCTTTGATGACTATGGTGGCTTGTTGTTCTACTTCTTTTTCCAAATCTGTCATAGGACTCCTTTTATCTCTCTTTATGTATATTATTTTAATTTCCTTTGCTAAGATCCCTGCAGCTGAAGGGGATCCTTCCTCTCTTTTTCTCTTCTATGTCTTCTCTTAGGGAATAGGAGTCTGTTAAGTAGAGTTGGACATGAGCTGATCCTCTGCTTCATGTAAGGTGTTCTCTGCACATTCCAAATAATTCAAGTACCTTTTAATCTCTAGCCTCTATGTGTGCACAAACTGATTGGGTTTTTTTCCACCGTTAGCTTGGATACTAGGCCAAATGGGTCATAAGACCATGTGAGGCTCAAAGTGAAATTCATTTTTTTTCAGGAGCTTATCTTCTTCTTGACTAGCTGCCCTATTTTTGCAAATAAATTAACCAACCAATGTCTTTATTATGAATTGATACTTCTTTTTGGCTGAAAAAAATGTATTTCATCAACATTAATCATTTGTATTATTTATTCAAGAGAAAATACTCTCAATCGGAGGTATTTAGGCAATTTGTATCATGGAAACTGACACCCATACACTCTTATTTCTATGTAGTTCTGACAGAGGTACCAATCTCTCGTTTTGGCTTGTTGAGTTAGGTGAAAATTTTTCTTCAGCTCATCACTAATTCTTGACTATACATTAATGATCAATAGACACATGAATAGATGAATTAATTTCTCTATGTAATCTTTGAAGGTGTACTCATCTAAATCTTTCCTCACCGAAGAAGTCTAGAAAACCACTGATTATGGGTTTCTTTCTTCATATAACTTTTGTAGTGAACATGGGAACCAGTCTGCCTGATAATATATGAACATGTAGGCATAATTAAATGTTCTTTCAGTTGTTAGCTTTAGGAATTGTTCATGGATGATGTTAGCAATAAATTGACTAAAATTAAGCACAATAGAGGGTTTTTGATCAGTAGGGAAATTGACAGAAATCCTAGGATAGGCTCATATATGCATTCATTTGAATAATATCCTAACAGACATGAAAGAACATAATGATTTTTTTGGCTTGGTCAGGAAACATGGATGTAGCGCATTTCCAGGTAGAATTTTTTCAAAAAATTTGGCTCTCTTAGAGAAATCTAATTTTTTTTATAGGTCATTCAAAGCTTATACTGAAAAATGGGTGCTAGATTGTGTATGAGGGACATACATCATCTAACTTATTATTTCAAGGGTAATGGTGAACAAAACCTCCCCAGTTGGGGCCACAACAACTCTCTCATTGGGAAAATAGCAGGCATGGCACTTTATAGTGAAATTAGGTAAATGATAGGTCTGAGGAAAAATATCGAAGGGTAAATTGGACTCCCACAGTCCAATTTCATCAGTTTGGTCAATGAAATTCTCCTCAAACTAATAATATAATTTGAAGAGATCAATTTCACATTTGATCTCTATGATTTTATAATCATTGTCTGCAAGGGGAATATGGTCAATATTGATTGAGGGAGGGAGCATTGGGTTGATTGGATTATAATTATTTTTATTCTTAGGAGGAATTTTGACTATTCAATTTGCAGGAAAGGGAAAAATAGCAGTGGGTTGACTGTGATTAGATTGGTTTAATTTTTTGCATGTTATGATCCCTTTGTTCGGTTTTCAAGTGCTAGTGTTGTGAAAATTTGAATTAGAGTGAGAAGAGATGAGTTTAGCGAATGCCAAAGAGTAATAATGGTGCCAAATAGTGCACAAAGGGGGATTTAAAGGTAAAATTATCGGCCTGTTGGAGGTGTGGGGCCATTGTTGAGTTTAAACAGTTATCTTGAGAAAAACTTAATGCATAACAGAGAGGTCAGGTGTCAAGATAGGAATGGAGGGGAATGTGCGAGAATTGTTGGCAGGAAAAGACATAGGGTTGGCGGTTTTTGGAGGGGGGTTGAGGTGGTAATAATTTTGTGAGGGGGGGGTGCGAGATAGCACAAAGGTGACATGTAGTTGTGGGGCCGATGGGGAGGAAGCTATTTTTCAGACCCCCACCCCCCCTCCTGCCCCTCCCGCTTATAAAGTTGTGATAGGCAGGGGGGCTGAAAAGCCTTGTCGACTGTTGATCTGACGAGGTAATGATTGAGCCGTTGATTAGAGTGCGCAACTTAACCATATACAACCAAACCTTTTTGTCGCTTGCAGATAGTATAACATAGGCCCAACACTTAGGATAAAAAACATTTTCATTGTAACCTTTGGATAAAAATCATAATGATCCCAAAATTAGGATAAAACCACACTGATGAGCCTAAACCTAGGACATGAGTTCTTTATGTAAAATCAACCCATTCTTTATCCTTTGACCCCTTTCTAACTCAATTTTCTCCTAACCTAAGGCCGACTATGAAAAATTAAGGGTGCATTTAGATGTGCAGACCCTTGTTTTATTTTATTTGAGGGGAAAAAACCTATTCTAATCCTATTTATTCATTTTTTTATTGATCAAACTTAAACAATTGGATCAAATTATTCATCTACCTAAAAAATATTGTCCAAGATTAGACAATTTGGCTAATGTATTCTCTAATCTAATTAACATAAATTTAAATTTGTTTGACCATGATTATATTGTATGATTTAAACAATGACTCAGAGTTTTCGCATTTTAAACAAGATGCACACAATATTCTATTTATTCTTAAAAACAAAATATTTATCTGGTAGTGGCATTTGAATTTGCATCACTTTCAGTTCTATTTTTGTTTTTTCATGGGGTTCTTTCATCAACACTTTTTATTCCTTTTCTGTTTTTCTTTTCTCTTTTTTTTCTTTCCTTTTATTTTTATTTTTATTTTCTACTTATATATTATTTTGGAAATGATTTGCAACATGAAATATTATTTACCATTTCATATGACAGGGAGAAAATATTCAATCACCTTGTGATCCTATAAACTATAGGACCCTAACAATGGCTCTAGCTAGGGATGTCACTCTCCTTGTGAGGTGCCGAGAACATTTGACAAATAGCCTCTAATTTTCAACTTTAATAACTTTTCTTCATCTGATTTCTTTTTGATTTGTTGTAGTAGTTATGGTGGCACATTTATCAGGAGCTTAAGGCCTTCTCTGCGGGCTTCAACTTATGATAGTAGGTCACCCAATCAAAACAACTAAATACAATGATATTTACAATGAGCTTATCAAGAAACACTTATATTCTTGTGAAAAATAATGTTTCATCATCTTGCCATTCACAGGTCCACCAAGTAGCTCTCCTCCAAAAAATTATTTGAGGAAAAATGCATTATGACCCGTGTAGGCATGGACGACATAAGGTCCTTTCCATAGGTTGTCAAACGTACCATCCTTACCTTTCTCTTCCCTTATTGAGTCCCATTTTAAAACATTATTCCCTAACTCAAAATCATTAGCCTTGGTCCTTTTGTCATAAATCTTTTTGACATTTTCCTGGATGACTTATGTTTTGTTGTACACTTCTTCCCTGGATTGCTGCAATTGAATGGTATGATTTATTCTTCTTTGAATATCATTTGATTACACCTGCAACTCTTCCACCATTTTCATAATGTGGATACCTAAAGAAGTTGGAAAAAAACATCCATTCCATAAATTAATTGGTATGGGGATATGCCAATTAATTTCTTAGTGGTGAGTCTCTCAACCCATAGTGCATTTACCAGATTATTGTGCCATGAATTCTTGTTGTCATCCATCATTTTTTTAATGATATTTACTAAAATCTTATTTGAGGATTCAGCTAACCCATTCCCCTGAGGGTAATAATAAGTTGAATTTCCTAGATTGATCTGATACTTGCTGTAGAAGTCCACCATCTTCTTTGAGTTAAAAGTTGTTGCATTGTCTATGATAAGTTTCCTAGGACATTCAAATCTTGACAGTATATTGGCTTCTAAGAATTTTATGATCACAACATCTGTTTCTTGTATTAAGGGTATGGCTTCAATCCATTTATTGAAACAATCTGTGGCCATGAGGATCCATTTGTGCTTGGCTGAGGATGGTGGATGGATTTATCCAATGAAATCCAAACCCCATTGTTGGAAAGGAATTTCAATAGATATGGGTTTCAAGGTTAAAGGAAGTAGTTTCCTCTTGCCTTCAAAAACTTGGCACTTGTGACGGGAAGTAACATTTTTATGGACATCAGCAAAGAGTGTTGGCCAGTAAAAACCAACACTTAGGATCTTATTGGCAGTGGTTTTCTAATAAAAATTTACACCACAGTCTCCTTCATGAAATTCATGCGTGATTTAATCTGCCTCATCCTTCAATAAACATTTTAGTATAACTCCACCAACATATTTCCAATACAAATTATGGTCTAAGATACAAAATTTCATAGCCTTTAACTTGAGAAATCTAGATTTTTTCTTGTTCAAACTAGGAGGAGATTGTAAATTTAATAATACAAAAGTGAGGACTGCTTACCATGGAGAGGTTGTAAAATCCTCATCTATTTGTGGAGTCACCTTCTCTTCTTGGTCATCCAATGCAACTACCAAATTAATATCCAAGTCATGAAAATTAGACTCAACCATTAACTTAGATAATCCCTAAACTTTAATGATCTTGGTGGGTTTAATTTCAATATCATATTCAAGGATAATGGCAATCCACTTACCTCTCTTCCCATCAGGTACATTTTGAGTTAGGATATCTTTGACCACAAAATTTGGAGCACATGAAATTATGTGAGCATCAAGAATATACACTTTGAAATCCGTAATTTATTTTAATACAGAAAATGGTTGATTTTCCATTATATTGTATTTTAATATAGTATCTCTTAGAGTCTTGCTAAAGAAGTAAATCAACTTATCATGTCCTTTATTGTTTTTATGTAAGAGGACTGTTGCAATAGTGTGTTCATATGAAAATGAAAATATTATGAAATATTTTGTAAATTCAGGGCTGATTAATAGAGGTGATTTTGTTAGGGCTTGTTTTACTTGGTTAAATGATTATTTATCCTCAATACTTCATTTTAATTCTATGTCTTTTCTTAACATGTTTGTTATGTTCGTTAGTAGTTCTGAATAGTTATGGATAAATATTCTTAGAAATTTTATTTTACCAATAAATGATTGAAGCTCTTTCACATTCCTAGGATGACTTATCTTTAAAATGGCCTCAATCTTGCTAGGATCAATTTTGATTCTCTCTTTGGAAATGATATGCCCCAGAAGTTTTCCTTCCTCTAGGTCAAATAGTGTTTTCTTTGGGTTAAGGGAAATTCCAAACTTCCTATACTTCTCAAATACTCTCCTAAAATGTAGCAAATTCTCTTAATTTGTTTTTTAGAAAACAATGACATTATAAAGATATATGACGATGAATCTGCCAATTTCATTGGCAAAAGAAATGTCCATTTCTCTCTGAAATGTAGCTCCAACATTCATTAATCTAAAATTCATCTTCACATACATGAAGGTAACCCATGGAGTAGCAAATTTTGTCTTATCTTGGTCATGAGGGTGGACTAAAACCTAGTTATAACTAGAAAAACAATCTAAAAGAGAAACCCTACTAGAGCCAACTACTTTTTTTAAAATATGATCCATAATAGGTAAGGGGTGATTTTCTTTCAAAGAGACTTTACTAAGATTCCTAGAATCTACACAAAGTTTGATTTCACCTATCTTCTTCCTGGTTGGTACTAAATTGGATACCCACTTAGAGTACCTCAAAGGTATTATGATCTTAGCATCATACCATTTTTTAACCTGTTTTTCAATTAAAGGCATCAACACTAGGTTTATCCTTCTTAGTTTTTGTTTAAAAGGTTTATAATCTTTTTTAATAGTAATTTTGTGTTGTATAGTGCCGGTGTCGTAAGATTTTAAGTCTTTAAAAGTCCAGGAAAAAACATCGATAAATTATTTGAACATATTTATATATTTCTTATTTTCGGTAGAAGGGAGTGATTTATACAATTTTACCATCTTTGGGCATTTTTCATTTCCTATGTTGCAGTCTTCCACTTCAACTCATGTGGGTTCAATTTTGGCTTTATTGGCTACATCGTTAAAGTCAAACAATTCTTCTAAGGGAACTAACCCTCTAGGTTGTTACACAGTATTTTGTCATCGTTCCAATGTTCCCCAAACTGAATACTGGAGGACTATCAGTGTGACCCCTGTGTACCGCCACACATCATGATGAATTTCATTGTATCACTTAACATGTCAAGAACACATTCTATATTGACTATTCCAGAAGTTGACACTTTAAAACATCTACTTTTCGGTTGGCGTGGTTGTGTAGTTATGACCTCGCACTGATGGCCAGATTAACACTAGGCCTCACGTCGTGGTCGTTCTGTCTCTGAAGAGCACCCACGCCGAGCTGATTTTGGAATTTTTTTTAAAATGGAAAAAAAGCTTCCATGATGTAACAACTTCGTGGGTGAAGTCATCGATGTTTGTTCAACTGGATGAGGTCGATTTTCTCCCTTTGGCCTTCTATTTTGTTCAAAAATGTAACTTCTGAAAGGGATAGAACTTCCCTCCATTATATGTGGATCCCAAAGCTCATCCTCCACACCTATAAATCCCTCTTCATTCCATTGAATTAGCTAGCCAGAGATGGCTAGAATAGACCACGAGTTGATAGTAAAGAATAGTCCATAGTTGTGAGAGAGAGTTTGAACCTTTCGCCTCTTCAAGCTGAACTGACGAACGAATGCTTTGAGACATGCCCGACTGAACCCGTCGAAGGAGGTCTACAACATCAAGGCACAAGTTTTAAACTCCCTTCTTTATTTATCAATATGACATGACTAATTTCTAGTTCCATGTTTGTTGTGTTAATGATTAAATTTTCTGACTCTCCTTGACTAGTTGGATAGTTATAAATAAATATATATGTTTGTATGATGTTAGTGTTTGTTTGATCCTTGTGCAGGTGCGTAAATTTTTCTTCCAAAGGAGTGAAAGGCTTGAAGGACGAGGATTGAGGGATCACTATAACATACCACATCAAGAGTGTTGGATCGAGGGAGGACATCTATCCTAATCCACATTTCATTTATTAACTAGGAATTTAAAAACCAACATGTTCCCTTGTTGCTAAACCCACCCTAGGGCTAGAGGGATCGCCTCTATCCATAGAGGGGATTTTCCTTCACAACAAGTTGGTGAATCCACTGGGGAGTCCAATGACTATTGTCTCTCATTGTTAATTTTTAATTTTGAATGTGTGTCCAACTTTGGCCGGTTTTCATTTCTCTACCATTTTTTAGCTTGTTTGTTTGCTTCTGGTCACTTAGCCTTCTCCTAGAGTGATAAGCTTGGTCTTGCTCATTCAGTCCTTTTATTTTTCCTTCCTTTTCTAGCTCAGCACTACTGTTTGTCTGACAATCGCACCCATCAGCGTGAGTTTTCTTTGACACAGGCACCATTTTCCCTGTTCGGCGTTGGATACTATTGAAGAGTCACGTCCATTCCTGTAGGGTTGGATTCTGAGATTTTTCCCTGATTTTCCGGTGTGTCTTGTCCTTTAGGTTGGTTTTTTCCTCTTGGATTGATCCATATGGATTTTTTTCATTAAATTTGCTATCTCATTCATTTCAGTTTGTGTTATCTCTCATTCGAGAAATGCGAATTTTCCATCCCAAGTTTTCTAGGTGTCTTAAATCATTCACTTGGTCGCATGTTCATTGAGTGTCTGATCTTTTTATGAGTTATTTTTGGTCGTTTATCTTTTCAGCCTTTTATGTGGTTGCTTGGCCTTTTTAGTTGACTGTGTGTGAAATTGGGTTGTTAAGCTTTTATTCTGTTTCTGTTTGATTGTCCCTCCATCACCCTGAGCATTGATAAAATTTCTCATTGAGTCAACTTAAAGCCCTTTACTTTGCGTAAGGAGATGCATGCATGGTTTTTGGGTGCGTTTTTACGTTCTCTTGGAATTGGTCTCTAATGTTTTGGTGATTTTGTTCAAAGTTCCTCAAACTTAGTATTTGTTTTGTATTTTGGTGTAGCACTGCATTGTTTCTTATCACTCATATAAAAAAACAAAAAAAAAATCATTCTCCCTTCTCATTTGAAAATGAAAAGTGTTCTTTTGCATTAGTAGGTTTCTTCTTCATTGGAAAGTGAAAAACAAAAGAAGACTTTTTATTTTTCCACTTTGGCTATGTTAGTAGTATAAAGGAAAGAGTCATTGTTGCATTATGTTGATTACTGCTTTGTTGAGAACCTCTATCCTTCACATAGCTATATTTTCATTGAATGAAAATGGTATTCATTCTCTCATATAGTTGTGCATTAGAGATTTGAGATTACATTTGGTAAGGCCTTGAAACTAAAAAATAATTTCATAATAAACCTTAAAATTAACTCAATCAATCTAAGGAATAATTGGAACTTAACGCTCGCATTTAGAGGTCTAGGCTAGTGATGTGTTCTGGCATCATTAAACCTAGCAGTTGTTGCTCGAAATCTGGCACTAGAAAGTGCTAGTACGGACTTGTGCTCCGCGTACCGTCACGTATATAAAGGGACACCCTCATAAATTGCAATCCTTTATCCATAGGACGTTGAGTCTACCACCCTGTAACCATGATATACCAAACACAAAATTCGGGGAGACTGCATGCACGTACGTTAAGTCCTTGGTCATGTCTCTTTCATTTGATCACCAAAGTGTATATTGCAGTTCACGGGAGCTTGATACACCTTTTTTTCTAGAGTTCCTGAGTAGTCATTTTGATCTTTTCGTGACTCTTTAAACATGAAAATATAATTGAGAAATTGTCCTCTCAAGCTCGTTCAACTTGAAAGTGACTAGAGTCACCTTTTGTCCTTTTCTCAACTCTTAAAACATGAAAAGGCAGAGTCCTGTTTCAATGTTATAAAATTAAGTGGCCACGAAATATTCCTGGTTAAAGTTATATTCCTTAGTGATTCTTAGATTGAGTTCAATGGCAACTCTTCCTGAGTCTATCAACCTAGTGGTCCCCTCGGATGGGAATCCTGGTTTGTTTCCTACTTTCAGAAATGTTAGTGCTCCATATATTTCAACGTTGTCCCTCCGGGGATTAACCATTGGTCTGCTAATTTGGTTATTTTTAACTCTTGTGGTTTCAAATATACTGACGGTCTCTCAAATAAGTTCTCCTCCACCTAAACAATGTCAACCCCATGTTGATCCTAAGGTTGACCCCTCACCTTCTTCGCCTATTTCTTCATCTCATTCTTCCTCTTCACCTGGTGAAATTTTGGATTCTAGTAAACAGGTGGATAAGAAGAAGAAGAAAGAAAATAAGCTAGGGGCCAAATCAAAAACTATTTCTACCCATGCAACTAATATTAAGAAACCTCCCACTCCATCTCGCCAAGTCAAATTCCCTTGCAAGCTATGTAAGGGTGACCACCTTCTTCATGATTTCCCTATCATTCCCAAGGTGTTAGAAGTGTGGTTCGTTGGCCTAATTCATACTTCATAACCAACCTCTGGGCATCATGTTGATGATGAGCCCTCATCTAGTGATCATTTGGTCCGGTCGAAAAAGGGTAAAATCAAAATTCACTGTAAGTTATGTGAATGGAATCATCCCATTCACCTTTGTCCTTATAGGTATGAAGCCACGAAAGTATTGGATACCCTTTCAGCCTCTGAGTCTTTTCTTCCCGTTGGTTACCAAAATTTTTCCTCGAGTCCTCTACTAGTTGATCAAGTCATTGATCGAGATTCATCCTCGGTCAATTCCACTTTCTCTGAAATTCAGTCTCCCGAGTCCATTTCTAACCCATCATTGGTTGAGAAAAATTTCGACCTGATTCCACCTACATTTCATCAAGTCTTTTCCATTGAGAGTGGGCCTCATCTCAGTCAGGTAATCTTTGTTTCCTTTGCTTCCTCAAGACTAGAAGGCGATCCTCCAGTTTCCATGATCTAGGAGGGTGATCCTCCGACTCCCATCGCCATAGTTCAAGAAAGTGATCCTCCTACTCTCATTCTCAGATTCCAAGAGGATGATCTTTCCTCTCCCATAATGCAATGGGATAACCCTCTTATTTCTATGGCACCCCGTCCATGTAGTTTGGTCACATCATTTTATTGGATTTGATTCATGGGATATCGTCTTCCTTCTTACGTGTCTTTTGAGATCACTGTATAGGCCTACAATATGGTCATACCAGGCAATATTATAGATGAAGGTGCCTTAGTTTGTATTCTGTACTCAACTACATGGCAAGCTTTGGGTTCTCCGCAGCTTGTGCATGTTACTCAAAATCTGTTGGCTTTCAGCAGAGGAACAAGTCAACCCTAAGGGATCCTTCTGAATTTTCCTATTAATTTGGGAGGGAAAACCGTCTATATAGATGTGATGGTGGTCCAAGGCCCCTTGGATTTTAATTTACTCTTGGGGCGCGACTATGCTTATGCCATTGGCATGCTTGTCTCTTCCCTCTTTCATGCAATCTGTTTTCCACATGAAGTTCAGATCATGACCATTGATCAACTTTCATTATT
This sequence comes from Pinus albicaulis, assembly GCA_034641835.2. Lineage (NCBI taxonomy): Eukaryota > Viridiplantae > Streptophyta > Pinopsida > Pinales > Pinaceae > Pinus > Pinus albicaulis. The sequence continues at coordinate 1,073,795,447 of CM076581.1, read as the reverse complement.
TGGTCCTGATATGACATCTGGCATACTATCGTCCCTTCCTGGTCCTTACCTACCGATGGCACCTTCCCAACCATAGGTCAATTATGTGGCCAATTTTTCCATGTCCGCGCCCACTGATAATTTAGTTAATGAGGTTGTACACAATGTACTCGGGGAATTGGATCCTAATTTATAGAGTGTTGTTCTCCCGTCGGATGAGAAACTCTTGGAAGACATGACTTCTTATTATTCATGATCAGATCCTTTGGAGCATAGTTTTTTTTCTTGTGTCAAGCTCCTTAAAAAATGAACCAAGCTCGTTTGTGCATAGTTAATTTTCTTGTGTCAAGCTCCTTAAAAAATGAAACAAGATCTTTAGAGAAGAGTTCTTTTCTTGTGTCAATCTCTTTAAAAAATAACACAAAGTGTCATGAGGATAGTTCTTTTACTATGTCAACCTCGTTAAAAAATTGAATTAGATATTGTGAGGATAGTTCTTTTATTGTGTCAACCTCATTAAAAAAATGAACCAAGTTTCCCATTCAATTTGAGTCTTTGATTAGATCTCATAAAATTCAGGTCCATTCTTTCACTTGATCTCATAATTGAACCTTCATTCCATCCAAAAGTTAGTAACTAGTAGTCTACTCAACTAAATTCCATGAAGTTGGGGGGCATGTACCTCAAATTGAGTCATCATGCTGGGGGCATGCAAACTTATTTCAAGCATATTTTTCCATGTTTTCAAGCTTGTGTAAAAATGAAACCAATTTCAAGCATAGTTTGTTCCCATTTCAAGCTTGTCTAAAAATGAAACCGGTTTCAAGCATAGTTTTCTAAAAGGTTTCAAGCTTGTGTAAAATGAAACCAACTTCAATCAGACTTTCCTGATTTCAAGCTTGTGTGCAAATGAAACCATTCATATTTCACCTCTTCTGATTGCCCTTTTTTATCTACATCTTTTGATAGATGAACCTTGGTTTCCTCAATCCATTGTCACCATCTGCTTGGCCGATCATGTACCTTCACTTGATTGTCTTACCCATTCCTGAGGAACAGCTACAATGAGTGGTCTTGTTAGCCACCCTCTTGACCTTTACTTGTTCTGAGTAGTTCCACCATCACCAGAACCAGTTGCTACCCTTAATGCCACTCGTTCCTCCAGTAGGAGTCAAGGATGTCATGTTGGGACTGATGAAAGAAATTCGATACCTCTAGCCCTAGGGTGGTTCTAGCAACAAGGGAACATGATGGTTTCTAAATTCCTAGTTAATAAATGAAATGTGGATTAGGATAGATGTCCTACCTCGATCCAATGCTCTTGATGTGATATGTTGTAGCGATACCTTGATCCTCATCCTTCAAGCCTTGCACTCCTTTGGAAGCGACATTTAAACACCTACCAAAGGATCAAACAAATAATAACATCATACAAACATATATATTAATTTATAACTATCCAACTAGTTAAGGAGAGTCAGAAACTTTAATCATTAACATAAAAAAAATGGAACTATAAATAAGTCATGTCATATTGATAAATAAAGAAGGGAGTTTACATCCCGCACTTTGATTTTGTAGACCTCATTTGACGGGTTCAGTTGAGAACATCTCAAAGCATTCATTCATCAGTTAAGGTTGAAGAGGCGAAAGGTTCGAACTCTCTCTCTCACAACTATGGACTATTCTCTGCTATCAGCTCCTGGTATATTCTACCTATCTCTGGCTAGTTGATTCAATGGAATGATGAGGGAATTATAGGAGTGGAGGATGAGCTTTTGGATCCCCATATGGTGGAGGGAAGGTCTATCCCTTTGGGAAGTTGCATTTTTGTAGGAAATAGAAGGCCAAAGGGAGAAAATCGACCTCATCCAGTCGAACAAACATCCATGACTCCGCCCACAAAGTTGTTACATCATTGAAGCTTTGTTTCCATTTTAAAAAAATTCCAAAATAAAATTAGCACGGGTGCTCTTCAGATACAAAGTGACGATGGTGCGAGGCATAGTGTTAATTTTCCCATCAGCACGAGGTCATAACTACACAACCGTAACGACCCAAAAATAGATGTTTTAAATGGTCAAATTATGGAATAGTCAATGAAGAATGTGTTCCTGGCATGTTAAGGGATGAAATGAAATTCATCATGATGTTTGACAGTACATAGGGGTCACGTTGATAGACCTCTATTAGTCAGGATGGGGAATGTAGGGACGGTGACAAAATATTGTGTAATAGACGCCCTTTAAAGCATGAAGTCTAACAGAGAGGGAGGGGTGAAATGATTCATGAGAATATGCCCAAACAAAAACTACGCCATCAGAGGACATGCAAGATCAGGTACGACCGATAACTATGATACATGAATATGTGGAATGGCATAGCCATCCATAATAGAGAACATGTAATAAGATCCAAGGTATGGACACAAACATCCAGTGAGAAGGATCAACATATAGACTGAGGTATGGTTGTAGCCATAGAATCAGAAGAGTCATGCATACAATCATGATAAATGAATTTTTTCTGCAACCTGGATTTCATCAGACAAAGCCCAGGGTCTTGTGCTTTGTCTCAACCTGAACAAGTAAAATTCAGGCATGTGAATGAAGGAGCTAATGTCAAACATGCAAGAAAGTGACTTGATTACCATCCAATGATGGAGTTTGCTAACAAGTGTGAGAGAGACCACAAATAATGAAAATGGTTCTCAAGGTACTGCTAGTACAATCCATAGAATGTGAAAAAATGAGCTGGAGTCAAACATCCGTGAAATCACCTGATCGAAGGCCAATGATGAGAACCTATCATCGAATGTGAATAAATTTCCATTGAGGCATGCAAGCTCCAAGGTAGTAGAAGGGAGTCTCTAGATCGGGTGATTTCATGGATCTTCGACTCCAACTCATTTGTTCACATTCCATGGATTACTAGCAGTACCTTGAGAACCATTGTACTAGTTTTCCATGTTCTCAAGCTTGTGTAAAAATGAAACAAAATTCAAGCATAGTTTGTTTCCATTTCAAGATTGTGTAAAAATGAAACCGGTTTCAAGCATAGTTTTCTAAAAAATTTCAAGCTTATGTAAAACTGCAACCAACTTCAAGCAGAGTTTCCTGATTTCAATCTTGTGTGAAAATGAAACCATTCGAACTTCACCTATTGTGATTTCCCTTTTTTATCTGCCTCTTTTGCCAGATGAACCTTGGTTTTCTCACTCTATCGTCACCATCTGCTTGGCCAAGCATATACCTTCACTTGATTGTCTTACCAATTCCTAAGGAATGGCTGCAATGAGTGGTCTTGTTAGCCAGCCTCTTGAAGTTTACTTGTTCTGAGAAGTTCCACCATCACTAGAAATAGCTTCTACCTGATCCAGGAGGATCTTGTTCATTAGAGTTTAGTGGAGAAGTTTCATCAACTCCAGTAGTTCAAAGTCCATTTCAGTCTCCAATCCATCGGTTTTTCCTATGATATTGAATAAATTTCATGTAAAATGGTTAATATGGTCTAAAAAGGGTGAAATACCATACAAATGTAAAGGTCTAAAGTTTAAAACCATATAAATCTAAACCTAAGGACCTAAGCGCTAACCCTAATCACATGCTAAAACAGTAAATCTCTACCCGTTTAGCTAGCCGCTCCGCTAAGAAACTTTATTGTAAAGCTTATTTTGGGTTTTTTTGTATTTAATTAGCACCTAAGGTTAAGGGTTTTTATCCATAGGTTCATGAAAATGAAGGATTCGATCTCCTTATCCCACCAAAAGCTAAACCAATTGCTAAATGGAGAAAGAAGATGTTCAAGTGAGTTCTTATTTAAACCGATGACCTTTCTTCATGAACACATCTTTGATTGAAGACATTGAGATAATTTGAGTTCAATTTCATAAGGATAGAGGCATTTTTGTTTTCATCATAGCTCCATTGTTCGAAGGTGGAATTGAGCACAGAGACAGGCATTGGAAAGATGAGAGAGAGAGAGCTTCCTGTTTTCAAATACCAGAAGTGCCTATGAGCATAGTCAGTATAGTGTTTTTACTGTGTAAACACTTCCTCGGATCAATCCTAATAAAACAGATGCCCACTTGAAAGCGGACCCGGAGATGTAGTCCACTAGGGACGAACTCCGTAATCAAATGTTTTCTTCTTCTTGTCTCTATTTTATGTTGTATCTTAATCATTTATTTGTTGTTTTTTTATGTCTTCCTTTATTTCTCTCTTCAGTTAACAATCAATCTTAATGACAAACTAATTAAACTACCTCAGCACTTAATCGATCACATTCAGATCATTTTTGGTATCAGAGTAGCTTGTGCTTTGTAGTTTGTTTGTTAGTTGATGTTAACCAGGTTGGGACTGCAACGTGGAAAGAGCGAGTTTGAGGAATTCGATCTAGATATCGGAAAGTGGAAAGTCTTTCATCAATCAACAATGACAGGGACTGAGAACGTTGAGACTCCTGAGGCTACTGAATCGAAACCCATGGATGAGAATTAAATCCATCATATGTTTTTTAACATGCAACAGTTGTTGGTAGAATTATATGAAGATAAGCAGATGAGAGATGCAACCTCATCTTCGAAGCCATCAAATAAGGACAAGGGTAAAGGCAAGGCAGATAAATCTCCTTCTCCTCCATCATCTCCATAATCTTCTTTTTCTTCTTCTACTTCTAGTTCTAAATCAGAAAAAGAAAAGAAACCTAAGATTCCACTTTTGAAACTAGATGTTAAGTTTGAATTACTTATTTATGATGGTGAAATAAACCCTGAGAAACTAGATAATTGGGTAAAATAGTTAGAAGTCTATTTTCGTATTCAAAATATTATTGATGATAAGAATAAGATCTAATAAGATACTCTTAGAATGGGGGGCACTAATTTGATCTGGTGGGAAAGTAAGACACAGATAGATTTAAAGTGTAAAGTAAAAGTTATCACCTCATGGACTAAGTTTATAAAAGCTCTAAAAAAACGGTTCTATCCATTGGGTCACACACAGCAAGCTGTTATTGATTGGCAATGCTTGAGACAAGGTAAGGGACAGAATGTTCAAGAGTTCACACAGGAATTCAGAAAGAAAGTGTTAGCACTTTGTATTCCTTTGGACACAAAAGAAACTTTGTTGAAGTATATTGGTATTTTGCATTCATATTTGCAGCATACATTATTAATGTTCAATCCTAATGAATTTGATGAAGTTTGTGTTCAAGCTATTCATGTCGAATCATGTGGTAGACCTTTCAAGTTTACACTAAAGACATCCAAGCAGTTGGAAACCGAAGACAGCAAAAATAAGGGCAAGTCAAAGGGAAAGAATACTACCACAGCTTAGAAGGATGATGAAATACCTACCTGTACTTATTGCCAGAGGATCAAGCATGATGAAGAAAGATGTTGGAAACTTCACCCAGAACTCAAGCCAAATAAGTTCCAAACAAAGAAGGGTGAAAAGGAGTCTGAAACAGCAATCCAACAAGGCTTGGACTTAGGATCCGATTCAGGTGATGAAGGAAAAATCACTGCCATGGTTACAACATGTAAAAATTTTGAAGCTAGTACTTCTGCTTCTTCAAACATCAAATATTTGAATGAGGATAAAATAATCAAGTTATTTCATATAAGGGTAACTTCAAAACATACAAAGATAGATACATTTTTTATATGAGATAACAAGAAAATTTGATTTTTGAATCATTGGTTAACAGATTGGGTTTGAAAACACATAATCATCGAAAACCATATCCTTTAGGCTAGTTAAAGGAACAAATTCAAATTAATGTTACCAAACATTGTCCGTTAAAATTTTCAATCACAGCTAACTATATCGACAAAGTGGGTCTAGATGTGATACCGTTAAACATATGTGGAATTTCCTTAGGAATCCCTTATCTCTATGATTGTGATGCAGTATTTTGTAGGAAAGAGCATATGTATCATCTCAAGAAATATTGTATTAAATACATCGTTCGGGCATATAAAATCAAAAATCACTTGAATTTAATTAATGCTAATGAGATTAAGCGCTTAATAATTTAAAGTAAGAGATACATACTCATGTCAGTAAAAGAGCTACATAAGGATTTTAGTGATGCTTTTTTAGGTTGTGAATTTCAGTATGAAGTTAATTTGGTTAAAAAAGTAGATTCATTTGAATATTTAGTTATCAAACCAAAACATCTATTCATAAAAATGAAATACAACATGAGATGCAGTTGATGTCTGTTGCCCCTATTTCTAATGTTGGAATGTATCACAAGTCAGTTATAGAGCACAAATAAATAAAGAAACAAATTTCAGAGATGGTTGGAAAATAATCCATGCGACCTAGTTCATGTCCATGTGGTTCACCCATAATTTTGGTTCCTAAGAAAAATGAGACATGGGGAATGTGTGTCTATTTTAAAGTTTTTGATTCATTTAAGTAGAAAAATTTCACATCATTATTAGATCATCAACAACTATTTCAAGTTAAAGCAAATGCTAGTGGACAATGAAAACAATGATTCACATATATCATCATCAGCTTCAATACCTTCAGTCACATAGTAAGTTGCAACAATCTCGCCACTACAGTTGGATGGGATTTCTTCAACAAATTCACTTAGTAATTAAGGACAAGAAACGTGTAACAAGTAAAGTAGTTGATATGCTATCTATATCATCTTCGAATGATTCAGTAGTACTGCATAATAGTTCATTTAAACATGAAATTTATAGTACTGATGATGATTTTGAAGATATTTATGAATCACTAACTCATGATACTCAAATAGAAGAAACCAATTATCATATTCATGACAGATTGTTATATCATCTAGGTAAGTTGTGCATACCGCAAAAAGAAAGAGTGCAAGTTATTCAGAAGCTCATCCTTCTCAGATTGCAGGACATTTTGGCGTAAGCAAGACTATGGCACAAAGTCAAAGGTATTTTTACTGGCCTCATATGTATGAAACAATTGTGAAGTACATAAAGGGATATCTAATGTGTTTGAAAAGCAAGCCAAGAAATCGAAATATTGGTTTGCACATGCCACTTCCTGTTCCTTTGCAACCAAGGGGTAGCATGGATTTCATTGAAGGACATAAAAAAATGGTGAACAGGACCAGGATACATATTCTTCGAGGTTACTACAATAAACACCCTAAGTTGTGGGATGAATTTTTACCTTATGTGCATCAAGCTTACAATCAAGCCCTACATTCTTCTCTAACTATGCCACAACAAGCATTGAGTCAATCCAAGTACAAATTGTGCCATGAAAAGCATCGAGTCGATCATCATTTTCAGGTTAGTGATCAGGTATGGTTATATATCAGCAAAGTCAAGTTGAAAGGAGAAGGTAAGAAACTGAAATCTATCAAGTATGATCCTTTCATTATTTTTGAGAAGATTGGAAATAATGCATTCTGATTAGATTTACCTCCTTAGATGCATATTTACTCATTTGTTAACGTGGAAAATCTAAATTTGTATGAACCTCCAAAGATTATTGATCCCAAGGATGATACACAGATCCCTTCTATTGATGACTTATCACCTGAGTACATGACAAAGTTTTAGGAAGATACCATATTGGACATAAGAGTTTGTACTTCCAAGCGAGGAGATGTGGAATATCTTCGAGTGGGAATCAAGGGCATGAATCCGAGTAAGGAAAAATGGATAGAGATCAGAAAAGTGAGGTACATGTATCCTCACTTATTATCTACTTAAAATTAAAATTTTGTGGTCCAAAAGCTTTCAAGTGGAGAGGATTGATCCAGGAGGATCTTGTTCATTATATTTCAGCAGAGAAGTTCCGTCAGCTCTAGCAGTTCAAAGTCCAATTCAGTCTCCAATCTACCAGTTTCGCCTATGATATTGAAGAAATTTCATGTAAAATGGTTAATATGGTCTAAAAAGGGTGAAATACCATAAAAATGTAAAGGTCTAGAGTTTAAAACCCTATACATCTAAACCTAAGGACCTAAGCGCAAAGTTAAAATACCAATACAAAACCATTAATATAAAGTTCAGGCTATAAAACTATTGGGTATTAAAACAATACAATGAAAATTTATAATAAAAACGATAACGCTAAGTGCTAAACCACAAACATTAACTGCTGAAGGATAAAGCGTGTCAGATTTTTTGAGCCTTGTGAACAGGATTTAATGGCGACATTTTTTATGACCACGTATAAGTTGCGTGTTAACCCGTGTCAAGAGTTGCATGTGACAGGTCACAGCAGATAAGCCCAAATCGTCAGGATAGACCATCACTGCTGGGATAAGCCATAAGCGTCGGTCAAAGAACCCTGATCACATGCTAAAATAGTAAATCTCCGCCCGGTTAGCTAGTTTCTCGGCTAAGAAACTTTATTATAAAGTTTATTTTGGGTTTTTTTGTATTTAATCAGCGCCTAAGGTTAAGGGTTTTTATCCATAGGTTCATGAACATGAAGGATTCGATCTCCTTATCCCACCAAAAGCTAAACCAGTTGCTAAAGGGAGAAAGAGGAGGTTCGAGTGAGTTCTTATTTAAACCAATGAAATTTCTTCATGAACACATCCTTGATTGAAGACATTGAGATAATTTGAGTTCAATTTCATAAGGATAGAGGCAATTTTGTTTTCATCATAGCTCCACCATCTGAAGGTGGAATTGAGCGCAAAGACATGCATTGGAAAGTTGAGAGAGATATTCCCATTTCCAGACACCAGAAGTGCCTGTGAGCATAGTCAGTTTGGTGCTTTTTCTGTGCAAATACTTCCTTGGATCAATCCTAATAAAACATACGCCCACTTGAAAGCGGACCCGAAGATGTAGTCCACCAGGGACGAACTCCGTAATCAACTGCTTGCTTCTTCTTCTCTCTATTTTATGTTGTATTTTAATCATTTATTTGCTATTATTTTATGTCTTCTTTCACATTAAATATCTCTTTAGTTAACAATCAATATTAATGACAAACTAATCAAACTACCTCAGCACTTAATCAATCACATTCAAATCACTGCCCTTAATGCCATTCGTTCCTCAAGGAGGAGTCAAATTTCAACTATTTTCTGACTCTCAAAACATGAAAATATTTCCGAGCTCTTGTCTTTTTGAACTGATTAAAAGTTGCGAAAAATCATCTGCCCAGTATACGTTTACCCATTTTTCAGGCTGGGACAGATTATTTACGTAAAAGGAATACCTTAGTTGAACATGGCTAAGACATTCTCTCGGATATTGTTTTCTAGCTTTTCTGATCTATGAGACCACCTACGAAAAGGGACCTGCTGGATTTTTGTTTTCCTCTTCTTTTAAAACTCTCTAAACATGAAAAGATGTTGATTTTTCCCTTTGTCAAACTCGTTAAAACTAATGACATCAGAAACCGTCACCATGACATTACCAAGTTCCTCCTTCCTAGGTCTCATAAAATGTACTAGGATGGATTTGTTTAAAGGAAAAAATCACATGAAAATCATATGATATCCCTGCCAAGCTTGTTTGTAAAAATAATTGGGGTACTCACCACAAATGGTGGGGGAAAATGGAACTAGTTCTCAGTTGTGTTGACATTATGTCGCTCTTGAACATGACACTTGTCTGTAGTTCGTGTTGGGTTGGGGACATCCCACATTCGTCATTTTTCCTCCATGGGTTTGGGTTATCCATTTTGACCTCTCATCTGCTCTTTTCCTCCTCACCATGATCTCAGATCCCTTGATGTCAAATACTGCCAAATTTTGGAATCATGTTGCCAATATGTTCAAGAGAAGTCCCTTCTGTAGTTTTCAACCCCTGATCCTCTATTTACTCTTGAATCACTATAATTTTATTCCTTTGTCTCATGTTGATGACATGGGAAACATTATGGCCCTCCTTCGACTGATCAATTCCTATTGAATTCAGCTCATTATCAAGGAAGTTGATCCAGATACTCCCTTCTGGTACCTTAGATCTTGCATGCCTCAACGGAAATTTCTTCGCATTCGATGATATGTTCTCGTCATTGGCATTCGATCGATTGATTTCACGGATATTCAACTCCAACTCATTTGTTCACATTCCGTCAATTGTACTAGCAATACCTTGAGAACCATTATCATTATTGGTGGTCTCTCTTATGCCTATTAACAACCTTCATCATTGGCTAGTAATCAGGTTACTTTATTGCATGTTCGACTTTAGCTCATTCATTCACATGCCTGAATTTGTACTTGTTCAGGTCGAGACAAAGCGCAAGACCCGGGGTTTTTTCTGATGAGATCTAGAATATGAGACGATCTGGTTTATCATGACTGTATGCATGACTCTTTTGATTGGATGGTTGTGACCATACCTGTTTCTATTTGATGATCCTTCTCACTGGATGGTTGTGTCCATACCTTGGATCTTATCACATGTTTTCTATTATGGATGGTTGTGCCCATATAGCATATTCATGTATCAGAGATATCAGTCATACTTTATCTTGCAGATCCTCTGACGGTGGCATTTTGGTTTGGGCATGTTCTCATAAATAATTTCACCCGTCCCTCTATCTCAGACTTCATGCTTTAGGGGGCATCTGTTGCACAATATTTTGTCACCACCCCTACGTTCCCTATCCTGAATACTGGAGGAATATTGGCATGATCCCTGTGTAATATCACACCATGATGAATGTCATTGCATCGCTTAACATGTCAGGAACACATTCTCTGTTGACTATTCTAGAAGTTGACCCTTTAAAACATCTACTTTTGGGTCAGAGCAATTGTGTAGTTATGACCTCGCAATGATGGATAGAATAACACTAGGCCTCATGATGTTTTCGCTCTGTCGTTGAAGAGCACTAGTGCTGAGCTAATTTTAGAAATTTTTTAAAATGGAAATGAAGCTTCCATGATGTAACAACTTCATGGCTGGAGTCATGGATGTTTGTTTGACTGGATGAGGTCAATTTTCTCCCTTTTGTCTTCTAGTTCCTACAAAAATGAAAATTACCAAAGGGATAGACCTTCCCTCCACCATATGTGGATCCCAAAGCGCATCCTCTACTCCTATAAATTCCTCTTCAATCCATTGAATCAACTAGCCAAAGATAGTTAGAATATACTAGGAGATGATAGTAGAGAATAGTCCATAGTTGTGAGAGAGAGTTTGAACCTCTCGCCTCTTCGAGCTGAACTGACGAATGAAATATTTGAGACATGCCCAACTGAACCAGTCGAAGGAGGTCTCTAGTGTCAAGTCACAGGTTGTAAACTCCATTATTTATTTATTAATGTGACATGATTGATTTCTAGGTCCATCTTTGTTGTGTTAATGATTAAAGTTTTAAACTCTCCTTGACTAGTTGGATAGTTATAAATGAATATATATGTTTGTATGTTGTTATTGTTTTCTTTATCCTTTTAAAAATGCGTAAATTCGCTTCTAAAGGAGCGCAAGGCTTGAAGGAAGAGGATCAAGGGATCGCTACATCATACAACATCAAGAGCGTTGGATCGAGGTAGGACATCTATTGTATTCAACATTTCATTTATTAACTAGGAATTTAGAAAGCATCATGTTCCCTTATTGCTAGACCCACCCTAGGGCTAGTGGGACCACCTCTGTCCACAGAAGGGATTTCCCTTCACAACAGGGTAAAGAATTTTATTTCAATTGGAGTATTTCTAGTTCCTTTATTTCTTGATCTATCTCTGGTAACTCTACTTTATTTTCATCTTTATTTACATGGTGTCGTAACCGGTTTTCTAAATCAAAATTTACATCTACGTTATTTTCCAACTCATAATCTACGTCGATTTTGGCTTCTTAAAATTCATCCTCGGATTGCAATAAATTTTCAATTTTTTTATCATTCTCAAAAACTTGCCAATATCTAACATTTCCTGGGACAGTTGGCTTGTGTTTTACCTCCACTGTGTATTGATGACTGGGACAGAAAAGGAATTTATAGGTACTGGCAGAAGTAGCCAGACCATCAGCCAGAATATTATAATTTCTTGGGATTATTGATAAGTCATATTCTTCAAAACACTCCAAAAAATATAGGACAACATTTCTGTAGTCTCTTAATCTAGGGCGTTTAACATAATATTATCCCTTGATTTTTTTTATTATCATTTCAGAATCTCCATGAATGAAAAATATTTTAGCACCAAGTTTTTTCAAAAACTATAACCCTAGTATCAATGATTCATATTCATCTATATTATTTGTACACTGAAATTTTGGACTATATAAATGTCCCTCTGCATGGTGAGTTCCTAAGTTTGGAACCCATACTCCTTCCCTTGATCCCTCTTTACTAACAACTCCATCAAAGTCCATATTCCAAGGAGGTTCATATTTTTTATTATGTTCCACTATTTCTATTTTTTTTCTTTGATTTCACGGATATCAATCTCTAAGTTGAAAATTTTATTTTCCATGTTCCCATCATTGTAAAGAATGAGTGAGCCAAGGTCTGAGTGGATAGAGTATAAAGGATAATTGTGGGGTCTCTCTTGGCTACTAACCATGAACTTCATTATTGTCTCCATATATAACCTCCTTTATTGACCAAACACTATGATGTTAGGAAAGGTGATGTCCATCTGTAGGGTTCCTTACAACTTAGCTCCCCATGAGAGAGACAATAACATTCCATACTTAGGGGGTATGTTTGTAACAACTATATCCATCACTAAACTCTTGGTTGGAATCTATGCTAAATTAACGAACAAGTCCTTGATGAGACCTAAGAACTTCACTTTACTTGAATCAAAAGGGTACAAATGTTTGTATGATCTTGTCATGTGAAGTCCTACTTTTTCCATGACAACCTTAGGCATAAGGTTGTGTTAGGTTCCCGAGTCTAGCATGGCATAATGAAAAAAAAATTCATGAATGTTCAAACTAATATAGAATGTTGTTACACCTCCTTCTTGAGGTTTTCCATCTCGTTCAGGTCCAAAAAAACGTTCAGGCTGCTCATCATTCAAATTGACTATATCTCCACTTTCCCCTAAATTCAGAGCTTTCATTACTTGGGACCTATATACATTCTTATTCATAAGTTCTGTTAATGGAATGGTTATCTTAAGCTTTGCTAGTTCATGTTTAATACTAAATGCTTTTTGAATTTTGTTTTATTTTAGGACTTCTTTCTTTTCAGGAACATCCCTTTGGGTAGTGTCTCTTTGTTGGACGGTGGATGGAACATCTATTTTAGGTGTTTTTGAAGAAATGTCTATTATCCTTTTAGTTGGATTTTTTGGAGTATTTTTAGGAGGAATATAAGAACTTTTCTTTGCAGGAGTATCTGTTGTCTTATTACTTTGAGTTTCAATAGAATTCTTGGTAGTGTTATATATGGTTTTCTTACTTCTAAGGTTATACTACATGTGAAATTCCATGACAGTGTTTTCAAAACCTTGTTTATAGTCATTTGATTCCTTATAATCAACTTAAGTTTGTGAAAATAGAAAAATTTCTTATTTTTATTGAGTAAGAAACACATAATCATCATCATTTATCCCCATTAAGTTGATCTGATTATCATCTATGTCTTCAACTATTTCACCCTCCTCATCAACATAGTTTTCTTGAAATGGAAGCCTAACCTACTGGTCTAGTCCCTTTTGATTTCTTTGTTTAATTTGTGGCAAGTTCCTCCTAAAATTGGGATTTCTTATTTGAGGACCAGGTTGGTTTTCTCTAGAAGAGGCCCTATCAGTAATGTTCACTCTCCATCATTATTTCCATAGTTCTAGTTAGGGATTCTATATGCACATCAACAGAGGAGGATGATGGTCCCTATTTTATGGTAACTCTTCTCTAAATCCTAATCCTAGCTCTATTGGCTAACAAATTTTCCTCTGCACTAAGAACATCTATTTTCATCTCTTCCAAGGTTGCAAGATTTATTTATCTTAATTGTTAAGACAGGTCAGCATCGAAACCATCCAAGAATTTAATTAGGGCTAAACCTTGAGGGGGCTTAATTTTTGCTAGAATTACATTTTAAAAATTGTTAAATCTGTTGCAGTAATCCTGCACACTCTCTCTAGGGGCCCTTGTAATTTTCTCATATTCTGATAAGATATAAAGGGTTTTTTTCTTTATCTCCCATATATTGAGGAATGATTGGTGAAAAGCATTGAGATCATTTATAATGGCTAGTGCTAAGGCCTTGAACCATTTTCTAAGTTCCCTGGTTAGAATCTGAGCAAAAAGTATCATTTTGACATATTCATCATCAACTCCTTAAAGATCAGAATAATAATTCATTCTGTCAATATCTTATTGAGAAATGATGGTTCGAGTACCATCAAAATAAGGGATTCTAGTTTGATATTCTTGGGGAAAATTGTGCAAAGGTGCAGCCAAAATCAAGGGAGCATACCATGCTACCGTGATTGGGATTTGGGGATGAACAATAGATGAGGTTTTAAGTGGTGGAGGTGTAGGAGTTTCTACTATAGGTTGAAACATTGTCTGAGATGCTATTCATGAAGTAGTGGAGATTATAGAGGAAGTGGGTGTAGTTGATGTATGATGAACTAATTGACAAGAAGCAGAAGATGCTACTATTGTCAATGTAGAGAGTTCAAATGATTGTTGAATGTAAGCTTCATGCAAAACTTGACGAAGGTCTAATACTAGATCCTATAATTTTTCAAAGCTTTAGATAATTTACAGATGAGATTCTAGTTCAATAGGTTTACTTTCAAATGGAAAGGGTTGCAAAACTGATTGATAAAACACCATTTCTTCAACAAAAATCTTATACTTAATCCTAAATATACTGTGTTTTAATGGTATATCAATCTCAATATATTTTCAAGTGAAAAAACTCTGAGGGAGAGACTTTTCTCTGGGTGGTGGACTACTGCTTCCCTGAATTTAAGCTAAAATCATTTTTCTAATCAATTTTTTAGGTTCATCTACAATTTAGCAGGTTCTGGATCAGGATGAGATCTGGTGTATATTATTTTTGGACCAACGACTAAAATTTAAAACACACAATTATTTACAAAATTACACAACCTCTAAACATTTATTTATGAAAGTTAAAACATTAGTTTTCCTTCAATAAATTTCCTTAACCAGGGAAATGAATTTGGAAAAAGGTCACAACGTGTTCTTCCCCAATGGAGTCACCACTATGTTATCACTCTATAATTTCTGAGTTTGTGGAATAAACCATAGAGGTAACCAAAAAACCACTTTGGAGTTTAGGATCTAGCCTTCATAAACTTAGAGAGGGATCGCTCTGTCAAATTAAACTTTGTTGTATTTATAATATTAGACTAGCTATGAATGCTCAATTGTTTGTTTTATTGTTTGAGATTTGTTTTAAATCGTTTGGTTGATTAAATTCCTAAACTTCCATTAGGCTCTGGTGTCTACAACTTAACATGATTGTGTCTCAGATTTTCAAAGGGTTTTCACAAGGAAAGGTAGCTAAACTAACTAGATCCTTCAGATTTAAATGAAGTGTAGTATAAGAAATGAAATAAGTTCAATTAAGAAAAAGAGGGTTTAATAATTATTTAACTTAATATCATAGGAAGACATTTAAATTATCCATATTCACAATCGAAGTGTATCTTTCAACAAACTCAGTTCATCAACTTTCTATAAAATAATTCAGATTTAAGAACACATAAGTATGGGAATAAATAAATAAACACATAGAACATGAGAGAAGCACTTCATTAAATATTCCAACACATGAATCATGTGAAATATTTCTTTTATGACTGATCAACCCATGAAATTAAAAATTACAATAGCTTCTGGAACGAAAAGATCAACCCTCAATGCTTTGAAATCTTAATTATTTATACAATTATTTACAAAATTCTTGTCATAATTGATCAGGATATATATTAGGAAAATCTAAAAAAAATTATATCTCTTATTAAAAACTAATAAGGAAAGTTGGAATTGTTCAAAAGTTGACCCTGATTTGAAGGAAATTGTTGTTTATATTTCACTTTGATCCTTGCAGCGTTGTTGATCATTTGACAAAATATATAGTTACTAACTTAATCTAGTAACTCACATAAATTATCCGACCTTTCTTCATTCAAAATAGACAACTTAGTCACCCTACTGTAGATCTCATCTACTTCAGTGTACTTGGAAAAAGTAGGCTTCATGAAAAAATGTGATTTACCTCATGATGTATGGTTAAATTATTCTCTGATGCCTCAAGCAATGATTTTCCTGTTATGTTTCCCTTTATACCTGCAAACTTGAAGCTGTAGTCCTCCTGAGTGATAAATTTATCATTTATTCCAAATAAAATAGTTCAACACTTCAAACCTATTGAAGAACCTATTGACACCAATTTCCAACCCGTAAAAATTTTCTTCCAGCTGTAGGACGAGGTTCTTTTTAGTCAAAAACTTCTTGACCTCAAGTATTGTTCCAGTTCTATCTTCAATTCCCACTTCCTCCAGCCTATATTTATTCTTATAATTCGTAAATATAATAATAGAAGTGGCTTCAGTGGATTTATCAACATCTTTTGTTTGATGTCTTCAATGGTTGTTGTAGCTTTTTGTATCAAATCCTTTTGTTAAAAAATGATTTGTATGTAAAGACAAATTTCATTCATTGAGTTAAGGATGTTTGTCCATATGTTCTCTTTTGCTTGGGTGAAGGTTTGGCCCATGGATGTCTCTTTTCTCATCTGTTGTATCCTTTCCATCAATATTTGGGACCTTTGTGCCTCAACTATGTGTGAGGCTCCACTTCTGTTCTTCAACTACTGTAAGGCCTTTATCTATCCCTACAGCCTCTTTATTTCTTCATTTTGTATTGACATGTCTTCCATTTCTTTTATATTTTTTCCTGTAGCATCTGTGGGCTAGGCTGGAGGTGTTGTTGATGTAGAAGTAATTATAGTTGGTATTTCTATGAGGGGAACTTCATCCAAAGGAACCATGGCCAACTATGCATTTTGTTCCTTTTGTTTGATTAATTTATCCATCTATGTCTCCATATTTCTAATTTGTGTGTTCTGCTCCATGATCAAATCGAGCATGTATTCCTTCTAGCCCTCTGACTCTCCTATTTCTTTTGTTTGTGGCTCCTCGGTTGCTGACATATTTATCTTCTTTCTAAGTGCTAAGATATCAAAATTTTCCTTCTTGATTAACTCTTCAGCTGATTTGAAATTTTTTGGACAATACCCCATCTTTACGACTAGTTCTTCTAATGATTTTATGCTGGTATCCTTTTACAGAGATGAAATATTTTCAATCGTTAGCTGAGATTGAACATTAGTAAGGGATACCTGAAACTTAGAAGCATTCATTGAAGTGTTAGTCAAAGTATAAAATCGTATTTCTCTTATTTTCTTATGCATCTCCATCTGATCAATGGCATGAATGTTCGTTGTATCAAATTCAAAGGAGGTCTTCTTGTAGTCAGTAGTTGTCTTTGGATGTGGAATCTAAGCTTGTAATAATTCCATATTAATTCATCCTGTCTCTTTATTAAAGGCTAATAGAAACCTGCATTCAGCACTAGTAGTTTGTTTCTAGAATTGAGTGTAGGTTTTTCCTTCAAGGATATCATTCTTGAGCTTTATCTCTTTGTATTCGTAAAAAATACTTTTCTCTTTATCTCCATGAATTAGCCCAAATTTTTGGGTTGGGTCGTGATGGTCTTGTGACACTCAAGATGTTGTTGGGGACCTTGTGAATTTTCTACCTGATTGTGCAGAAGAAAGTGGATCTTTGATGACTGTGGTGGCTTGTTGTTTTTCTTGTTTTTCCAAATTTTTCTTAGGACTCCTTTTAACTCTATTTTTGTATATTATTTTAAATTCCTTTATTTATCTCCCTCCAATTGAAGGGGATCCTTCCTCTCTTTGTCTCTTCCCTATCTTCTCTTGAGGAGTAGGAGTCTGTCAAGTAGAGGTTGACATGAGCTGCTCCTCTACTTTCTATAAGGTGTTCTTTGTTTATTCCAACTAATTCATGTACCTTTCAATCTCTAGCCTCTGTGTGCACACATAAGGAGTTTTTTTATGTCCCACACTTAGCTTGGAGACTAGGCCAACTGGATCATAAGACCATGTGCAGTTCAAAGTGAAATCCATTCTTTTCAAGAGCTTATCTACTTCTTCACCAGCTTCCCTACTCTTACAAAGAAAGGGACCAACCAGTATCTTTATTCTAAACTGAGAGTTCTTTTATGCTGAAAAAAAATGTATTTCATAAGCATTAATCATTTGTCTTATGTATTCAAGAGAAAATGTTCTCATTGGGAGGTATTTAGGGAGTTTGTATGGTGGCAGTTCACACCCATACAATCTTGTTAATATGTAGTTCTGATAAAGGTACCAATCTCTTTTTTTGGCTTGCTCAGTTAGGTGAAATTATTTCCTAATCTCATCACTGATTCTTGACTCTGCGTTGCTGGTCAATAGACTCATGACTGGATGAATGAATTACTCTATGTAATATTTGAATGTGTACTCATCTGAATCTTTCCTCAACAAAGAAGTCCATAAAATCATCGACTGTTGGTTTCCTTCTTCACCTAACTTCTGCAGTGAGCACGGGAACCTGTCTCCCTAATAATATATGAACATACAGGCAAGAATTGAGGCACACTTGAATATTCCTTTAGTTGGTAACTTTAGGAATTTTTCATGTATGCTTTCAACAATAAATTAACTAAAATTAAACACAACATAGGGGTTTTTACTAGTAGATAATATTGACAGAAAACCTAGGATGGGATCATCTATATATTCATCATAATAATATCCTAACAGACATAAAATAAAAAAAAAAAAATTTCTTGGCTTGGTCAGGAAACATTGATGCGGCATAAGCTGGATTATTCTTGGAAAATTGGGCATTTTCAAGTAAAAATTTTAAAAAAAATTGGCCCTCTTGGAGAAATCTAATTTTTGGTATAGGTCATTCAATGCTTCTACTGAAAAGGGGTGTTAGATTCTGTCTGAGGGACCTACATCATCTCATTTATTGTTTCAGGGAGAATGGTTAATGAAATTCCCCATTTGGGGCCACAACAACTCTATGATTGGGAAAATAGTAGGGATGGAACTTTCCAATGAAATCAGGGAAATGATAGGTCTGAGAAAAAATATAGAAGGGTAAATTGGACTTCGAGAGTCGAATTTCATCAGTTTTATCAATGAAATTCTCCTTGAACCAAAAATATAAATTGAAGAGATCAAATTCACATTTGGTCGTTGTGATTTTATAATCCTTTTCTGCAAGGGGAATATGGTCAAGAATGACAATGGGAGAGAGAATTGGGTTCATTATATTATCATTATTTTTCTTCATAGTAGGAATTTTGACTATTCAAATTATAGGAAAGGGAAAACTGACAATGGGAGGTTACCAGGGATTTGCTGACAGACGACTAATTGCAATTAGATTCGTTGAATTGTTTGTGTGCTCTAGTCCCTTTGTCTAGTTTTCAAATGCTAATTCTGTGAAAATTTGAATTAGAGTGAGAAGAGATGAGTTTAGTGAATGAAAGAGAGTAAAAATGGTGTAAAATGGTGCACAAAGGGAGATTTAAAGGTAACATTATTGGCCTTTTGGAGGCATGGGGTCATTGTTGTGTTTAAACAATTATCCCAAGAAAGATTTAATGTGTAACATACATGGCCAAGTGTTAGCATAGGAGTGGATGGGAACATGAAGCAAGTGCTGCTAGGTAAATATGAAGGCTTAGTGTCTTTTGGAGGGTGTTCGAAGTGGTAATCAGTTTGTGAGGGGGTGGGTGGTGTGAAATAGTGCAAAGGTGACACATAGTTATGGGATGTAATGTTCCAAATTTTTAGGGAACATTAATTTTTGATAGGAGATGAATAAAATGGGTAGGGGACCCATTCTTGCATGATTAGAGAATAAAAATCCTCTAAGTATGAAAGAGGATCATGTTTGGAGCTGGATTTCACACCTCCATGTGTGAAAGGAGGTTTTTGCATAAAGGCTTGACCAAGGTTGATAAGGTAAAACTGCGTTGGCATGAGTTGGAAAGCACTAAGTGGGACAATGTATGAGGAAAGATTCTAGAGGAAGGAAACCCTAATTTGAAGTAGGGCCCATGGAGGGACGTCTCATTTTCTAAAAGAGGATCAAGGCAGCCATGGAGATCATCTTTGATCATTTTACATTTGAGTCTTGAAGACTTGTTGCTGCCTCTTGCTGTTCAGCAGAGCTGCAGTGCCTTCAGGCATGAGGGAGTCCTGTTTAGGAATTCCTCTCCTTCTTGAGGAGCTCATGAAGTATTTCACTCCATTCCCCATATTCAGGCATTCAGGCCATAGCTTTAGCCATCTACATCAGCATAGTTTCTGCAGTAGATATTGTGAAGTGTTGCTGGGTGTTGCTGGGGAGGTTTCCATACACCATTCAGAGCTAGCTTTCAGAGGAGGAAGGTTCCATCCATTGGGAGATCAGAAAAGGTGGTTCTTGAGCATATCCCACCATCTTTGGCATCAGGCCAACCACATTCCATCATTGGTAGCGCAATCCCTCTCTTGGACAACGTTCTTCTTGGTGAATATTTGTTGTGAGGGATTAGCAAATTTTGGAGGATGAAATTTTGGTGAAAGGATCAGCCTTTCACTTCAGATTTCTATTGGAGGAGGGTTCTTCATTTTTTGCAGCCATTTCAGCCTTCTCCATGTATTTCTAGCTCTTGAGTTGTAGCATTTACTACAACTCTGGCATTCCTATATTATAGTATTTTTGTACATATTTCATCCAATCCTTTAGAGGATTGATGTTATGTATTTTTATGGGTTGAGATCTTTCTCCCCCTTCTTTATTTGAGTCTACATTGTCATATCCTTGTATTTTCATTATTTATGTAGTAGTTCCTCTCTATAATTGCGCAGTCATCACCTAGGGATTTCTTTATGCAGCAGTGTTTCTCATGTTTCCTTGTACAGTTTTCTTGAGGCTTGTTGTGCCTTACTTGAGTGATCATTTCCTCAATAAGTTGCATATTTTATGCTGCTATGTTCTAATATTATGGCCATTGGATTCTCTAGCATTTCATGTGTATATGAATCACTTCTTATTTTCCATTTGATGTATTTGTTATTATTGTAACTGCAATGTTGGGGTTATCTTAAGAGATTCCCAGTCTTGTTGTGTTTCCCTCTTGGGGATATTGTCCCTTGGAAATCACTCTATAGACAGAGTCTACTAGTGGGCTAGGTAGCCTCTGCACCTCGTCCTTTGTTAAAAGCTGACAAATCCAGTAAATGCCCCTGCAATCTATCTCTGGAATAGATTTTCTTTGTCGATTGATAATGTTTCTGAAAAGGAACATTACAGTGGTATCAGAGCATGATCTCTGGCCCAGCCTATGAGATCAAGCTATCAAAGAAGTGCTAAGGAGAAGCAGCAAGCAGAAAGCAGAAATTATGGAGAGGATGAGATTTCTCTCATCAATATTCAGATCAAAGAAGAGCCTCCCTGAGGAGGAGGAGAAGAAAAGGGGAGAAGAGGAAGGTCCATGCACTTCCTATTCTCTTGAAGACTAACATGGCAGATGCTTGGATTTCCAGGTCTTAAGCAAGTACCTGGGTGACTATAAACCCCATTCTACAACATTCAAGGGAGCTACAACGTTCCCACAATCTATTTAGTAGATGGAGGAGAGAAGGCCCTATGGAAAAGGAGAAATCAGAGGCAATGGGCTTCTATTGTCTACATTTTATGGGGTTACTTCAGCTAGAGCTTGGGATAAGAAGTTGGAGGCATTAGTGTTGCTGCATCTAGTGACAGAGAAAGAAGCAGTAGAAATGGCAGCGTTGCACATGGAGGAGAAAACCTCTGTTTGGTGGTTCAAACCCTTGGCCCATTCAAGGGAGAGTTATTTTTCAGTATTTTCTCAAAGGTTGATCCAAACCTTTGATGGAGAAAAAAACAAAGGAAGAGAAGCTCACACCACCATGGGAGGAGGATTGCACCAACGCTGCTACAGCTTTGAAGGAACAGCCTTCAACATTTATGGATGAAGAAGCCATTGGAGGGAAATCCATTTCAGCCACACAAGAAGGTCCCAAGATCCACCAAGGTATGAGTAAAGTTCCACTTTCTATTTCAGAATATAATCTTAAGAATGGTGGAATTTCATATGAAGAGGTCCAAGGATCAAATCACATGGCCACTCTAGGGCCTCATGATTGCACTGCGTTGTGCAAAGGCTTCAAGGAGAAGATGAACCCTCATCCTCACACACCTTTGATGATTTTCATTCAACCTTTAAGGTGGGAGTGTGAAATTTTGGAGGATGAAGTAAACCATGACACCTCCATGGAGAATCATGAAACAAATTGTGAACCATAGGAGAAGATAGCTGCTACACCATTGGAAGAATTAACAGCGTTGTTGAACATGGGTGGAGAGGAGACATCACCTCCATAACATTTGGATCCTCATAGATCCAACATAGTCATGGGAGAGAGGCATTTCCTAAGAGGTCTCCAAGGAGCTACATTTCAAACTCTCATGAAATGCAAAAAGCAAGAATTGGTTTGGTAGAATGGTAGCCCTCATGGGAGGAGTACCAAAGAAGAGAAGAATTGGAAGGGTGTTTACATCATTGGGAAGCAAGGATAAGGGATACATATTGCTGATATGACATATATATCATTCATTATACTTTATCACATGAGTCATATGATGTGAGCATGAGGAGGCAACAAGCACTTGAGTTGCTTGGCATTAATGGGAGATAGCACAAGCAAATTTTCTCTCATATGATTAATGGTGTTGCAGGAGTAAAGGAGGGCACTCTCATAGTGCAAGGGGATCACTCCTTAGCTGGGATTGATTGGGAGGAATTTCCCTCTTGGGAGAAGCTTCATATTTGCAGCAGCATCACCAGAGTTGTTCTTGACAAGGAGCATGTCAAGGAACAAAGATTGGCATGGGCAGGAGCCTTTTTGCATGAGCTCACATCGCTGTCATTTGGGAGGAGGATCACATGCATAGATCCATCTATCATCTTGCTTCCAGCCTATGGTAAGATTCTTTTGTGTACCTTTGTTGATTTACATACTCTTATCATTATGATGTAGTGTCGGGCTTCTCAAAGGGGAAGATTTTCCATGTTGCTCCATGAGAAAAATTGGGCCAAATCATGTGATGGAGACAGCCATCTTTTATATGGCCTTGGGCAAGTATTACCTTCCATGTATGTTCAGCATTTATATTCATCCATTTACCATGCAATATCAGATGTAAGAACATACATTGTTATTCATGAGATGAAAAATAACTTGCCATATCATTTCTCAAAGCAGCAGTTTGCAAAACTACGTTATGCACTCTTGGAAGACTGTTGGTACTTTCCAACACCATATGAAACCATTAGTATGTCCTCTATTGTTATGAGGAGCATGTTTCCATTTTTTGATATTTTCCATGTTATTATTGGGATAATGATTGGTGAAATGACACATGAGTTGAATGTGTCTTTGCCAGCAGGAGATTCCCATAGTTTTTGCATTGCATGTTCTAGTGGGAACATGAGGAGGGACATGGCCACCACAACTAATTATTTTCCTTCTTTGGAGGTGGGCCATGATCTTGATGATGACATCCATCCATTGCATATATGGGGGCATGTATCTGATTTTGTATTGTTGATTCACTCATCTGTTTACTATTCAATAGTAGAGGTGATATTTTCTATATAATGCTTGCCATGTTATTTTCTGCAGCTGCAATGGATGAGATTGCGTTGTAACCCTATGAGACATTGTTTTTACCTTGTTTCACATGGTATAACCTACAACAAACATGTCATGGGGGCATTCTATGGTGATCTTTTCCTATTCATCATAGATGACATGTCTTGGGCCAGCTGGATTATCATTGATGGAGGGGAGATTCTTGGGGGATTACTCTTCATTTTTCCATTTGAGGGCAATAAATTTGTAGCCCAGGATCAACATTCACTCCACACTTGTCATAAGTGGGGGAGAGGACAGCATGGGGCAAGTTATAGTGCTTGCCATGATCAAATTTTCAGTCCACCTTCATTTCTGGAGCTCAAGGTGGAGGGATATTTTCCATGAGTTGCCTTGTTGGGAGGCAGCTTATTCTTCATGATTGATGGCTTGAGGATGGGAGATTCATATGGGGATGATAAATCCCATTATATATTAGATCTCATGCCTCAAGGAGGCCCTTATATAGCTCTTTGTTCCTTCATGGATAGTTGTTTCTACGTGATAGTTGTTTGGGAATGATCACCCAAAGGCTAGATTGCATATGTTGGAGGGACAGTTTGAAGACTTGATTTCTAATATGGCATCCTTTTCTTGAGGAGATCATCACATAAGAATGCTACAGGAGGAAGGGCAGAAATAAACTCAGTCTATCATTGCAATTGCTTGAGGGCAAGCAATATTTTGAGAGGGGAGGACTGTAATTGTTAGTATGATTCTTTCGTCGTAAAAGATCACTTTAGCTACGCATAAAAAATAGCCCTAACATCGAATATGGCTGCAAAATATCTTTAATTTTTCTGCACAAATTCAGATCTAAGCACAAAATACATTAAGCAGATAAAATATAACATGGCTCCATAAATCCAATGGACAAGACAAGAAGAATGTATTTAAAAGAATTTTGTATTATATTAAAGAATGGGGCACTAGAGAGGAAAACAAGAAAGGTGTCTTCCAGTTCTCCTCAGTGGGATGGGTTCTTGAAAGTCCTCAGTGTTTCAAATCTAACATTTCTCTCTCTTATGGGTGTAGAAAAACAAACATAGAATTCAATGGGAGTTCACAAAACAAAATGGAAAATGGTGACCAAGAGTAGATCCAGAGTGATCTAATGCAATGAAGGTGACTAATGAATGGGGAAAACCCCCCATATTTATAACAAAATATTGGGGCGGTCTAGAACTCAGTGCATGAATAAAATATTATTAATCGAATTCTAGAAGCACCTTTTAGGAATATTTTATTATATTTGTTGGAGGGAAAAGGATTCTTGACTTGGGTCAATTCCTTTATTTATAAATAATAAATAAATAAATGATTTATTTATAATTTTAGGGGAATGATGGGAATAAATAATGGTTTATTTGATTATTTATGGATGATTTAGTCAAATTTAACTAAGAATATTATTTAAATAATGATTTAAATAACTTATTCTTAGGGAATAATTAAATAAATAAGGATTTATTTAATTAAGTTCCTTATTTTGGGTTAAATATGACCAGGAAATATAAACAAATGAGTTATTTTATATGGTGAAAGAATTTTTTCTTAGGGTAAAATTGGTCTTTCATGGTGTACTTGGGTTCATCTAATAATAATAGGTTAGATGACCAAAAAATGGTGTAACAGTAATGTTCCAAATTTTATGGAACATTAATTTCTAATGGGAGATGAATAAAATGGGTAGGGGACCCATTCTTGCATGATTAGAGAATAAAAAACCTATAAGTATGAAAGAGGATCATGTTTGGAGCTGGATTTCACACCTCCATTTGTGAAAGGAGGTTTTTTCATAAAGGCTTGACCAAGGTTGACCAAGTCAAACTGCGTTGGCATGAGTTGGAAAGCACTAAGTGGGACAATGTGGGAGGGAAGTTTCTAGAGGAAGTAAACCCTAATTCAAAGTAGGGCCCATGGAGGGAAGGCTCATTGTTTAAAATAGGAGCAAGGCAGCCATGGAGATCATCTTTGATCATTTTACATTTGAGTCTTGAAGACTTGTTGCTGCCTCTTGCTATTCATCAGAGCTGCAGTGCCTTCGGGCACAAGGGAGTCCTGTTTAGGAATTCCTCTCCTTATTGAGGAGCTCATGAAGGATTGCACTCCATTCCCCATATTCAGGCATTCAATCCATAGCTTCATCCATCTGCATCAACACAGTTTCTGCAGTAGATATTGTGCAATGTTGCTGGGTGTTGCTGGGGAGGTTTCCATACACCATCCAGAGCTATCTTTTAGAGGAGGAAGGTTCCATCCATCAGGAGATCAACAAAGGTGGTTCTTGAGCATATCCCACCATCTTTGGCATCAGGCAAACCACATTCCATCACTGGCAGCGCAGTCCCTCTCTTAGACAGCGTTATTCTTGGTGAATATTTGTTGTGAGGGATTAGCAGATTTTGGAGGATGAAATCTTGGTGAAAGGATCAGCCTTTCACTTCAGATTTATATTGGAGGAGGGTTCTTCATTTTTTTCAGCCATTTCAGCCATCTCCATGTCTTTGCAACTCTTGATTTGCAGTAGCTACTGCAACTCCAGTATTACTGAATTATAATATTTTTGTACAAATTTTAGCCAATCCTTCAGAGGATTGATGTTATGTGTTTTCAGGGCTTGAGATCTTGCTCCCCCTGCTTTATTTGAGCCTACATTGTCATATCCTTGTATTTTCATTATTTATGGAATAGTTCCTCTCTATAACTGCGCAGTCATGGCCTAGGGCTTTCTTTATGCAACAATGTTTCTCATGTTTCCTTGTACATTTTTCTTGAGGCTTGTTGTGCCTTACTTGAGTGATCATTTCCTCAAGAAGTTGTATATTTTATGCTGCTATGTTCTAATTTGATGGCCATTGGATTCTCCGGCATTTCATGTGTATATGAATCACTGCTTATTTTCCATTTGATGTATTTGTTATTGTTGTAGCTGCAATGTTGGGGTTATCTTAAGAGATTCCCAATCTTCTTGTGTTTCCCTCTTGGGGATATTGTCCCTTGAAAATCAGTGTATAGATAGAGTCTACTAGTGGGCCAGGTAGCCTCTGGAGCTCATCCTTTTTTCAAAGGTGACAAGTCTAGTAAATTCCCCTGCAGTCTATCTCTGGAATAGATTCTCTTTGTCAATTGACAATGTTTCTGAAAAAGGAACATTACATGGGACCAGCGGGGAGGAAATTTTTTTTCGAGCCCTAGCCCCCCCCCTCGGCTGATAAATCCAGGATATCTAGGGGGGATTGAAAAGCCTTGTCGACTATTGATCTAACGAGGTGATGATCGAGTTTCCAATTGGAGCATGCAACTTAACCATATAAGAAAAAAAAAAAATTGTCTCTTGGGGATAGTATAACATAGGCCCAACACTTAGGATAAAAAAAAATTGCACTGTAACCTTTGGATAAAAATCATAATGATCCTAAACTTAGGA
Source organism: Pinus albicaulis (assembly GCA_034641835.2). Taxonomy (NCBI): domain Eukaryota; kingdom Viridiplantae; phylum Streptophyta; class Pinopsida; order Pinales; family Pinaceae; genus Pinus; species Pinus albicaulis. Next base: position 1,073,768,324 of record CM076581.1, on the reverse strand, counting down.
TAAAATCGCACTAATGAGCCTAAACTTAGGATAACAGTTCCTTATGTAAAATCAACCCATTTTTTATCCTTTAACAGCTATTTAACTCAATTTTCTCCTAACCTAAGACTAACTCTAACCAATCAAGGGTGCATTTAGATGTGTAGACCCTTGTTTTATTTTATTTAAAGGGAAAAAACATATTCTAATCCTACCTACTCATTTTTAATTGATCCAACTTAAACAATTTTATCAACTTATTCATCTACATAACTAACATTAGCCAACATTACATAGTTTAACTAAGTTATTATCTAATTTAGTTAACAAAAATTTAAATTTGTTTGACCATGATTACACTGTATGATCTAAACAATGAGTCAGGGTTGTGGAATTTTAAACAAGCTGCACACAACATTCTATTTATTCTTAAAAAAAATTATTTATCTGGTAGTGGAATTTGAATTTGCATCACTTTTAGTTATATTTTTTGTTTTTTCATGGGGTTCTTTCATCATCAATTTTTATTCTTTTTTTTTTCTTGTTTTCCTTTTCTTTTGTTTTTATTTTCTATTTATATTTTTTTTTTGAAATCATTTGCAACATGCAATATTATTTACAATTCATATGTGTGAGATAAAATATTCAATCACCTTGTGATCCTATAAATTATAAGACCCTAGCTTTACACACAAAATTTTGGTACCTAGATATATAATGCCTGGAAATGTTCAAGGAGTGGACAACAACTAAAAGCTCTTTCTAAGTGACAATGTAGTTCAATTCATCCTTAGGGTAACTTGTCATCTATTTGTCCCAATGTTTCCCCCATATCTTTATCTGATGCATCAGTATGGATATGCAAAGGAAGAGTCCAATTGGGACCTTGAAGTATAGGAGCAATGGTCAATTTTTCTTTTATGATTTCAAAGGCCACTTGAAAAATAATTAACGAGCAATCCTTTTCAAGTAATCATAGAGTCCTTTTCAAGTAATCCAGACAATGGTGAGGCCACTTTAATAAAATCATTGATGAATCTCCTATAATGGCTATCCAACCCTAAGAAACTCATAACATCCCCCTGTTTATGAGGGGTAGCGACCCTTTTTATGATAGTAATCTTGTTTGGGTCTACTTGTATTCCTACCTGAGATATGGAGTGGCCTAAGGAAGTATATGACTTCATCAAAAATTCACACCTCTCAGGACTAAATGAGAGATGCATTTAAATGCATTTCCTTGGGACTCTACCCATATTAGAGAGGGCCTCCTGTAAATCACATCCATAGAGATTGAAATCATCCATGTAAATTTCCACAAATTCATGGAAAATCTCAGTAAAGATGCTTAGAGCCACTCTTTGAAAATTGGCAGCGGCATTGCATAAGCCAAATGGGAGAGAACTCTAGAAGCAAGGTACCCCGAGGACATGTAAATATAATCTTAAGGCTTGGTCTTCATGGGTTATTTGGATCTAATTGTAACCACTAAATCCATCAAAGAATGAGAATAACTTATTTCCTACAAGACCATCTAAGAATTGGTCAATGAAAGGCAAAGGGAAATGGTCTTTCTTTGTGGCCTTTTTAAAATATTTGTAATCAACACATATCCTCCACTTCCCATTCTTCTTTGGGACTAATATTGGATGTGACACCCATTCACTATCTAAGATGGGGTATATGAAACATGCATCCAACAAATTTTGTAATTCATCCCTCACTATGTCCTTAAAGGTTGGGTTCATTCTCTTATGGGGTTGGCACACAACCTTGAATCCCTCCTTGATGTAAGTGTGGTGAGTACAGACTAAGGTATGTGCCCATTTAATTTCTGTATATTTTCCCCAGGAAAATCATCAAAGATCTCTCTCACCATATTGCACAATTTTTCTTCTTATTTGGACGAGAGAGAGTGATTTATATTTAAGGTTCTAGATGGGAAAAATTATACAATATTGACATGTTCAGGGCTTGAGTCAACTGAGCATAGCTCAGTCCAAGGATTGTTTCTAGTTTCTCTCATAAGTTCATCCAGTGGAATGGTATTAGGGGGTTTTCCCTAAAGGATATGGTCAATGATGTCATCATCATCAGGTTTCCCCCCTCTAATAACAACATATATGGTACATATTGTGCATGTTGTTTCATTATACACTTCATCTTATTCTTCATCCTCTAGCGACAAAGGTAAATCATGTTCAAGAGAAGATGAATTAGGAAGATATAGTGTCAGTTCTTTTGATAAGGGCCCATTCTTAATGGTCATTTTGATAGTGCTACAACTGATATAAGCATAAACAGTAGCCAACCAAGATCTTCCTAAGATAAGAGGATAACCATTAAAAAAAAATTTGGGTTGAAGCACTGGGAAGTCAATGAGATACTCCCAAGATTCAATGGATACCATAACATCCTAAACAACTCCCTCGGGAGCTACTATGGATCTATCTGTAGGTTGCAGCACAGTAGTGGTCTTTCTCAAGGCTCCTTGGAGGTTGAGCTTCAACATGGTTTATTTAGTCATCACATTGATTGCAACCCAAATATAAATCAATTTATGAGGGAAAATTATACCTTCAATTTTTAAATCCACTATTGGATTTCCAAGTTCTAGGTACTTCGGGGAAATTAGTCTCCCTAGCATAAAATTAGATAATTGACCAAAAATGTTGATGGTGGGGATGTCTCTCTTATTTCTCCTGGTATTTTTGAAGAATTTCTCCTGGATAATATTATTATATATGGGTACATCCTTAATATCCTAGAGAAGGTGTATCTTGACACATAAATTCTTCAGTTCTCCCAGAAGTTCAATGTTTTTTGAGGTGTGTTGGCTAGGATGGATCAATATATTTGGAAAAGGAGGTGGATTTAATTGAGTGGTACGTTATTTTATTTCCTCTTCAATATCTTCAGGTGGATATGGGGGGTGATTATCTGGGAGCACTTTCCCAGACCTAATGTTAATTTCTTGGATCTCCACATCATAGGCAAGGTAATATGTCTCTCCATTGTAAACTTGTTATGCCTATTTTTTATTCAGGTTCAGATTAGGTTGAGCAAGATTTTGAGGTATCTTAGGTGGAGAAAGATGGGTTAGTTGTGGTTGAGGCTGGGGTATAGGCAGTAAAGCAGGAGGTTGGTTGAGTTAAGGCCTACTCCCTTGTGATGTGCTGCTCCATTGAGGAGGTTGGGGAGCATATGGCTAAAATAGTTGATTGACAATTTGAGGATGATATGGAGGAGCATAAAGCCAAGAAGGAGGTGTGGTCCATGATGGATGAGTAGAGGAATACCGAGGCTCCAAGGATGCATTTTGATTTGAATTGTAGAAATAATAAAGCACAACTTACAAGCCTTGTTGGTATGGCCAAGGTCATTGAGGCCTCCTTTGATTGATGAAGCAGAGTTTCTCCTGTCCACCTTCCACCCCTTGGTATACAACATTTAGGCCAAGTAAGGAAGGGAATTTTTCTATTGCATGTTTTTATTCATAGACTGAGAAAACATTTATACCATTCATTGGGAATTCATTCCTAGGGTGTATTCTTGTGCATCTAAGGAAAAAGATGGCTAGGGCTCTCTCTGCCTTGTCTTATTTCCTCTTGATCTGCATGGTATCCATGTCCATTGCAAAGGTATGCAAAATTTAACTGTTTAGATACTTCAACATGCTCCCTATATCAATTTTGATGGATGAGTTGGAGGAAGAGCTACTGGCTAAGCCCTTGTTACTTCGACCAATTTTTTTGGTTTCCCTAAAGTGTTTTCTGAACACAATTTTGATTTCATCATAGGAAAAATGATAGATTTTCCATCCAGATAGCATGTTGAGGGTTTCCAACACTTCCTACCCGATCCCTCAAAAGAGAACTAACTTGAGTGATACAGGATCAAGGGTGGAGTTGGCCCTCTTGTAGTTAAGTTGAAACCTTTCTTCATATTCCTCCAAAGATTCATCGGGCCCTAGGGTCATTCTAAAGATTTCTTCATTGGTTTATTTGGACCTACAATATTCTATGTACTTTTTATTGAAGGAGTCTTGCATTTGGGCCCATGTAGTGATGTCTTCCCCTGGCAGACCCATGAACCAGTGCAGGGTTTCATCCTTGAGGGTAAAGGGGAACAATTTCAAAAAAAATTCATCTGAGGAATATTCATAAGTCCTAAAAAAAACATCAAATTCAAACATGAAAGTTTAAGGGTCCTCAGAAGTTAGGCCATAGAAGTGTGGAAGGGATTAAGGGCTCATGTTTTTAATCCTTGTATCTCCATTGGTTTCTCTCATGGGAAATACCTCATGGCTTATGTTCTCAACCATAGCTTGGAAAAGTGAAGTAGGTTCTTATTCCTACCCAATAGTTTCTTCAAAGATTTTAGGGTGCCCACCTAAAGGGTATTCTAACTCCCCTATAGTCATAAAGGGAATTTCACAACAACCAAATGAGAGCGATGGTTGGCTATGTGAGGATGTGGGGGTTTTTGGTAGAAATTTTCCTTAGTTATCCCTACTACTACAAGGCATGAAAGATTTTTTTTTCTCTCACTTTTTCAAAAATTTATGCAAAACAAAAAGCAGAAAACAATGCTTAAGTAGAAACAAGAATATTCTTATACATACCCCTGATAATGACACCAAAAAGTGGTGAGCCCTAGTATTGTACCAAGAGTGTTGAAACTCCCAAGGGATACTCAAATCTAATTATCAACTTCTAGTTCCTACAAACTTAGAGGTGACAGTGATATATGCACAGAAGATGGATTCTAGTCATGGCAGCATCAACTAGGCATTTTGATTGTAGAAATTATCTAAATATGTTGAACTAGTCTTTTAATGTAATAAAACAAAATACTTAATCAATTCTACAAATTGTAGAAACCAAATTTGATCGCACAATCACATAAACAAGAAAAATAATTATCAATCACACAACACAAGATGTATCTAGGGAAGCCTCAGTTAAAAATATCGCTATCTGTATATTGCATAAAGTCAAGAACATGAAACAATACAATCATTAGAGAAAATTTCATCCTAAAAGTGGCAGCCTAAGGAAAAAGAATAAAATAAGAGTTATGAATTTTGGAGGGAAAAGAAGAAAATACTTCTTTTTAATTGTATTTTTGGCTTATCTCCTTATATGTTTACTCAAAGTTTAATTGTAGACACTCGTGGATGCAGAATCAAATTCCACATCCAACTAGTACCCATTTTGCATGCTTTTGAGAAGACCCACATTGATGAAAATTGTATATACATTAAAAAAGTGTGTTGAAAAACACTTTTTTAATATATGTGATTTTTATCAATGTGCATCTTCTCAAAATTATGCAAAATGGGTACTCATTGGACTTGCGATTTAATTATGCATCCAATGAGTGCCTACACTTGAAATTTGAGAAAACCTATGAGGAGATAAGCGAAAAATACAATTAAAAAAAGTAGTTTTTCTTCTTTTCCCTCCAAAATATTTACATATGCTTCTTTTTAAATTTAAAGGATTTTGATTGGTTTACATATTATGACATGGAAAATACATGAAAATTACATTGGAACTTTTAGGCTAAAATTTCCTCTAACGGTTATTTCTCTTCTTGAGAAACCTCTCCACTCTGCTGATTGTCTCACTCTGATCCTTCTTTGATCTAAGCAAGTTTGGTCCAATATTTAACCACTTGATTTCCTTTGCCTGACCAGTCATGCTTACACATTCATGAGCTATTTTATGCCCTATTAATTAGGAAATTCCCAATTAATGATTGCACAATACATCCAAGGCTTCCTGATGACCTCGTGCATGAATTGTACACTTTTCTAATTGTACAACTGATTGGTATCTCCCCTTTAACCCCAATATCAACCAGGAATTCCTTAGAACTGACATGAATTTTTTTTTATAGAGAATTATCAGTTAATTGGTTGATCACTACTTGTGAATTAAAACATATTTAATCCATTGGACCTATCACTAGTTCATCTCTCAGTTAGAACTAGTCACAATATGATTTTAACTCAAATACTTTAGTTAACTAATTACAAATGACAAATAACTCAACTAGGGCTCCTAAGAAGTACAAGACACCCTACATGCATCTATTTTGACATCCAACTCGAACTGACTGAGCTAACTAAGTCTTCCTGACTCTGTTAACACTTACAAGTTGTCATGTGATGGAATTACAATTTACTTCTAATTTAATTAAGGGAGAATTAAATTACAAGCCCCCTTGGGGTGCCATTTCAACACTCCCTATCAACAAGAAAGGGATTGTCTACTAACCCAATATTCTCTCTATGGAACTCATATTTTCTTCTTGAAAATGCCTTCGTCAAGATGTATGCATCACACTCCTCAGTGGGAATGTACTCTAATGACATAATCCTCCTTTTTACACAATATCTGAGATGGGAATACTAGATATCAATATTCTTGGACCTATCATGAGAAACTGGATTAAACGAGAATTTGATGCAACTTTGGTTATCACAATAAATCACCGTCGGATCCATATGTCGAACAAAAAAACCAATAAGTATCTTCCTCGTCCATATGGCCTCACATTCTACCTGATTAGATTCCATGTACTTTGCCTCTATTGAATTAAGTGAAATTTATATTTGTTTCTTACTGTGCTAGGAAACTATTGTTGATCCTATGTTGAATATTCGCCCTAATGTTCTCTTCCTATCAGATGGACTCCCTGCCCAATCTACATTGGTGAAACCTTGAAGCTTCATTCCCTATATCTTCTTGTACCATAGCCCATACTCTATAGTGCCTATGAGGTATTTGAGCACATGCTTTCCTACCTTCCAAAATAGCTTGGTAGGATTAACCATAGCCTGACTAAGCTGGTTAAACACATAACATATGTCCAATCGTGTGTTCACCAAATACATGAGTGAACCCACAAGCTACTTGTAAATAGTAGCATCTACTACCTCACCTGAAGTAGCATCCACCTTCCTCCAGTTTCCTACTAGAGGAGTATCCATGGGTTTTCTTCCCTCCATGTGGAACTTCTTGAGTACCTCGTTGGCATACTTGCCCTGAGATACAAATATATCCCCATATCCTTGCCATATTTCAAATCCTAGGAAATAGTGAAAGAGCCCCATGTCCTTCATCTCAAATTCTCTTGCAATATCCTCTTTTCACAAGTTGATGAGATCCTCATCACCTTTTCATATTAGATCATCGGCATAAAACATAATACTCAAAATCTTACTTTCTACCACAATATGATAAATATTTTCACCTGCTTCACTCTTAGTGAAGCCCAACCCAATGAAATAACAGTTGATCCTAGTGTACCAAGCATGAGGTGCTTACTTCAGCCCATATAGTGCTCTCTTGAGTCCACACACATGTGACTCCCTATCTAAGGTCTCAATTTACACCTCTTCCTTAATCACTCCATTGAGGAATGTTGACTTTACATCCATATGATTTATCTGCCATCCCATCTGTGCTCAGAGTGCAAGGATGTATCTTATTGATGAGTACCTTGAGACTGGTGCAAAGGTCTCTTAATGATCAATTCCATCCACCTAAGAGAACCCTCTAGCCACAAACCTCTCCTTGTGCTTCTCCACACTCCCATCTACTGCTTGCTTCACCTTGTAAATCCACCTAGATCCTACAACTGACTTCCCCTCTAGTCTTGGGAGAAATTCCCATGCACTGTTTCTGATAATGGAGTCATACTCCTTAACCATGGCATGAACCCAAATTGGTTGTTGCACTGCTTACTCAAAAGAGGATGGTTCTATCTCTACACCTTCGCTCATAAAATCCATGTATCTAGTGTACCTCTTTGGCAGCCTTCTCTGTCTGTGATGTGATGTGGGTGCTCCCACATTCTCTCTAGCATCAACCGATAACTCATTAGCCTCTCCAGTGCACTTCCTTCCATCTCGGGATGTCTCTGCATGAGTGGGTGCTTCCACTCTCTGTACCTCTTCTTATGGCTACTCCACATATTGAGGTTATTCTTTTAGATCTAAGAGCTACTCAACTGCATGCAACTGAAGCTCGCTCTCAAGGGAAATTCACATGGCCTTCTCTTCATATAATTTCACATCTCCTCTAGCCACTATCATCGTGCATGATAGAAAGTACACCCGATAGTTATGAGGTGTATTAGTGTACCCCAAAAATATCCCCAACTCAGTTGTTGGCTCTAATATCTTCCTGGAATATTTGGTCACATGAAAATAAACTGATGAACCAAAAATTTTAAAATGTGACACATCTGGTCTTTTACCTGGAAAGCTTCCTCTCGTGTAATCATCCCCTGTATCTGATGAGGACTTTAGTTCTACAAAAACACTGTTGTATTGCATGCTTTTACCCACAAATTCAATAATAGGCCTTAATCATGCAACCTATCTCATGTTTCTCCCACAATAGTTTTGTTATTCCTTTCTACAACCCCATTCGGTTGTGGTTCATGAGGGGCTATCAATTCCCTTCGAATTCCATTGAAGCACATAAGTTGTTGAATTTGTTAGATACATATTCTCCACCATTGTCACTCCTCACAACCTTCATCTTTGTCCTAGTATATTTCTCGGAAAGTTAGTTTAACTCAAAAAAATTAGAGAACATCTGATCTTTCTTCTCCAAGAAGAAAATCCAACACTTTTGTGAAAAATCATCTACAAAAAGCACATAATAACTGTGTTTTGTTATGGAAGCTATCGAGAACGGTCCACACACATCTGAGTCAAATCTCTCAAGGGTCTCCTTTAATCGGATTTACTTCTCGTGAAATGTGTCTTTTGTATACTTACCCAATGTACACCCTTTACATGTATCTCACTATGCAAGTGCACCCTTTGGAATTCTTGTAGAATCTGATGCATGATCTTCAAAGCACCATGAAATAGATGGCCCAATCTCTTGTGCCATAACTCACCGATGTCTCATTAACTCTCCACCTTATCTAATTTTGTGGTAAATGCATCATATTCTTCTATATCCAATTTATAGAGTTTATTTACTCTAACCCCAATATTTTTCACCTGAGACATGGCTTTGTGATGAAGGAACACCTTTCCTTCACTAAATATCACATCATAGCCACAGTCTTCCAACATCACAATAGAAACCAAATTCTTTTTTAAACCAAGAAGATACATGACATATTTTAATGTGATACTATTACCTGACTCCCTCTGAAAGATAATTGTACTTACATCGGTAACGCCGTACCTCCCATCATTTCCCATCTCAATGTGCATCTAGAGATACTTCTCCTCCAAAATACTAGAGAATTATTTGTTTATGGTCATATGGAATGAAACTCCACTATATAAGTACCAGACATAACCCATCACTGATGACACCATGCATGCAATGAGGGTGAAATCCAACTCGAATTGTGAAAAAATCTCTTCACCTGCCACTCCTTCTGAGGTATTCTTGTTGCTCTTCTTGTGTGGACACTTTGTAGCATAGTGTCGAAGCTCATAATAGTGGAAACATTTTACCTTTGACAAGTATCAATTCTTTACCATCTGGACAGAATCCTATTTGGAATGGGACACCTTGCCTTTCCCTTTGTTCGCCTTTCCAGCCAAGGAACAATTATCCTCATCATAAATCTTTAATGAGGATCCATATTTGGTGTTTCGCCGAGTCTCTTCTTTTACCAAGTCATACCACAATCGCTCCCACTCAGGTAGCTTCTCCCTCCCATTCACCAAGTCTCAGTAGCTATGCAAAAATTTTGGAAGGCCTAGAAGTTCTAGGCTCACCAAATCATCTTGGGAAATTTTTACCCCAACACTTCCAATCTCATCTCTACATTGAGTAAAATTCATCAAGTATTTTGGAATCGTGTCACCCTTCATCTTGATATTTTCGAGTTTGTTCTTTAGTTCCATATTAATTTTGTCATTGCTATTCTAAAACATATCTGTTAAGGAATCCTACATAGCATATGGAATTTCATTTCCATGGAGACTCGAGAAAATATGATCTCGAACACGCTCTAATGGAATCCTTCTCACATTTTCTACATTCTTCTTTGATGCATCAAGAAGTTGAGAATCTGTTGTTGCAGGCCAGGGAATATCATTTTCTATGAATTCCTTTAGTGTGTTGTCCTCTATAACCACCTCCATCACTTCCTTCCATGCTATGTAATTCAAATTTCCCTTAAGGGCATATTCGAGTCTCAAGCTAGTGAATGTCATTTTGATCTGTTGGTAGTCCAGAAGAATAAATCTACAAATTTGATGTATATTTTTAAGACAAACTCTGATTCTTATCTTCTATTGTGATTCCTTCTATAATACCATGAAGAAATTATCTAAATAGTTTCAGCTAATCTTGTAATGTACTAGAACAAAATACATAATCAATTGTACAAATTGTGGAAACCAAATTCAATCACACAATCACATAAGCAAGTAAGAGAAAGCATTATCAATCGCAAAACACAAGATGTCTCTAGGGAAATCCTTAGCTATAAACCCCACTATATGTATTTCATAAAGTAAATAACATGAAACAACACAATTTTATTTCTCTTCCTGAGAAACCTATGCACTGTTAAGTCCCTATATTACTAGTATAGTCCCTTATTGTTGTTAGTGTAACCCCCTTATTGTTATTATTGTACCCTTGTAACCCCCATATTGTTATTATTGTGCCCTTAAATTATTATTGTTATGTTGGCTAGGATTACATTGTGGCCCATGGACGCCTATATATAGAAATGAGGTTTTGTAATTTGTATAATCCAAGAATGTTTCATTCATGTAATGTATTATAGGTTGCCCCCTCGAAGTGGCTTATCTATAAGGCATTGATATCTACTTTCTTATATTTTTGGAGCTGGTTTCACAACATTTGGTATCAGAGGTTTGGATTTTAGGGTTTTCGCTGCTCCAAACTGGTCATCCTAGAATTTTTGATATAAAGTTTTTTCTACGAAAGTTCAATAGCCGAAATTTTTAGAGTACGAAGACGAAATCCTGAGGAACATCATCACAAAATTTCAGATCTTTTTTCACAATATTTTTGGAGATATGATCTATGGAAGGTAGAGATTTTTGCAGGCTCCTGATTTTAACCTAAATAGGTCATCGCAGAATTTGCGCTATAACTTTTTTATATGAAGTTTCAGAAGCTGAAATTTTTAGAGAGAAAAATATAAATCTTGAGGAACATCGTCGCAAAATTTTAGAGCTTGGTTCGTAATATTTTCGGAGATAGGATCTGTGGAAGTTAGGTCTTTTTCAAGCTCCCGAATTTCATCTCAAAGAGGTTATAGTGGGAAAATCTTCATAAATCTCTCTCTAAGGATTGGATTGGAATATTGTAAAAAGTGGCCACAAGTACACGAACTTTAGTTTCATGTCTATCAAATTCATAGCCAAAGCAGGAAAAAATGACACATGGAAAGTCGTACAAGTTCGCTCTACTGAACCAGTCCATAATTTGGTCATTGTGGGAGATTGGACATAAATTTGACTTGAAGAATCCAAATCAGGTCAGAACTGTGACATTTGAAATAAGCTTTAGAGGGATACGACAAGGCTGAATTTCAGATATTGAGGATCTACAATTATAGAGATAATTCAATTTCAATATAGAGCTCCTCAAAAGCAAGTAAAGGGTGTGTATGTTTTTTTCCCAAATTGCATAAGTCTTGTTTGAATAATCAAGTTGAATTGATTCCAAGGGCATATTGTAGAATATATATCAGTATTAGATTCTAAAATGTCCCCTAAAAAGAATTCAACACCCATTAAGCCTTTAGAAGGTTCTACTATGACTCATGAAGATGAAGAATGGCAACATGACATATCAAATTTACAAGAGCAAGTGCAAAAAATTTCGCTCTTGCAAAGAGAAACAAAAAATGGCATGGAAGTTTTGAAGAAAGGCGTGGAAACTAGGATGGATGGTTTGAAGAAAGACGTGGAATATAAGATGGATGATTTGAAGAATGGAATGGAAGCTAAGATAGATGGCATGGAAGATGGCATGGAATCTAAAATGGAAAACATGAAGAATGATCTAAAAGCAGACATGGAAGGTTTGACAAAGTTGATACAAGAAATGTTTCCTAATGGTGAAAAGATAATAGAGGAAACTCATGATGAGAACAAAATAAATGTTAATCATGATTTCATAAACTCTAATGTTGGCAGGAAGAACCACCATATTCCAAAAATGGATATGAGGAAGTTTGATGGAAAGGATCCTGTAACATGGATACTACAGATGGAGCAATATTTTGATCTCCATAACGTGCAAAACACACAAAAGGTACGCATTGCAACTTACATTTAGAACAAAATACATTTGTATGGTATCAATGGCTTTGCTCCCGTAAAAAAATTGTCACTTGGTCAATTTTTACGGAGGAAATGATAGCACATTATGAGGATACAAAGAGCAACACCTTCTTTAGCCAATTGATAAATCTCAAACAAAAGGGTTTAGTAGGGGAGCACATTGAGGACTTTAAAAAATTTAATATAAGGTTAATTGATATTCCAGAGGAAAACAGGATTGATCTCTTCATAGGTACTTTAAAGGATAACATCCGACATGAAGTTCGCATTTTGGAACCTAATTCATTAGAGAAGGCATTCAGGTTGGCAAGAAAAATTGAATGTAAAATTATGGCAATAAGGAAGCCTACCACTCACTTCTATAAAGAGGGAAGTGTTGCTACTCCTAGATTTCAACAACCTACAAGGTTGACACCACAACAATTGGAAGAAAAACGAGCAAAAGGGCTTTGCTACAGTTGTGATAGAAAATACAGTAAAGGTTATAAGTTTGTTGAGAAGAAATTATTTTACATAGATTGTGAAGAGGAAGAAGAAAATGAACAAGAAGAGGATATACACCAGGAACCAACACTAGAAGAGGAAGAAATGAGTCTGACCATATCATGTAATGCATTGGCAGGAATTACCACTCCTCAAACTCTCAAGATAGAATGACATATCAAGAAGAAAAAGGTAATACTGTTGATTGATTCAGGTAGTACCCATAATTTTATTCATTGTAAGGTAGCCAAGGAATTGAATTGTTTCCTATACCCAACACCACAATGTCAAGTGATGGTTGCAAATGGAGGAACTATAATTTTTTTTGGAAAATGCCATAATATCAAGCTAACCATGGGGGAATATTTATTGAATATTCCAATGCTTTCCATTCGTATGGGAGGTGCTGATGTTGTACTAGGAGTACAATGGTTACAATATTTGGGGACAGTAGCTTTTAATTTTTGAGAAATTAACTTGAAATTTTTTACAGAAGGAAAGGAAGTCGAATTACGAGGTATTGCAGGGAATCCGGGAAAGACAATAAGATCTAATGTTATTACAAAGCTTCTAAAGAAATAACAATGAGACGTGGATGAAGAAGGATGAAGAAGTGTGGAAACTCATTCAAAATTTGCAGCAACATCCTAGTACATATGATACATTTAGTTGGAAAAATTATTCCTTATGGTACAAAGATCACTTATATCTTTGTAAGAATTCCCAACTAAAACAAAATATTCTTTTGGAATTGCACACTTCTCCTTTAGGAGGACACTCGGGAATTTTAAAAACTTACCACAGGGTGAAGAAAGATTTTTTTGGGATGGCCTTAAATATGATATTCAAAAGCAAGTACAGCTGCTACTACATTTATGGACACAATTCAAAAGCTACATGGAAACCCAAGGGTTATTGTGAGCGACAGAGATCCCATTTTTACTGGTAATTTTTGGACGGAGTTATTTTCTTGTTTGGGTACTCAATTAGCTCATAGCTCATCTTATCATCCTCAATCCGATGGTCAAAATGAGATAATAAATAAATGTTTGGAAGGATATCTTCATTTTTTTGTATGTCATAAACAAACACAACGGTTCAAGTGGTTACCTCTTGTTGAAAGGTGGTATAACACTTCCTTCTATATTGCAGCAAAAATGACCCCATTTATGGCACTTTATGGATATCATCCACCATCCATCACATCATCTTTAGGATAAAATTCGAAGGTTCAAGCAGTGGAAGATCACATCGAGCATCAACAAGAAGTTCTCCAACTCTTAAAGGACAACTTGAATTTGGCACAAAATCGAATGAAACAACAGGCAGATCAACATCGCAGTGAGAGAATTTTTGATGTAGGAGACTAGGTATTTTTACGGCTACAACCATACAAACAAATGTCCCTCAAGAAAGCTAAGAAGGATAATAAATTATCGCCAAAGTACTATGGTTCCTACAAGGTGTTGCAAAGGATTGGTAATATGGCGTACAAATTGGAGCTTCATGACTCTTCACGAATGCATCCAATTTTCCATGTTTCATGCTTAAAGAAGGTTATAGGTGAAAATATTCAAGTTCAAACAATATTTCCAGAACTTGATGAGGAAGGAAAAATCATATTGGAACCTGAAGTGGTCACGGATACTAGAACTCGAAAGCTATGAAATCGATCAATTTCAGAGTACCTCATCAAGTGGAAGAACTTACCCACTGAAGATTCTACATGGGAGGATGGGAATTTTATACAGAAGCACCTAGATCTACTCAAGCGTTGAGGACAACACTTTTTTCAAGGAGAGGGGCATGTTAGATCCCTATATTACTAGTATAGTCCCTTATTGTTGTTTTTTTTTTCTAGTTTAGACTAATCCTAATCTTCCCATTTTTTCTCCTCCTATCCCACCCATGGGTTTCGAACCGGTGACCTTGCAGAGTGGAGTGCCTTAAGATTACACCCCATCACCGACTGCTCCACACCACGTGGTCATCCCTTATTGTTGTTAGTGTAACCCCCTTATTTTTATTATTGTATCATTGTAACCGCCATATTGTTATTATTGTGCCCTTAAATTATTATTGTTAGGTTAGCTAGGATTACATTGTAGCCCCACTAGGATTAAAGTGTGGCCCCATGGACTCCTATATATAGAAATGAGGTTTTTTAATTTGTATAATCCAAGAATTGTTCATTCATGTAATGTATTGGAGGTTTCCCCCTCGAAGTGGCTTATTTGTAAGGCGTTGATATCTCTTTTCTTCTATTTTTGGAGCTGGTTTCACAACATGCACTCTGCTGACTGTCTCACTCTGATCCCACTCTTATCTATGCAATTTTGGTCCAATATCTATCCACTTTCTTGCCTCTACTTAACCATCCTTGATTACTCATTCTTGGGCTAATTGAGCCCATGTTAATTACAAAATTCTTGATTAATGATTTCACAATACATCCAAAACTTCCTGATGACCTCATGCATGACCTATACAATTTTCTAATTTTACAACAGATATTTATCCTCCCTTTAACCCCGTTCTCAACTAGGCCTTCCATAGAATTGACATGCAACAAATATTTATAGTGAATTATCATTTAACTAATTGATCACGAATTTTGAATTAAATCACATTTAATTCATTGGACCTATCACTAGCTCATCTCTTAGTTTGAACTAGTTAAATTGATTTTAACTAAAATACTTGAGTTAACTCATTACAACTCACAAATAAGTCAAATAGGGCTCCTAAAAAGTAGGATAGACCCTACATGCCTCTTGTTTGACCTTCAACTTGAATCAATTGAGCTCAATAATTCTTCCTAACTCAGTTAACACTTACAATTTATCATGTGATGGAATTACAATTTACTTCTAGTTTAATTAAGGGAAAATAAAATCAAAAGCCCCATTGGGGTGCCATTTCAACACTCATCAGTAGTACTTCTAGGCCATTCATCCTACTATATTAAAGTGAAATTAGATAATTTAATATAGGGAACTACTTACAATCTAAGACAAAGACATTTCCTATCAACTTCTACTTGCAATTGATATTGAAATCAAATCATAAACAATTAACCTAATTGTAGAAAAGGAAACTATGCTATGTTGCAATAATTCATCTAACTATCCATTCATTTTTCATTAGAGGAAATAAATTATCTAACACACTTCATCAATTCATAAACCAAACCTCTTTCTACCGTTCAAACAAATTCACACTTCTATGTATTTTTTTTCTGCTATTTATGCTAATGCTGTGATGAATTAAACACTAATGCCTACATTGTTTTTGCAGCAATGGAAGGATTGTTTAGAGTGGCCTAGTAGTCTCTTCTGGTCATGAATCTATTGCTAGGAATAAAGTGCATCCTATCGTAGGTTCAAATGGAAACAAGGATCAAAATTGGAGTGGAAATGGGGACATATATCTATGCTAGAGAAGGTTGCTACAGCAGCCTTGTATTGCTACAAGAATGTCCTGAAATGCTACAGGAAGGAGGTTGAGGAGGATCTAATGGTGAAACGGATCAAATAAGTGTGTGCAAAGGTGGAATAAGGTGGAAGTAAGTGATTGAGGGGTGATCAACACCTCCAACCAATCTAAGAGCTCTTTGAGGTCCTACTTTGCAATAGGATGGCTGCTCACGGTGGTAATGAATATTATCTCACAAAACAGGTTTTTGGTTAAAGAATTGAAGGTTGGAGGGAAGAGTGATGGATTCCAAGAGGAATGTGATTAAGGGTTCCTTTCCTACAGCTTCAAACAGTCCTGCAACCATTGCATGCATCCATTCATTGATGATTGCCAAATTAAAACACTTTGGAGTGGAAGAGATGAGTTGAATTTAAAGATGGTCTAATTTATGCTAAAATTATTTTATAACCAACAAAATAAATTCTAAGGTACAATAAGAATATTCATAGAAAAATAACTAATCATAAGCTTGTTTCCAAGGAATCATAAACAAAATACTTTTGGCTTGTGGTTGGAGGTCCTTCTACTCATGCTCCCATGAGAGAGGTGGAGTAGAGGATACAATCACAGTTTTAATATATTTTTCTGCTACTAAAATGCAAGAACTTAAACAAATTATTGAAACTTAAATAGAGAATAAAAGTACATAAGAGGGACTTAGCCAATGGATTGGGCCCTAACCAAAGAGCATTAGCCATGTGAAACTAACTTAGTAATGGATCAAACAGTAGCTTCCCAATATCATTGCATAAAAGTCAAATACATCATATGACAGTCAAAAAATAATAATCCTGAGCTTAAGAGCTACCTAGATGTAAAAAAAGTTTGAATCATAATAAGCTCTTATTCATGTTTATTTATAAAAAAATGTAGCTTCCAACAACTTCCTATAAAATAGGAATATTGTCGCCTTGATCTCGAGAAGAGTGGAGCTTGGATCCTCATAACTACCACTTTCTTGGATGCCTTTGACTTGAAGTTGATGGGAGATATCTTGCTGTCATCTTGGACTTATTGAGGGAGTTAAGGAGCTGGAAAACCCTCCTACAATCTCTACTTGTTGTCTACTCCAAGCCCTTAGGTGGAAATTGTCTCAAAATTGGCTTCATTTTCTCCAACCAAATCATATTAGGATACATGACATGACAAATATATTTCACCCTTCTCACTAATAATAATATGACAAAAATGTAAATAAAAGTGAGATAGAGATAAATAATAAGCTGAAATATGGAATTGTAACCCCTTAAAATGTACCTATTGGTGATTGAAATCAATATTGATGAAAGCTCATTTCTCTGAATTTGAGGTGAATCTGTTCTACATGTTATGATTATAACTCCTTTAGAATATTTAGCTCATATGAACCTAACTGCAAAGGGAATTTCGGCCAACGTGACTTCTTATTCTTTTGTAATTGTATCTTTGAAAACCTTAAACATACTTGATAACCTATATCTTGCATGAAAACTTCTTTGGTCACATATTTCGAAAAAAAGATGTGGCAGTTTATAGGATCAAAAGACCCTGATATATGTTCCTTAAGAAGAAGCAAACAAGTTTGCAACATTGGCAATAGATTCTAGCATTATGTTGTGAAACCAGCTCCAAAAATATAAGAAAAGAGATATCAATGCCTTAGAAATAAGCCACTTTGAGGGGGAAACCTACAATACATTACATAAATGAACAATTCTTGGATGATTCAAATTACAAAACCTCCTTTCTATATATAGGAGTCCAAAGGGCCACAATGTAATCCTAGCTGACCTAACAATAATAATTTAAGGGCACAATAATAACAATATGGGGGTTACAGGGGTACAATAATAACAATAAGGGGGTTACACTAACAACAATAAGGGACTATACTAGTAATATAGGGACCTAACATGCCCCTCTCCTTCAAAAAAGTGTTTTCCTCAACATTTGAGTAGCTCTGGGTGCCTCTATATAAAATTATCATCCTCCCATGTAGAATCTTCGGTGGGTAAGTTCTTCCACTTGATGAGATACTCTGAAATTGATCGATTCTGTAGCTATCAAGTTCTTGTTTCTATGACTGCTTCAGGTTCCAATATGATTTTTCCTTCCTCGTCAAGTTCTAGCAATATTGTTTGAACTGGAAGAATTTCACCTATAACCTTCTTTAAACATGAAACATGGAAAACTAGATGCACTTGTGAAGAAGCAAGAAGCTCCAATTTGTATGCCATAGTACCAATATTTTGCAGCACCTTGTAAGGACCATAGTAATTTGGCGATAATTTATTATCCTTCTTAGCTTGTTTGAGGGACATTTGTTTATATGGTTGTAGCCGTAAAAATACCCAGTCTCCTACATCAAAAATTCTCTCGCTGCAATGTTGATCTGCCTGTTGTTTCATTCGATTTTGTGCCAAATTCAGGTTATCCTTTAAGAGTTGGAGAACTTCTTGCTGATGCTCGATGTGATCTTCCACTGCTTGAACCTTCAAATTTTCCCTTAAGGATGATGTGATGGATGGTGGATGATATCCATAAAGTGCCATAAATGGGGTCATTTTTGCTGCAGTATGGAAGGAAGTGTTATACCACCATCCAGCAAGAGGTAACCACTTGACCCATTGTGTTTGTTTATCAGATACAAAACAACGAAGATATCCTTCCAAACATTTATTTACTATCTCAGTTTGACCATCAGATTGAGGATGATAAGATGAGCTATGAGCTAATTGAGTACCCAAACAAGAAAATAACTCCATCCAAAAATTTCCGGTAAAAATGGGATCTCTGTCGCTCACAATAACCCTTGGGCTTCCATGTAGCTTTTGAATTCTGTCCATAAATGTAGTAGCAACTGTACTTGCTTTAGATGGATGAGATAATGCACAAAAGTGTGCATACTTGGTAAGTCTATCAACTACCACCATGATGACACTCTTTCCTTCGGACTTAGGTAAACCTGTGATAAAATCAATTGAAATCTCCTCCCAACGTTGACTTGGAATGGATAAAGGTTGTAGAAGACCCGGGGTCTTAATTGTCTCAACTTTATTCTGCTGGCAAACCAAAAATTCCGCCACAAACTTTTGAATATCAGATTTAAGGCCATCCCAAAAAAAATCTTTCTTCACCCTGTGGTAAGTTTTTAAAAATCCTGAGTGTCCTCCTAAAGGAAAAGTGTGCAATTCCAAAAGAATATTTTGTTTTAGTTGGGAATTCTTACAGAGATACAAGCGATCTTTGTACCATAAGAAATCATTTTTCCAACTAAATGTATCAGATTTACTAGGATCTTGCTGCAACTTTTGAATGAGTGTCCATACATCTTTGTCCTTCTTCCATTCATCTCTTGCTTCGGTTATCCAATCTGGTTGGATAATAGAAATGGCACAAAGCAATGCTTCCACCTCTTCATTCTTTCTTGAGAGTGCATCTGCAACAACATTAAGCTTTCCTTTTTTGTAGATTATTTCTAAGTCATAACCCAACATCTTTGTGACCCATTTTTGCTGCTCTTCTGAAGATAGTCTTTGTTCCAAAAAGTGTTTCAGACTATCATGATCAGTTTTTACCTTGAAGTGTCTTCCCATTAGGTAAGTTCTCCATTTCTTTAGTGCATGCAGTATTGCTAACATTTCCTTCTCATAGATAGGTTTCTGTAAATACTTTCCTTTGATTGGACGACTTTCAAAAGAAATGGGTCTTCCTTCCTGCATTAAAACTGCACCAATTCCATTTCCTGAGGCATCACATTCCATAATAAATGTTTTTGTGAAGTCTGGCGTAGCTAAGACCGGTGCTAGGCACATTGCCTCTTTAAGATGTTCAAAGGCCTTAGTTGCTTCAGGAGTCCATGAAAATGCATCTTTCTTCAATAATGTTGTTAGAGGTCTTTTTGCTATTCTCACATAAATCTTAAAAAACTTTAGGTAACTACCCTTCATTACAAATAAATCCTTGCTTTCTTTATGGTTGAGGACTTATGCAAAACAGGTCCACGAACACCGTGGGATATAATATGACCCAGATATTCCACCTCTTGTACTCCAAAGAAACATTTGGATGCTTTTGTATATAATTGTTTCTCCTGCAATAGTTTGAGCACCCTGTCAACATGTTCAACATGATCCTTCCAAGACCTGCTGTAGATTAGTATATCATCAAAAATACTAGCACAAATTTTCTAAGGAAGGGTTTGAAAATGGAATTCATCAACCCTTGAAATGTAGAAGGTGCATTGGTAAGGCCAAAAGGCATGACCAAAATTCATAATGACCCTCATGAGTTCGAAATGTTGTTTTTGGAATATCTTCAGTCTTCATTCTAATTTGATGATATCCTGAACGAAGATCCAACTTGGTAAATAAATTGCTCCATGTAATTCATCCAATAATTCATCAATCACAGGAATGGGAAATTTATCTTTAATGGTGAGCTTATTGAGCTCCCTATAATACGGACACATGCACCATGATCCATCCTTCTTGTGTACCAATACTACAGGAGCAGAGAAAGAACTTTGACTAGGTTGAATTATACCCGCCTCTAACATTTCTGCAATCATACGTTCAATTTCGCTCTTTTAGACATAAGGATATCTATAAGGCCTGATGTTTGGAGGAACACTTCCTGGAATCAAATGAATAGCATGATCATGATCACGAATAGGTGGGAGTCCTTTGGGAGTTTCAAACACCTTGGAATGATTGTCCAAGACTTGTTGGAGATCTGCAGAAATAGATGATTTTGATGTTAGAACTTCTAGTGAGCATAATTGTGCAATTACGCCTCGTTGTTCTTTCTTTAGAAGCTTTGTCATGACATTAGAGCTTATTATCCTTCCCGGCTTCCCTTCAATACCCCGTAATTCGACTTCCTTTCCTTCTGAAAAAAATTTCAAGAAAAGTTCTTGAAAATTAAATGCTACCGTCCCCAAAGATTGTAACCATTGTACTCCTAGTACAACATCAGCACCTCCCATAGGAATGGAAAGCATTGGACTAGTCAATACATATTCCCCCATGGTTAGCCTGATATTATGGCATTTTCCAGAGCAATTTATAGTTCCTCCATTTGCAACCATCACTTGACATTTTGGTGTTGGGTATAGGAAACAATTTAATTCCTTGGCTACCTTACAATGAATAAAATTATGGGTGCTACCTGAATCAATCAACACTATTACCTTTTTCTTCTTGATTTGTCCTTCTATCTTGAGAGTTTGAGGAGTGGTAATTCCTGCCAGTGCATTACACAATATGGTTGGATTCATTTCTTCCTCTTCTAGGGTTGGTTCCTGGTGTATATCCTCTTCTTGTTCATTTTCTTCCTCTTCACAATCTATGTAAAATAATTTCTTCTCAGCACACTTATGACCTTTAGTGTATTTGCTATCACAACTGTAGCAAAGCCCTTTTGCTCTTTTTTCTTCCATTTTTTGTGGTGTCAACCTTGTAGGTTGTGGAAATCTAGGCGTAGCAACACTTCCTTCTTTATAGAAGTGAGTGGTAGGCTTCCTTGTCGCCATAATTTTACATTCAATTTTTCTTGCCAACCTCAATGCCTTCTCCAATGAATCAGGTTCCAAAACGCGAACTTCATGTTGGATGTTATCCTTTAAAATACCTATGAAGAGATCAATCATGTGTTCCTCTGGAATATAAGTTACCCTTATATTCAATTTTTGGAAGTCCTCAATGTGCTCCCCCACTAAACCCTTTTGTTTGAGATTTATCAATTGGCTAAAGAAGGTGTTTCTCTTTGTATCCTCATAATGTGCTATCATTTCCTTCGTAAAAATTGACCAAGTGAATTTTTTTTTACGAGAGAAAAGCCATCGATATCATACAAATGTATTTTGTTCTAAATGTAAAGTTTCAATACGTAAATTTTGTGTGTTTTGCACATTATGGAGATCAAAATATTGCTCCATCTATAGTATCCATGTTACAGGATCCTTTCCATCAAACTTCCTCATATCCATTTTTGGAATATGGTGGTTCTTCCCACCAATATTAGAGTTTATGAAATCACGATTAACATTTATTTTGTTCTCATCACGAGATTCCTCTACTATCTTTTCACCATTAGGGGACATTTCTTGTATCAACTTTGTCAAACCTTCCATGTCTGCTTTTAGATCATTCTTCATGTTTTCCATTTTTCATCGATCTTAGCTTCCATGTCATCCATCTTAGATTCCATTCCAGCTCACATGCACTCTATCTTAGATTCCATGCCTTTCTTCAAACCATCCATCTTAGTTTCCACACCTTTCTCCAAAACTTCCATGTCATTCTTTTTTTCTCTTTGAGAGAGCGAAATTTGTTGCACTTGTTCTTGTAATTTTGATATGTCATGTTTCCATTATTTGTCTTCATGAGTCATAGTAGAGCCTTCTAAAGGCTTAATACGCATTAAATTATTTTTAGGGGCCATTTTAGAAACCAATACTGATATCTATTCTACAATATGCCCTTGGAATCAATTCAACTTGATTCTTCGAACAAGACTTATGCAATTCGAAAACAAAAATACACACCTTTTACTTACTTTTGTAGAGCTCTATATTGAAATTGAATTATCTCTATAATCGAAGATCATAAATATTTGAAAATTTTCCCTGTAATAGTCCTCTGAAGCTTCTTTCAAATGCCACAAGTCTGACTTGATTTGGATTCGTCAAGAAAAATTTATGTCCACTGTCCCACAATGACCTAATTATAGACTGGTTCAGTAGAGCGAACTTGTACGAATTGCCACGTGTCATTGTTTGCTGCTTTGGTTCTAAAAATTATAGACAAGAAACTATATTCAGTGTAATTCCAGTCACTTTTTACAGAATTCCAATCTGATGCTTAAAGAGAGGTTTATGAGGATTTTCCCACGATCACCTCTTTGAGATGAAATTAAGGAGCCTGAAAAAGACCTAACTTCCACAGATCATATCTCTTAAAATATTGCGAACAAAGCTCTGAAATTTTGCAATGATGTTACTCGGGAGCTTGTATTCACGCTCTAAACATTTCATCTTTTGAACCTTCGTATAAAAAAAGCTACAGCACAAACTCCGCGATGACCTGTTTAATTGAAATTCAGGAACCTGCAAAAATCCCTACTTTCCACAGATCATATCTCTGAAAATAATGCGAACGAAGCTTTTAAATTTTGCGAAGATGTTCCTTAGGATTTTAGCTTCGCACCCTAAACATTCTAGCTTCTGAACCTTTGTAGAAAGAAATTTATAGTGAAAATTAGACAATAACCTGTTTGGAGCAGCGAAACCCTAGAATCCAAAGCTCTAATACAAAATGTTGTGAAACCAGCTCCAAAAATAGAAGAAAAGAGATATAAACGCCTTATAAATAAGCCACTTCGAGGGGCAAACCTCCAATACATTACATAAATGAACAACTCTTGGATGATTAAAATTACAAAACCTCCTTTCTATATATAGGAGTCCATGGGGCCATAATGTAATCCTAACTGACCTAACAATAATAATTTAAGGGCCCAATAATAATAATATAGGGGTTACAGGGGTACAATAATAACAATAAGGGGGTTACACTAACAACAATAAGGGACTATACTAGTAATATAGGGACCTAACACATTATCAATAATGTAGGGTGCATCAACCTCAAAGATAATCTGATAAAGAATTACAAAGAAGTGCTCGACTAATTTGTCATATACACCCCTATAATTGACTTCTGACAATAGCTCACAATGGATGTTGACAGAGGGTTGTTCTCTGGTGCATTTCCATTACATACTTGGAAACTCATTTCTAGCATAGATTCTATCAAGTAGGTATGAAAACATATAGAATTTAGGTTGCTTTCTTTGTGTAACCATTTTAGTCATTGATGCTTTCATCTATATCTTTTGGTCAAGTATATACGAAAAATTAAATAATTTTCCTTTTTTAACAACTGGGTAAAGAATTTAAATATACCCCTCATTACAGAACTTATTTCTTTCCTGTTCATACTGTCCACTACACATAGCTATGAGCTATTAGTAGAATTTCCTTAATGACTTTGTTATGTATAGTCCCTTGTCTTTGCGAATTTTTGTATATTTCTTACCACCATGTAATAATCACATCCTTTATACTCAAATGAGACCAATTTACATATAAATTTTAATTTAGATACTCTTCAAGGCTCAACAACTTATAGTGTAAGTGAAGATAATGTGGTTGAATTTTCATGAGCTCTTGTCCACTTGCACAAATGAGAATCATGTTCTTAGAGTTTATACTATGTAGTATTCATCTCATATCTTTTGTACATGGTAGCACCGGATATTTGCAAGAAGTTGTGTGGAAGCTGGACCTCTTGATATTATTGTTTACTTCTTTGTCCTCCAAATCTTCTAGGAACTCTTTCTCAATGCAAGCTTTGTTTATCATTTATCATGTGGTGGTGGTGGACTTATGAATGAAACACTTGGTATTTGACATAATAGGTACTCTTGGTATATAAATCTCCATGAATCCTTCAATGCTACTTTTGGTGGCCTTCCTTTTTTATTCTTGTCGAGTGACTAGAGGCATTGTGTTGGTGGAAGATGAGAAACTAATAAGATTTGGATTTGTCACATCTTCAAGTTGAAATTCACTTATGGAAAAGAAAACTCAGTTACCCAAATCATTTTTTCTACGAATGCAATATATAGTCATTATGGGGGAGGATTACATAATTTTTGAGCATATGCATACAATTTTAAGGAAAGGTGGTCTTGCTAGCCACTGTGAGTGCACTCTATGCAATGGAAGGGAAGAGAGTCTTGGGAAATGCACATGTCGGACTAGCAAGAGGAAAATTCTTGAGTCTTGGTTCCTATAACTACGCAATGTGCAATTGAGGATAGGATGGATTCTACTATCCTGTAGGTGAAATCATTAGATAATAGAGGGTTGCATGCTACTGACTGGAAGTGCGCAATGTGAAATAGAAGGCTAGGTTCAGCGTAGTGGGAAAGAACAATGGGAAATGAGGTCAACTCTACTATGAACTTGATGAGATACAAGTCCTTGTGATTTTTTCATGTTGGATCAATAGTGAGCAAGATGTGAGGGCATGCTATTTTGAAGATATTACTACACAATTGAAATAATGTAAGCAAATATTGGCTGTAAAATTACTAAGTGTTAGAGAAGAACAAGGAAAATAACCATGCATGCATTCATATATATAATAGTAATCATAACTAGACTATGAAAGGCCATGGAATGCAAAGAGACACTAGAAATGACACATGCAAAAGAGAAATGAAACAATAAAGAGATAAAATGAGTAAAAGAGACACTTGCAATGGAAAAATTAGGAAAAAATTGACACATGCAAAAGAAAAAGTGACACATGTGAAAGTTAAAGAAAACAAAAATGACAGTTGAGAATCTTACGTAGAAATGGTCGCACTTTCAACCAAGAATGCTCCTAGATCTCACAGAATACAAAAAGCTAAAATAAAATTGTGAATGTGAGAATGAGATCTAGGTTGGATTCCTTACATAAGAATAGTATGCATTCAATTGGGGTTAGGTTTTGTGAGGGTGCTCAACACATGGCATAAAAACAGGAGATAAGAATAATTTAATGGCCACTTGTGACATCGCTAATTTAGGAAAGTGCACATTCATTGTCCACAAGTAGTTTGTATTAACTAACAACAAGTAGTGCACAGTGAATTCTTCTCATAATTTCACAATCATTGTCTATATGAACTACATAATCACTATCCTTGGTAATTGTGCAATCACTCTCATAGAGAGTTGCACAATCATTGGCACTAAGAACTCTACAGTCATTATTAGCAATGAATGTGCAATGAGTATAATCTAAGAGTGTGCAATGAATGTTAGCCAAGGGTTTGCAATTATTTTTTACAAGGAGTTTGCAACATTATCATTATGAAGTTCACTTATCTTATTTTGGAAAGTGTCCATGTGAAGAGAATAATTTGACACTTACACTTGGGCATGCATAGAAGACGACACATATAATTTCTATAAAATACTTGAACACTTAGAAAATTAAGAACATGGATAATTTTAATAACTCAATATGAAAATTCCCATGATTAATAGTAGGCTCCAAAATTATAATATAGGAAAAAATTGGAGGGGGTTGTAGGAGGTAAAACACATAGCAATTCACTGGAGGAACCCAAACTTCTTTGTTAAGGTCTAATTTTATGAATAGGTTCTAAATTTTAGGAAGTATTGTCTTATCGTAAAGATCATTGTATCTTCCTTACTTAGCTAGGTTATAGAAATTATCTCTTTTATTTCTATTTTTGGATTAACACTCTTTATAGAACTAGTCAAACATTATTTGTTTCGATCATAGAGTAGGAGTATATGAATTATGTTAGTTTAAGATAGTCAGAGTTTTAATGTCATGTTTAGTGTTTGTATGTTACTGGCAGGCCTGTTCAATACAATGATGTTGTCACTTTAAGGAATAAAAAGTATTTCTTTGCTACCATCAGGCTTGTTCAGTACCCTAGTAAAGTTGCTCATTTCACCTCTCTTGCACAATAAGCCTTTGTCTTCTTTCACGCTTTATTCATTTTACTACTTTATGCACATTGGAATTTTATATAATTTTATATAATTTTATATCGTCATGGGTGGATGAGGAACCCTGAATTATTTAATGAGCAAGGGAGGTTGTTCCTTGTTTTGTGGATAACTTTTTAAAGCTCTGAAATTAGCTCATTTGCTTAATTTTTCTGCATTCCCATCTCTACTTGACGAATTCAACATTGTAAAAAAACTTAATATAATAGGTTGATACACAGAAATAAGATCCCATTTTTTATACAAGCATCGTAAATCTACTAAGGCTTTCATTAGGAATGAGCCTTATTTTTTATCTTGGAATTATCAACCTTAAAGATATGTATAGGCCCAAAAAAAAAAAGGGATCAAAATTTAACCAAGATTTTTCAATTTTCATAATTCCCTCCTCAGAATTTTCCACGTTATTTTAGAAATAAATTAGATAAATTTCATGGAAATCCTTATCTATGTACAAACTCAAAATGGGGGTGTGAAAAACATGAATGAAATTCAAAGAAAAGAAACAAAAAAACTAAAGCAATGTAAGAAAGTACAACTAATAAAACATAGACCTAAAGCTAAAATTACTCCTAAACTAATAGATCAAAGATTAGGAATACGTAAAATCAAATTTCCAATGCAACCACAAAATATCTTAACTTATAGGTAGGAGGGTAGGATCAATCAATACCTTGGTGATGCAATATGCAAGAATGAAAATTTTTTCATACCCTGCTTATAATCCTTCAATATTGTACATTCATCTGTGTTTTCAATATTAACAAATATCAAGAAAGTTCAAAGCTTTTTATGGGAGATAGATATTTCCAAGTAGAATTACTCTATTCATTCAATGATTGGATAATGATATTCAAAACAAACCAATTTAGGATCTCGAATTTAGGGGAAAATGAACTCCCATTTGGCGCAATCGAATTATCAAGAGAATCGTGCAAAATAAATTTTATTTGATCTTGTTTAGAAGCCTTGTGAAGATCACAAGAACCTCACATAACCATCAAAAAAGTTTGAAGTTCCTTGAAACCATGAAAATTTTCTAAACACTCAAAAAATTTATCATCAAATTTAGGTGGCTTATAAAGATCAACTGGTATGTGTGAAAACCCATCATAATATGATTCAATTGACACATTATCAATTCTACTAACTTGTTCAGATTTGAATTGATCTCATGTGGCTCTTTATGAATAAAATATATAGATGAATCAAATAGAGGACTTCCTTGATCATTCAAAGTTGTAATTATTTCCTCCTCACCTATGGAATATGGGAAATGAAAAAAATCATGAACAGAAAATTCCACCTTCTTATTCTGTAATTGAGATACAAAATCATCCCATACCCAATTGTGATTAAGACTAGACAAAACAAATTCATCAAACACATCAAGGTATAATGAATAATCTATGAAGGGTGAAGGAAAAATGAAAGATTCATATGGGAAATGGTCAATTACAATCAAATTTGATTCAAAATTTGAATCTTGCGCAAGGGTACCACTTTGTAAAAATAATGGATCATCAGGGAAAATGTGTTCACCTTTTTTCCCCTCCATTCGTTGAATGTAACCATCTTGTACTTAACCTCCATTTGAATAATGAAATTGATAATAAAGGGTTTTTGAAACAATGAAAAGTGAATCAAGACACAGAGGGTCATAATATTTAAACGATAGAGGGTCAAAGGCATCCCTTGGAACAAAAATATCATCAATTAATTAATATTCAATATTTAACTTGATATCTTGATCATGATAAGGAGATGGAGGCGAAATAAAAATCATATTTTCAATTTTCCAAATTTAAATATCGGTACATGAGATCACTTTATTCGATAAAGGAAAAAAGAGGAGGAGAAGGGAAAAAAGGGATAGATTCCTCCTCTATGGTTTGAGGTGCCTCATGACTGGGAAGAGAATGGGAAATAGAAGGTGGTTGATATTGAAATTGGTCCAAAGAGATCTTAACTAATCGTTGAAAATTTTCAATCATGAAATCCCAATCCACATATTTCTTCAAAAAATCCTAACAAACATGAAGGAATCATTTATAAAAATCCTCTATTGATTCATAATATTTCATTGTATGTTGATTAATATGTTTAGACACATTTTCATAATTATATACGTCAAAGGATTGACGAATATCCTTGAAACATTGTTTAAATGAATGAATAGAATCAACAGGTAAATTGTGACACCATTACTTAACTCAACGTTCAAGTGTAAGGGTGAATAATCTACAAGCAACCATATTCACAAATCACTTCATAAGAATCACATAATTTAATAAAATTACGGGTATATTTAGCAATGTATATTCCACCATCACCATTAAAGTTCAATTTTGAAAAATTATTAATTATTTCTGTGAGGATTGTAAAATTGAAACTATCAGAAAAAAACTCGCGATTATGATTTGGGAAGAAGTAATTTAAGATGAAATATTGAAACCAAAATTCACGAGATCAACTTGTCATATCACCTTTATTCTAGTTCCAGATTTTTTATGGTGTTAGAAAATTCTAACATATAGGGGTTCTCCTCGATATGAAATCCAAACTAGACCATAGAATATTTGGGATTGGAGCCCAATCCAGGAATTCAACCCGGCCACTATTATATTGATCTTGAAGATTATCATTGGTTGCAATCAACAACACAATAGAGTATGCACATAATTTTGAGATAAGAAAGTGAGTTTTCTTTGTGAAACACCAATTTCAATGCATACAAAGTTATTTCATAGAGAGGAAGAGAGAGAGTGCACCTTTCAAAGAAAATATTAGTACTATCCTAATAAAGACAAACATGATCATAGAAAGAATCATTAGTTAACCTGAAAAATAGTTCACAAGTTAACAATGATCATAAAATCATGTATCAATGCACATGTTAGGTTCTCATGATTTGGCATATTGGTAGACCAAATGACAGGGTAACATGGAACCAATCTTTGGAGTCCTAGGACCTAGCCTTCCTGGACTCAGAGAGGGATCTCTCTATTGGGTGCAAAGGATATGTTATTTTTGCTCTAGGGTTTTGATTTTAGTCTAGTTGTTAAGTGTAGGGTTTGTTGATTGTTTTGGTTGGGTAAGATGGTCAAGTGGAAGAGCTAGAGTGAGAATCGGTCAAAGCCATTGGGCTATGGAGTTAAGTGAATGTCAAGAGTGTCTAAATGATGAAACAAAGTGTGTTGCAAGGTCAATTTAGCAAGGTTAATGGATCCTTAAGGTGATATATGAGGTGTAGTGAACATTAATTTTAGGAAAAACTAAGAGATATTAAACATATATAGTTAAAATTTATAGCTCATGAGGTATGGCAAACCATTAAGCTCAATGAATGATACTTCAACTGATAAACATATAAGATAAACATTCCAGTGAAACATAGAGACCTTAAGAGCTTCTAACTTTAGAAATTCACCTTTGGATTTTGGGAAAACATGTAAGATAATACAAATAACTTGATTTATGGAGAGGGAACTCTTAAATAGCATATATCAAGCTATTGGGAACTTTGAAACAAGTTGGTAAGCATGGAAAAAGGGCAAGATCGAACAAGACCTCTTTGACTTAACCTAACAAACAATATTCCACGGAAAGGCTTCAAGATAGGGTTTTGAAAGCCTCAAATAAGAAGGGCATTCCATGAATCATACTTGTAAGCTAGCATACTAACCATACATGAAGCAAAAACAAGTTTTGGTGGACCTAAGGAGTAATCAATAATTCCTTAAGATGGCCAAAAGAAGAAAACATCAAAGCTATAACAAACAGGAGGACTGAGGTGCCTCAAAGAACATGTCTCAACCTATACCTAGACAAATTAGGAAGACATCACCATTCACCAAGCTATGGAATCCTGCAAACAAGCTTCTCCATCATCAAGCCAAGCAAGCCATTCATCCACTTCACAAAACCAATTTCTTCTCCAAGCTCATGAAACCATGTATACTGCTCTTCAAGCTCATCAAATGCCAAAAAAAATACATGAGGGCCTCATGCTCTATTTATGGAGCAAAGGAGGACTAAAACCCTAAATATGGTAGGGAAATGTCAAATTCAACCATAAATGTCATTTATGGCCAAGAGACCATGCAAGGCCCAAGGCACATAATATCCTAAGAAATAAATTCCAAAATAACTATTTGCAACAAATTCTAGAGTGTTTTGCCTCAAAAAACTCAAAAATATCAGTTTGCAATAAATGAGTGTGTTTTGTTGATTTTTGGTCCAAAACACACTTAGACAGTCTCTGTGCCCAGTGCCACTTTAGCAAAAAATAGGGTCTTTTGTGACTAAGTTTTGGACCCCTTCCTGATGCCGGATTTCACTCCGTGATAGCTCCTTGGAAAGCCTGATGAGTCTAATTTCCATGAATGCTTGAGGTTTCCTAAATGAGTTCCATTTTCTTTTCCAAAAATTAATTATTCCAACACGGCTCTGTGGGTAGCACCTCCTCCAACAGAAAAAAGGGTGTTTTGCAACCAAGTTTTCGACCACTGCCTGATGTCAGATTTGGCTCCGTGATGGCTCATTGGAAATCCTGATGAGTCTACTTTCTAGAATTTTTTTTGGTTTTCTAAATAAGTGCCATTTTCTTGTCCAAAAATCCATTCTTACAACACTGCTCTATGCGCAGCACCTTGCCTGAAAATGAGGCAAAATGGTCAAAATTTGGTGTTTTTAAACCTTTTAGGGGGTCAAAACTGCTCCAAATGATCTGAAATTTTGTGAGCGGACTGTTGATGATGAGAGAAATCCAAAAATGTAAATTTTTCAAGCTGAGGATGCACCAAATTTGTGTGTAGTGCCAAGGGTGTTGCACATAGAAGCCTCAAAATTTCAAAAAAACAAAATTTTCTCAGAATTCCCTCAAATTTGGTGGACAACTTCTTCAAGGGGTTTGAGAAGCCTGTGGAAAATATCGAGCCATGTCTCTAAGTTTTTCTTGGTATTTACCTTATTTGAGTGCTTAAATTTCAATGAAGAGGTGTGATGGTGGCTTTGTAGGTGCCTTGATCATGGCTATGATCCTTGTTGCAGTCCTCAACTTATTCATTTTCATTAATGGCATCATCAATCATCATATTTTCTACCCCATCATTATCTTTAACATCATTAACACTCTCATACTCTTCACTGATTTCTTCATTGTCATTTTGTTCTTCATTTGAGCTACTTGTCTTTTCATTGTTGGGGTCATCATTTTCACTAGCACCCTCTGCACTTTCATCACTATCATATTGCTCATCATGAAGACCACTCTCCTCTTTTTCTTTAGCACTATCATCATATTCATTTGTGTTCATATCTTCTAACTCTTTCTCACTGTTCTACTTTGCATTACTGAGGCTTACTTCTTGGGTGTCACTGCTGCCCTTAGCCATCTACATTTTCCTTATTGTTTTGAACTTTATCCTGGCTGCCCTCTTCATCATTCTCTGTTTCTGCCTTTTCATTATCAATGCTCATGTTATCTTGACTATCCATCTCTTCATATTCCTCACAATACTCTTGCATATTATCATTGTTTTTCTCATTGTTTCTCTCTTCCATGCTTTGTGCCTCAAGGATACTTTCTTGCCCAAACTATTTTCTTGCTCCTCAAACTCATCATCATCATTACTAACTCATGCAGGAGCCTGGGGGAAATTTGAGGAGGAAACAGAGTGATTTTGAGCAATTTTTGGCAATTTTGACCAAATTTCCTCTGTGCGCAACAATGCTATTTAACACTAGATTTTCTCCCCTGTGCATAGCGCCAGTCTGTCTGTGTGCAGTGCCCAGAAATTTTGCCAAAAATGACTAGAAAAACTCTGTTTTTCTTCCTTAAGCATTTTTTCTCTTTTTTCAGGGGCTGAAAGAATTTGAAGTGGAACAAAGGCACCTTTATACCCTTTGATAGAAATAAATCAAAGTTCTAAACCCACTTTACTATGATTTTCAATATTTTTTCCATTTGACTTACAACCTTTTGCCTTTTGTAGGGTTTTGAAAGTTCTTTCAAGGAATATTTTCTTCTTTTCTGATGATGGATAGCTAAGGGGATGTAGATGTCCTCTTTATCCCCTTTTCTTTTTGAAATCTTTGGCACTTGTTCAAACTATCCTTTGGCATATATTCATCAAACTGAAAACCTATTTTTTACCTCCTTGGGCATTTCTGATTGTAGGTGACCTGAAACATGTCTTTTTCCCTTAGAAGATTTGACAGTGATATGTCTTTTTGACAAAGATGTGTGCATCAAGTTTACCATGTTTTGCACTTGGCCACTTCTAATCTTGTTTAGGTACCAACAGAAGATTTGCCTTTGTTTTTCTTAGTCTCTTTTGGAGTTTGACAACTCATTTCTTCAACAATGAACCTATGCTTGTCATGACTTTCTCCTTTAGATACTCAACCTCGTGCTTTCTTTTCTTTTGATTATTTTGGAGGCCTTTGACTGTACTTAGAAAGCTTAGGCCCCCCTAAACTGATATTCTTTTCCATTTATCCTTTGGTGTAGGTGAAATAATTCTGCTTGTATAAACCCTAGAGAACACCTTGGATATATTTTGAATTCCAGTTGCTTGTTCATGAAGGAGGAATTATTATATTCATTTGACCTGTTGTGTCCTTGTGGTCTTTGTGATGGTTCCTTTCTTGGCAATATTGTTTTTTCAATCAATCACAAAACCCTGATTTTCTTTAAACACAGACATGCTGACTTTCTCTTCTTGTGGATGCCTTCTGGTGATTATCTTACCCCATTACCTTACCTCTTCTCATGATGATAGCAATATTTATCATTTTCGCAGATATGTGAACAAGGAGAGCTATTTCCCTTGCAAAATTTTTGTTTTGGCCAAGGTGGCCTTTCTTGAATGGATTTTGATCAGTCTTGGATCAAGTTGCTCGACCTTATTCTTAATTGATTATGGATGAAAAAGAACACTTGGAGGGAAAATAAAAGTGACCACCAACCTTTTTTAACTTGTGCAGGATCCTGAGGCCAACTTGAGGAGGAAAATATTTATTTTTGACCAATTTTTGGCAATTCTGGCCAAACTTCTTCTGTGCGCAGCGCCACTCCTATGCGTAGTGCCAATGTGCAGAAGGAATTTGAAGGCCTTCCCGATGTTGGAATTAGCTCCGGGATATCTTGTTGGAAATTGTTTTCAGTATAGTTAAAAAAATTATTTTATTTTTACATTTTGTGTTCGCCTACCTATCCAAAAACGGATTTTACTAACACTGGTCAAAAATTGTTGAATGATGGTGCAGAAATGAAAAGTGCTGGTGCAGACAACTTTTGGAGGTCTTACGCTACTTAAAATTTAGCTCATGATAGATAATTGGAACTCCCTTCAATTCTAGTTGTTATTTGACACAGCAAGAAAGTAATTTGGACACTCTAGCTGTGAGAAAACCTGATTTTCCCAAGGTCACTCCAGCAGTGCAGAAATTCTCCTAGGACACCTGTATTTTTTATATTGCTCCCAAATCATGATAACGGTGTAAAATATTAAGGAGGTTTTTCTTCTTGGGCCTATATTGGATAAAAACCTCTCTCACATTTTTCAAATGCATCTATTTTTGGTCATAAACACAATTTGAAGAAAAAATGGCCCTAGGCGTGACACATGGCTTATCTCTTGGAATGAATTCTTGGAAAATGATGGAGGCATGATGTTTATGAGTTGGTATGGACTTATTCTTGTAGACAAGGTCTATAAAATGAATCCTTTGCTCTTGTGCCTCCTTTTCATATCAAACCCTAGCTTAGTGGGAAGAGGAAATTAGGGTTTGGTGTAGGGGATTTAGGACTTCCTTGCAGAGGGAGGGGAATGAAGGGGTTAAGGGTTGTCTAAATTATTGGGGAAATTTTTGGGGATAGGGATAGATGTTAGAGAGTAGGGGAAAGCGTAATTTCAAAAATTGAGTGAGGGGAAAGGGTCCGAAAGGGAAAAACAGAGGTCTAGTCTCGAAAAGTGTGAAATTGTAGCAATAGGCTAGGTTTTGTAAAAAAATGATGAGTTTGAGGGATAGGAGTGATGAGAATTGTTTATGAAGGTATATTAAGGATAGGAGGAGGTGTAAGAGAATCAAGATACAAGCCTTGTTGATTTTTAACCATGGAGGTCATGAAACCAAGAAAAAATCCCTTAAAATCCCTAGATGGACAATGGAGGTGTTAGGAAAAACAAAATAGAGGGCTGAGGTCAAAGGTGACACAACAAAGAAAAATTGAGTGACATGAGCCCATGATGGGTCTTCTGGGATGGGTGAGCTAAAGTTGTCATGATGGGATGATAAAATAGTGAAAAAAAATATCTTAAGGATAATAAAGGTAGTGAGATTTCTAGAACTCACAATGTTCATGAACTTTGTTTCTAGAAATCTAGAGCCGATACTTAGTCATATTCAGTTAGTGAAAATTACGGTTGACTAAAAATGGCTCCACTTGGGGAGGGCAGCTCATTTTCAGGAGGTGTCCAGAACTTTCAAATCTTTGGCTTGATGGAGACAAGTGCCTCATCCATTGGGCATATATTTACCTCTTTTCACTTGCTGATACTTGTTGTGAAGCTATGATCTTAAATTTGAAAAACATGATCAGATTAGCTTCATCTCTACTTTCCCAACCTACTTGCCTAACATTTTTTCTTCCTTGGGTGCAGTTGAGTTGGAAAACCCTTTGACATTTTTCTTTTCTTTCTTAAAGAAAAAAAGACTATCTATTTCTACCCTTATTACTTCCAAGGGTTCAGATTAGGCTAATTAACTCTCTTATTCTCTACCTAGTCTACTCAACTTTCAAGATTAACCTATTTGACAGGCTTCATTCTCTAAGTTATAAACCTGAAATTGAAAGCATAGTTAAATCAGGATTAGACAATCAGACTTACCATGAGTTGTGGCATTAGAACAAGATGCACACAAACATTATTTTCATAAAAAACAAAACTAGAAGGTATGAGGGTTGTGTTTCATCATTAGTTAATCGTCCCTATCCTTCTCCTTGGTTTAGATTTAAGCATGTGGAACTAGTATCTTTCTCTCCTAATCGATCTTTTGAAAAGTCAAGTTTGAATGATTTGACCAACTATCTTTCACTAACTTATCAACAATAAATTGAAAACATGTTTCAGCCATGATTAGGCTAGATGACTGAAATAAGACCTTCTTTTTGAACTAGCAGTGGCATTTAAGGTTGCTCACTTTTAGTAGTACTATTTTTTGGGTATGGGGCTTTACCTCTTTTCAAATATTCCCTCTTTTTCATTCTTTCTATGTTTGTTGGAACAGGGTCTCCTAGATGAGCTACGAATATGGTCCATTTTGATATATCGTTGATTATATTTAGGCTAACGTAGGGGTTTTGGCGTGGGTCAAAGCCCTGCATGCATTGTAAGTGGGTCAAGGGTAGACCAAGAGTCTGCAAACCATTGGATGCGTAGGCTAAAATAGTATAAGTAGTTGAAAATTTTTGATCTGTAAGGTAGATGAAGATTAAGATTGGTACAAATTGTGAATTAGTACATCTGTTCTGGGCTTTTGGGAAAGGACTCCTGCTGGGTGTGTGTGCGGAGATCCTTATTCCTACTATATTCAGACCCTGCTGCTGTGTGCATAGTTTTGGTTTTGGGTATTGTAAAAGGATCTGGAGGATTAATGAATGTGGAAGGTTGTTGAAATCTCTGAATCTATTGAATCTGTGATATCTTATTATGTATGATCTGTGTTATTAATTTAAGTTGTGAAAGTACTTGTGTTACTTTTTTATATTGTGATCTAGATATATATGCACGATTCTATATTGAGCTCCACAAGTAACTGTGCTAAGTACTTGTGATGCGTTGACAATTGATCTAAATCTATTTATTGGAATTTATGCATGAATATTTGTGATAGTTGCTTCGTTACCCTATATATGTTAGTTTTTGCATGGTATTGCACGCATGAATGTGAAGGGACTGATAGATATGAGTTCTGTAGTATGTGATCTGATATTTGTGAAGTTTAACGCAACTCTGCCTGACTTATATGCCCTCTCCCAAGGTGCAAAAACCTGGTTCCAGCACCCACCCATACTACTTCAAGTGAGACTTTGGCTTGTGCAAGTAGGTCACTACCGAAAGGGCCAGTAGTATAGGGGTATTTTGGCAAACCGTAACCTCTGAACCTGGGTCAGGACCCCTCGAGCCAAAAAATGGTTCCATTGTCGGGACCAGGAGCATTTTGAGAGAGGGATCAGGTAATGCCAAGGCTGTACTAGAAACCTGAAAGAAAAGAAATTGATGAATGGTTTGAATGGCAAATTCAGGAATTCGCAGTGAAAGAAAACTGTAGTAAAAGGTTGACCACTGAAAAGTGGAAACATAAGTACATTTTCACAAATATCTATGAGATCTTCTTCATAACCATTGCGATCGAGTTCCAGGAGTGGCTCGCAAGGTTGGTCAAGTTCCAAAAGTGTTGGAATGATGAGTGGGTTACATAGTGGACCCCAAAATTAATCCAGAAGTTAGAGAAGGCTAATAACACCATCACTCACACAATAGACCACTGGGTGGACAACGTGCTAGGAGGATTCATGATGGAATTTTCCAAAGATAAATTTGTCTCCTACTCTGAAGTAGAGCGGAGATTCTTCAAAGGATTTAGGGGTAATTTTCTGAATACCTTACCTTTACTGATTAAGATATTATTGTGCAAAAAAATTATTATGTGTAGCCACACTCAGTGAATGACCACTGATCCGGACGGAAGTAAGACGCGAAGTAGCAAATACTATCAGACCAACCTAGAGGGAGATAGATCTATCTACATCCCTGTAATAGAAGTAGCTGCGCAGATTCCTCCAGCCACAACACTATCAAACCAACGTAGGGATAAGAACTCACCTACACCTCCACCACCAGAAGACGACATGGCTGCACACATGAAATTGCCTACCTTTAAGGGTGTGGGAGATGAGGACATGGAATAGTTTTGGTTTGTCGCGGAATCGATATGGACTACGCAGAACGTAGCTAGTGACGTGGTGAAGAGGGCACAGTTGTCCCTTGCCTTCGAAGAAAGAGATTTGGATTGGTACATGGGATACATCGAACAGTATGCAAACTAAACCATCGAAGAGGTCAAGAACGCCTTAAAACAACAGTTCAAGAAGCCTAATTCCTATTCTCAAATAGTGGTCGATCTAAAGGATTTCAAACAAGGGCCTTCTGAATTTGTAAGGGAGGTTGATCAATGGCTGAAGAAGGCGATCAAGGAAGGAGGATTTTAGTACGATGACAGACAACACACAGAGTGGTTCATTGCTATGTTGTTGCCTCACCTACGCATACCTATGGGCCACCAAACTTTTGAATCACTGGAAAAATCCCTGGAGGCCGCTATCAATTTAATGGTTGTGCCTAGATATGATGCCCAACTAGGTGTCTAGCAGATCCAAGGACAACTGAAGGTGATGCACATAGAGATCTAGAACCTGCAAAAGGAGAGTGGCACAAAGGCTAGCCCAGAAATATGGTGCATACATTGCAAGATGAATGGTCACACCAAGGATAAATTCGCACTATTAACAGACTACATTCAGGTTGGGGGACCTAGTTTGTTGTGCCCTAGGGAAGTGGCAGGACCAAGTGGGCTGGCACTATGGTGTGATGAGTGCCGCGTTACAGGGCTGCATGACATGAACCACTTCCCCCGCCTTGTTGTGTACATCCCAGAAGTAAAACAACAATGGTGCAGGTTCTACAGGTCGGTAGTACATGATGAACAGAACTTATGGACATATGATTTGATGATCGATCCGGGGAATCTCTATAGGATGCATTCGGACCCCTCTTCACCCAGATTGCTCTCGAGTGCAGGGGGCTCCCTAGCAAGGGGCAGGGGAGGCGGAAGAGGTGGAAGCACAGGTCGGGGACGAGGGAAAATCATCTGTTATAATTGTGGAGAGGTAGAGCACTTTACCAAGGACTGTCCAAACCCTACAATACAATCATGTCGGTATTGCAATTAGCTAGACCATGCGGTTGAGGACTGTCTAGTCTTGATAGTGAAATTGCAGGAAAAGCAACCGACACCTACACTAAATGTGCAAAGGGTTAAAGTCGAGCTACGAGACAAAGATCCAAGATTCAATGTTGTAACACACAGT
This sequence comes from Pinus albicaulis, assembly GCA_034641835.2. Classification (NCBI taxonomy): domain Eukaryota; kingdom Viridiplantae; phylum Streptophyta; class Pinopsida; order Pinales; family Pinaceae; genus Pinus; species Pinus albicaulis. Next base: position 1,073,729,327 of record CM076581.1, on the reverse strand, counting down.
GGGATGCCCACTAGAGGGCCTAGGGAGAAAATGAAATCGAGCCTCTGGTCTGACCAGCAGTTAGCAAACAGGAAGGTTTGGATCTAAAAAAAGAGAAAGAAACATTCGTCGTAGCTCGCAAAGACTTTGCTGAGGTAGAGACATCTACTTCACAGCAACCTGAGGACAGCAAGATAGATGAGGAGGTCAAACCCTTTTTACAGGCATGTATGAAGCTACTATGCAACCAAAAGGTTGTGGAAAATTTTCAGGCATTAATAGATAACTGTGCAACACGACCTGTCCTCCCTATGGAATTCAAGGACATACACAAACTCTATAGGTATAAGAAACGCACTGGTAGGGAGATGTGCTTGACTGAAAATCAGTGATTACGACATGGATCAGGTTATTTTGGACCTAGGGTCAGATGTGAATGTATTACCTAAATATACTTGGAAATGCATGGGGGAACCTAAGTTGGAATGGTCCACCATCCAACTGCGCATGGTCAATCAACAAAATATCATACCCTTGGGGAGATTATCAAAGATCATGGTAGACATCATAGGGGTTAAGGTTGGAGCTGATTTTGAAGTCACTCAAATCATAGAAGATGCAGACTACCCTACGCTCCTAGGCTTGGATTGGGACATCGATATGGGAGGCACCGTTAACCTAAAGGAGCAAAGTATGGTATTCGAGAATAACGGTACAAGGGTAATAGTCTCTTTAGATCCGGTGGAAGTTGAGCGATACACAGAACCAGTGTGTGACAAAGAGGATGTGGATCATATCTATAAGTTGACCATGTGAGATGAGGACTGGATTATCCCCACGACGGCGGGGGTACTTTGTTGGGAAAAGGACAATGAATATTTCTCCAACTCTGATGGGGAGATGGAGAATTGGAAAAACTGGTTACATGATGTCTCTGCACTGAGATGTCTTCAGATCACGAAGAACTTCTACTGCATCTCCTCAGAGGTAAGAGATCTACCTTATTTTGATGGTTCTGGTAATGTTAGGGACTTTCTATGGGCATTTGAAGCCAAGGTTCCTAGGGATTGAAGGTTATGGGCCCTTAGCCTAGAAATTCATGCGACCATGGCACGATGGTAGGAGATGCATAAGGAAGCATTCTTGGAATGGGAGGATTGTCGGTGCAAGATGCTCTTGCGATTTGAGACCCCAACGAAGGTACGGTTCAAGTTGTTCCTTAGACCAGGGGATCTACCTGAACACGTGGTTGCTTGGATAGAGGTGTGGGATGACCAAACTACAGGAGAATGGGTTCACTTATTCATTCACATGTTGGGTCCAATCCCCACTGCGTGGTACCTAGATGCAGAGCTGCATCAGCGCACTCGCCACTGGAAAACTTTGAAAAGTGACTTTATAAGAACATTTGGATTGATAGGGGGTTTCGAGGTGCTTGATGAAGCTCTGCAGGACATAGATACGTTTTTGTTTGGCAAGACCAACTCTTCTGTAGGATTCAGAATGCCGACATGGGAAACGCAGATGAAGGATATTGTCAACTACCGCAGCTTGGCAAGTGAGGAAGGTGAAGATGATCTATGGTTTGTCTCTATCCTGGAGTCGGAAGGGGAGCACGCCGTTGAAGGACCTCCACTAAAATAATTAGATGTCACCAAGCCTCTCAAACTACACAAAGTAAACATTAGGACGAAACTGCATGGAAAATTTTAGGGACTAATATTCGTCGGTGGGCTAATTTTCCATGGTTTTTCCAAAAAAAAGATTCGCCAATTTCCATTTTTTTATAAAAAAGATTCGCCCAAATTTTACAATATAAAATTATTTTACGTTAAAAATCACCAACATTATATAGACAGTATATATAATATCATTATAAATTTGAATAATTTTACAAATACATCAATAAACATTTTATAGTTTTCATATTAGGGACTAGTGAGATTCGCCAGTTTTTTAAACTTCAAAATAATTTTCCATCCTTAAAATTTTCCCTGGATGAAATATCACCCTAAATTGACTAAGATTGGGGACTACTAGGATGAGAATATAGTGGGTAAAGTGGCTGAATTTCTTACAGAATATCAAGACCTGTTCCCTACAAAATTTTCCAAGCTAAAGGGGATCACGGGGGACTTGGGGGTGATGCATATCACTCTCAAACCCTATGTGTGGCCCATAAAGTAGTGACCTTATAGGTTGAACCCCAAATATAATCAAAAGTTCAAGGAGGAACTCGATAAAATGCTTGCTGCAGGAATTGTTGAACCTGTTGAACAACCATACTGGGTCAGTCCAATGGTGGTTCGGGAGAAAAAACTAAGGGAGAGATTCAGATCTGTGTGGACCTACATAAGTTAAACGATGTCTACATTCATGATCCATTCCCAACGCCATTTTTAGATGAAAAATTAGACAACGTGGGAGGACAGGAAGCATACTCTTTCACGGATGGGTTCCCAGGATGGCATCAGATAAGAATCACACCTAAGGACCACAGAAAAACCATGTTCGCCACTAAGTGGGGATATTTTCAGTGTACTGTCATGTTGTTTGGACTCAAAAACACTCCTGCAATCTTCTCTTGGGTCATTATCGCAATGTTCAAAGAATTCATTCACAAGTTCTTCGAAGTGTATTTCGATGATTGGACTGTCTTTGGCCTGGCCAAGGCACACATCTCAAACTTGCGCATGATATTGGATGCCTTTCAGAAACACCAGATTTCCCTGAATACCAAGAAGTGTATCTTCTGCATACCCTTCGAAATCTTGCTTGGCCACATAGTTTGTCGGCAAGGACTAATGGTCGATCCTACCAAAATTGTAGTTATCATAAATTTTCCAGTACCAACCACGAAGAAGCAGCTGCGCTCCATCCTTGGAAACATAGGCTACTACAGGAAATGCATTCAAGGGTATGCGCTAATTACTACCCCTATGGAAAAATTTCTCAAGAAGGACATTTCATTCTTTTGGAATGACGAATGCCAAAAGAGCTTCTAGCTACTAAAGTAAAAGATGGTCTCGACACCTATTCTCATGTTTCCAGATTGGGAGAAGGTATTTCATGTTCATGTCGATGCGTCAGACATTGTTCTTGGGGCTATCCTCATGTAGCCAGGGGAAGGTGATATTGACCATCCAGTTGCCTTTGCAAGTACGAAGCTCTCTGGAGTGGAATGCAACTACTCCACCACCGAGTAGGAGGGATTGGCCATGGTTTACACATTGCAGAAGTATCAGCACTACTTGCTAGGAGGTCACTTCAAAATGTTCACAAACCATTCGGCTTTAATATACCTGGTCAATAAGCCTGTGTTAGTGGGGGAAATATGATGGTTCCTCCTGCTAGTTTAGGAGTATGACTTTGAAATCATAGTGAAGCCAGGCAAGTTGAATGTTGGGCCGGACCACTTGCCCCAAAGAGAGAATGGCGAGGAGCCAACCAACCTAGAAGTCATATTACTTGATGTGCAACTATTTTCTATTAAGGTAGTATATGCACACTTTGTTGATATCATTCAATTCTTGACTACCAGGAAAACACCTCCAAAGTACTCTGTACAACAGAAAAAATATTTAGTCACTCGGGTAGAAAAATTTACCATCATCATAGGACACTTATATAAGTTGGGGGCAGATGAAGTATTGCAGCGATATGTTTTGGAGCACGAAAGGCATGCTGTCTTGACTGACACTCATGACGGCATAGCAGGAGGTCACTACACAGGGAAAGCAACGACACAGAAGATCTTGAGGGCTAGGTTATGGTGGCCAACCTTGCATACTGATGCCCACGACTATTGTAAAGCCTCTGGTACGTGCCAATGAACAAGGAGGCCATCCCGTAAAGATGAAATTCCCCTTCAACCACAAATGGCCCTGTAAGAATTTGATAAGTGAGCTATCGATTTAATCGGGCCTATCAACCCCCCAGGAAAGAAGACAGGTGCACACTACATTATTATGGCCACTGACTATGTAACCAGGTGGACGGAAGTGCAAGCAGTAAAGGATTGTACTACGGATACCGCTACGCATTTTATCTTTGAACAAATCTTGACCAGGTTTGGATGTATGAAGATTCTCATGAGTGACAGAGGTATGCACTTTTTTAATGAAACAATCTGAGCTTTGACTGAGGAATTTTGGATCCATCATGCGAAGAGCACGCCATATCACCCCTAGGCCAATGGCAGGGTTGAAGATTTTAATAAAATCTTGGAGCATGCACTGACTAAGGTATGCAATGCTGATCGTAGTGATTGGGACGTGTGCATCACATCGGTCCTCTGGGCCTATCGAACAACCTACAAGAAGTTAACCGAAAAGACCCCATTCAGGATGGTTTATGGTAAAGAAGCCATTATGCCCATGGAGTATATTGTTCCTAGTCTATGTATCGTAGCATTTACAAACATGGCAGAACTAGACATCATGGAAGAGCGATTAGCACAGCTTATGGCTTTGGAGGAAGAATAGTTTATTGCAAATTTCCATCAACAAGTCCTAAAGGCCTGTGATAAAACCTAGCATGACCAACACATTCAAAAAAAGACTTTCGCGGAAGGCCAATTGGTCCTCTTGTATGATATCCATTTTGCAAAGCATCCTGGGAAGTTCCGACAGCATTGGCTTGGTCCCTACATAGTTAAGGAGGTCACGGATGGCGAAGAAATTAGGCTTGCTAACATGCATGGAGATATGATCCCTAGCTACATCAATAGTAGCCAGCTCAAACCGTATTAGATCAAATGACTCTATGGCTTGAGTAGCCATACAGGTGTAGGTGGAGACCCCACTGCCACAAGTTACTCAGGACGAGTCACAAGATTGTGTTAGGGTACTGTTGGAATAGGGTTTCCTACACGAGCTACGAATATGGTCCATTTTGATATATCATTGATTATATTTAGGCTAACACAGGGGCTTTGGGGTGGGTCAAAGCCCCACATGCATTGTAAGTGGGTGAAGGGTAGACCAAGAGTCCGCAAACCACAGTTTGCAGACCATTGGATACGTAGGCTAAAATAGTATAAGTAGTTGAAACTTTTTGAGCTGTAAGGTAGATAGAGATTAATATTGGTATGAATTGTGAATTAGTAGATCTATTCTGGGTGTTTGGAAAGGACTCTTGCTAGTTGTGTGCACGGAGATCCTCAGTCCTGTTGTGTGCGGACCCTGCTGCTATGTGTGCAGGTTGGGTTTTGGGTATTGTAAAAGGATATGGAGGATTACTGAATGTGGAAGGATGTTTAAATCTATGAATTTATTGAATCTGTGATATCTAATTATGTATGCTCTATGTTATTAATTTAAGCTGCGAAAGTACTTGTGTTACTTTTTTATACTGTGATCTAGATCTATATGCACGATTCTATATTGAGCTCCACAAGTAACTGTGATAAGTACTTATGTTGCGCTGACAATTGATCTAAATCTATTTATTGGACTTTATGCATGAATAGCTGTGACAGTTGCTTCATTACCCTATATCTGTCAGTTGTCACATAGTATTACATGCATGAATGTGAAGGGACTGGTAGATCTAGGTTTTGTAGTATGCGATCTGATATTTGTGAATTCAAACACAGCTCTGCCTGATTTACCTGCCCTCTCCCAGGGTGCGGAAACCTGGTTCCAGCGCCCACCCATACTACTTCGGGTGAGACTTTGGCCTGCGCAAGCAGGTCACTGCTGAAAGGGCCAGTAGTATAGGATTTTGTTGGCAAACCGTAAGCTTCAAACCTGGGTCAGGACCCCTCAAGCCAACAATGTTTTTGATTTTTTTTTTCTCTTTTTTCAAAACAATCTAAATTTAAAATATGCTCAAAGGTTGAGCTCATTTTCATTCCTATATATCCTAATCTAAACTATACATGATATAAATCCAGCTGGTGAACTCTCTTTTCCAATACAACCAGTCAAGCAGATGATTCCATGAGGGATCTTGGTTTAACTCTCTGATGGTTTTGAGAAAATCAAAAGGCCACTCCCACCTTACTTGTGTTTGAACATTAGTGCTTAAAATGTTCTTGAAATTTTGCATCAAACTGCTCTTGACATGCTTTACTCCCTCTTTAAATGTCTCTAACAAATGAGGAAAGGGATCTTGAAACAATACCTAAATGTGAAGATTTGGTAAATAATCTTGATCTAGGCCTATTTCTTCCTCCACTTGGCTGAGCTTAGGAATTTTTTTGGAAATAAACTCTTCCTCTTCCTCATGATTATCTGAACTGGTAGGCTCATCATAGATTTCAATGTTGTTTTCTAGCATACTTGGTATGTTCTGATTGAGTGGGCTGAAATTTGTGTGAAATTCATCAGGTTGATGAGCAGGGAAACTTTTTGGCAGTAAATCCTCTTGAGAAGGAAGCTGAAAAACTCTCCTATGATTATCAACTTCCAAGCCTTCCTCTATAATTGGAAATTCAATGGGACTTGGTGGCTGCTCATCTGGAGATGAGGAAAATTCTATGTCATAAATTATTTCCTCAACCATTTTAGGAGAAGGCTTCTCATTGATAACTTTCTCAAGAAGTTCATCATCCTCCTCAACCTCAACATCAAAGCTAAAATATTGTTGATTACCAATTATGTGAAAGTTATTTCTGATGACTGAAGTGAAGTAGAGCAAAGAGTCAGAGACTCTTCACTTACTTCTAAACTTTCAAGGCTTTCCCCATCAGTGCCATAGGTGACATGTCTTGGTTGATTACTACTTTCAATCTGATGATAGTGAACTTCATCCCTCAAATCAACTGTTGATGGCTCTACAAGATTAGATTCTATTTGGAGAACATCATCATCGTCAGATTGATCAAAATTTGGAGAATCATCAACATAAATAATTTCACCAATCAAACATATTGGGTTACCAATATGTTCTTCTTTGAACTGATCTACAAGTTCACTTTCTGATTTATGGCAGATGGCATTAGTAGGAGGAGGAACAAGAATGTTTTTTTTATATGAAGGCTTAGAGGTTGGTTGGAATGTTTTTTTTATATGAAGGCTTAGGTTGGTTGAATGTTTAACATCTGATTTATTTCCTCTTCAGTCAAAAGAGGAGGAATTTTTCTCTTTCTTTGGATAGAAGTACAACAGTTCTCTTTATCTTGTGAAGGCTAATTTTGAGGCTGAATGTTTTCTTGAGCCTCACCTAAAATATATGATGAATAATTACTTGCACCTTCAGAGAGATTCTGTGGGTTTCCTTCTATTGCTTGATTGGGTTCTAACTCCTCTAGGTTGTCATGATAGCTATCTTGAGAATGAAATGCATGGAGTTCTTCTAATAAATCTTTAGGATGCCAATTCCCTAAATCCTCATCAATGTTTACAAGGTGTTGTATGAAATATTCAAATTGATCACAACAATTTTTAGCTAATGATAAAGATGGACAATATTCTTTATAACGTTCATAAAACACCTTGTGGAAATATTTCAAGGAAAACAAGCTACCAGATTTTAGCCATTCATGCCAATTTCTTGCCTTACCTTCTAATGTTTCCATAAACATTTTCATGAGGCAATCCTTGTGCCATTCAACCATATGTGTATATGAAATTTGATGAGATGTAACAAAGGGTCATCAACCTTTTCATCTTGAAATATAGGTAGGTTTTTTATCCAATTTATTTCAGGCATTTTGTGTGGGAATCCAGGGATATGATCTCTACTCATAGGAGCATATCTCCTTTGTATCATTGGATCCATGTTTGTAAATAAAAAAGGGTCATTGAATCTTTTCAACCAATCTAGAATTCTCTACAAGTGGAGTCTTTAGGTCTATTGAGAGTTGTGGAGTTGCCAAGTGGAAGATTTCAACTTTGCTATCCACCTTCAGCATGATTGGGATTGCTTAATGCATTCCCAAGGGGTTTATGAGAACTAGTGGGGTCAACAGGGCTACTGAAGACCAGTGGAGTCACCAGGTGGATGATGCTTACTATTTTAAGGATGTTCTTGTTGTCCACCATCAACAACTAAATAAAAATCTAAGGATGTTTGTGAGTTTTTTGAGATCTAAGGAATACTTGTTTTGTCACTAACTCAGAAGGTCCCACCGTGATCGCCAGAATGTTAGTGTGGTGATGAGGTGGTAGATTCACTGGATTTTCTAAGTCAAACTGAGGGTCTAAAAATTCTTAAGAGGTATTCAGGCAACTATATACTCAGAAGGTCCCACCGTGATCACCAGAATATTAGTGTGGCGATGAGGTGGCAGATTCAGTGGATTTTCTAAGTCAAACTGAGGGTCTAAATAGTCTTAAGAGGTATTCAAGAAACTATATCCTCAGAGGGTCCCACTGTGATTGCCAGAATGTTAGGGTCCCATGATTTGGAAAATTAACAGACCAAATGACGGACTAACATGGAACCAGTCTTTGGAGTCCTAGGACCTAACCTTCCTGGACTCATAGAGGGATCTCTCTATTGGGTGCAAAGGATATGTTCCTTTTTCTCTAGGGTTTTAATTTTAGGCTAGTTGTTAAGTGTAGGGTTTGTCAATTGTTTTGGTTGGGTAAGATGGTCAAGTGGAATAGGTGGAGTGAGAGTCGGTCAAAGCCATTGGGCTATGGAGTCAAGTGAAATTCAAGAGTGTCTAAATGATGAAATAGAGTGTGTTTCAAGGCTGATTTAGCAAGGTTAATGGATCCTTAACGTGAAGTATGAGGTGTAGTGAACATTAAGTTTGGGAAAAACTAAGAGATCTTAAACATATATAGTTAAAAGTTACAACTCATGAGGTAGGGCAAACCATTAAGCTCAATGAACAATACTTCAACTGATAAACATATAAGATAAACATTCCAGTGAAACATAGAGAGCATAAGAACTTCTAACTTTAGAAATTCACCTTCAAATTTTGTGAAAACATGTAAGATAATACAAATAACTCAATTTATGGAGAGGGAACTCCTAAACAGCATATATCAAGCTATTGAGAACTCTGAAACAAATTGGTAAGCATGGACAAAGGGCAAGATCGAACGAGACCTCTTTGACTTAACCTAAAAAACAATATTCCACAGAAAGGCTTCAAGATAGGGTTTTCAAAGCTTCAAATAAGCAGGGCATGCCATGAATCATACTTGTAAGATAGCATACTAGCCATACATGAAGCAGAAACAAGTTTTGGTGGACCTAAGGAGTAATCAATAATTCCTTGAGATGGCCAAAAGAAGAAAACATCAAAGCTATAACAAACAGAAGGAATGAGGTGTCTCAAAGAACATGTCTCAACCTATACTTTTTTGTTTTATAACAACCAAGAAACATGAAACATAATGATAACAAAGGAAACAATAGACAAATTAGGAAGACATCACCATTCACCAAGCTATGGAATCCTACAAGCAAGCTTCTCCATCATCAAGCCAAGCAAGCCATTCATCCACTTCACATAACCAGTTTCTTCTCCAAGCTCATGAAACCATGTGTATTTCTCTTCAATCTCATCAAATGCCAACAAACTAAATGAGGGCCTCATGCTGTATTTATGGAGAAAAGGAGGACTAAAGCCCTAAATATGGTACAAAAATGTCAAATTCAACCATCAATGTCATTTATGGCCAAGAGACCATGCAAGGCCCAAGGAACATAATATCCTAAGAAATAAATACAAAAATAACTATTTGCACCAAATTATAGAGTGTTTTGCCTCAAAAAACTCAAAAATATCAATTTTCAATAAATGAGTGTGTTTTGTTGACTTTTGGTCCAAAACACACTTAGACAGTCTCTGTGCGCAGTGCCACTTCAACAGAAAATAGGGTCTTGTGTGACTAAGTGTTGGACCCCTTCCCTATGTTAGATTTGGCTCTGTGATGGCTCGTTGGAAAGCCTGATGAATCTACTTTCCTAAAATACTTGAGGCTTCCAAAATTAGTGCCATTTTCCTATCCAAAAATGTATTCTCCCAACAATGCTCTGTGCGCATCACCTCCTCTAACAGAAAATAGGGTTTTTTGCAACCAAGTTTTGGACCACTTCCTGATGTTGGATTTTTCTCTGTGATGGCTTGTTGGAAAGCCTGATGAGTATAATTTTCAGAAATACTTTTTTTTTTTCTGAATGAGTTCCATTTTCCTATCCAAAATTCAATTCTTCCAACACTGCTCTGTGCACATCACCTTGCCTGAAAATGAGGCAGAATGGTCAAAAGTTTGGTGTTTTTTGACCTTTTGGGGTATCAAAACTACTCCAAATGATCTGAAATTTTGTGAGAAGACTGCTGATGATGAGAGGAATCAAAAAATGTAAATTTTTCAAGCTTAGGATGCAAAAAATTTGTGCATAGTGCCAAGGGTGTTGCACACAGAGGCCTCAAAATTTCAAAAAAACAAAATTTGCTCAGAATTCCCTCAAATTTTGTGGACAACTTCTTCAAGGGGTTTGAGAAGCCTGTGGAAAACCTTCAGCCATGTCTCTAAGTTTTTCTTGGTCTTTGCCTTCTTTGAGTGATTAAATTTCAATGAAGAGGTGCGATGGTGGCTTTGTAGGTGCCTTGATCATGGCTATGATCCTTGTTGCAGTCCTCAACTTCTTCATTTTCATTAATGGAATCATAAATCATCATATTTTATGCCCCATCATTGTCTTTAACATCATCAACACTCTCATCCTCTTCACTGATTTCTTCATTGTCATTTTTCTCTTCATTTGAGTTACTTGTATTTTCATTGTTGGGGTCATCATTTTCACTGGCACCCTCTGCACTTTCATCACTATCATCTTTCTCATCATGAAGACCACTCTCCTCTTTGTCTTTGGCACTATCATCATCTTCATTTGTGTTCATATATTCTAACTCTTTGTCAATGTTCTTCTTTTCATCACTAAGGCTTGCTTCTTGGGTGTCACTGCTACCCTTATCCATCTACATTTTCCTTACTGTTTTGACCTTTATCCTGGTTTCCCTCTTCATCATTCCTAGTTTCTACCTTTTATTTATCAATGCTCATGTTATCTTGACTGTCCAACTCTTCATCTTCCTCACCATCCTCTTGCATATTATCATTATTTTTCTCACTGTTACTTTCTTCCATGCTTTGTGCCTCAAGGCTACTTTCTTGCCCATCAATGTCAAGGGCATCACTTTTTTCTTGCTCCTCGGACTCATCATCATCATTACTAACTCATGCAAGAGCCTGGGGTAAATTTGAGGAAAAAGAGTGATTTTGAACAATTTTTGGCAATTTTGGCCAAATTTCCTTTGTGCGCAGCGTCAGTCCATCTGTGCATAGTGCAGTGTTATTTAACATTGTCTTTTCTCCCCTATGCGCAGTGGTAGTCTATCTGTGCGTAGCGCCACTGCCTGTGCGCAGCGTCCGTAAATTTTTCCAAAAATGACCAGAAAAACTCTTCTTCTTTTTTCCTTAAGCATTTTTTCCTTTTTTCAGGGGCTGAATGAATTTGAAGTGGAAAAAAGGCACCGTTATGCCCTTTGAGAGATATAAATAAAAGTTCTAAACCTACTTTACTATGATTTTCAATATTTTTTCCATTTGACTTACAACCTTTTTCCTTTTGCAGGGTTTTGAAAGTTCTTTTGAAGGTATATTTTCTTCTTTTGTGATGATGGCTAGTTGAGGGGATGTAGATGTCCATTTCATCCCCTTTGATTTTTGAAAGCCTGGGCACTTTTTCAAACTGTCCTTTGGCATATATTTGTCAAACTGGAAACCCCGTTTTTACCTCCTTGGGAATTTTTTATTGTAGGTGACCTAAAACATGTCTTTTTCCCTTTGCAAATTTGACAGTCATATGTATTTTTGACAGAGATGTGTGCATCAGGTTTACCATGTTTTGTACTTGGCCACTTCTGATCTTGTGCAGGTACCAACAAAACATTTTCCTTTAGTTTTCTTAGTCTCTTTTGGAGTTCGACATCTCATTTCTTCAATAGTGAACCTGTGCTTAGCATGACTTTCTCCTTTTGATACTCAACCTCATGCTTGCTTTTATTTTGATTATTTTGGAGGCATTTTACTGTACTTGGAAAACTTAGGCCCCCCTAAACTAATATTCTTTGCCATTTCTCCTTTGGTGTAGGTGAAACAATGTTGCCTACACAAACCCTAGAGAACAACTTGGATATCTTTTGAATTCCATATGATTTTTCATGAAGGAGGACATATTATCTTCATTTGACCTGTTGTGTCCTTGTGGTCCTTGTGATGGTTCCTGGCTTGGGAGTACTATTTTGTCAATCAATCACAAAACCCTGATTCTCTTTAAACATAGGCCTGTTTCCTTTCTCTTCTTGTGGATGGCTTCTCATGATGATCTTACCCCATTACCTTACCTCTTCTCATGCTGATAGCAATATTTACCGTTTTTGCAAATATGTGAACAAGGAGAGTTGTTTCCCTTGCAAAATTTTAGTTTTGGCTAAGGATGCCTTTCTTGAATGGTTTTTCATCTGTCTTGGATCAAGTTGCTTGACCTTATTCTTATTTGATTATGCATTCAAAATAATACTTGGGGGGAAAGGAAAAGTGACCACCAACCTTTTTCAAATTGTGCAGGATCCTAGGGCCAACTTGAGGAGGAAAAGATTGATTTTTGACCATTTTTTGGAAATTCCAGCCAAACTTCTTCTGTGTGCAGCACCAATTTGCGGAAGGAATTTGGAGGCCTTCGCGGTGTCGGAATGAGCTCTAGGATAGATCATTGGAAATATTGTTGAGTATAATTTCTAAAAATTCTTTTTTCCTTTACATTTGGTGTCCATTTACTTGTCCAAAAACTGACGTTCCCAATACTAGTCAAAAATTGTTGAACGATGATGCAGAAATGTAGAGTGTTGATGCAGATAACTTTTGGAGGTCTTCCTCTACTAAAAATTTAGCTAATGATAGTGCATTGAAAATACCTTCAAGTTTAGTTGTTATTTGAATCATCAAGAATGTCATTTGGACACTCCAGCTGTGAGAAAACCTAATTTTCCCAAGGTCACTCCAGCAGTGCAGAAATTCTCCTGGGACTCCTGTATTTTTTATATTGCTCCCAAACCATGCTACCTGTGTAAAAAATGAAGGATTTTTTTCTTCTTGGGTCTATATTGGACAACAACCTCTCTCACTATTTTCAAATTCATCTCTTTTTGGTCAGAAACACAATTTGAAGCAAAACTGGCCCTAGGCGTGACACATGACTTGTCTCTTTGAATGAATTCTTGGAAAATGATGGAGGCATGATTTTTATGAGTTGGTATGGAATTATGATTGCTGAAAATATCTATGAAATGAATAATTTTCTCTTGTGCCTCCTTTTCATATCAAACCCTAGCTTAGTGGGAAGAGGAAATTAGGGTTTGGTGTAGGGGATTTAGGACTGCCTTGTAGAGGGAGGGGAATGAATGGGTTAAGGGTTGTCTAAATTCTTGGGGAAGTTTTGGGGGATATGGATAGATGTTATAGAGTAGGGGAAAGTTTAATTTTAATAATTGAGTGAGGGTAAAGGGTCCAAAAGGGAAAAACACAGGCCTAGTCTCGAAAAGTGTGAAATTGTAGCAATAGGCTAGGTTTTTTAAAAAAATGATGAGTTTGAGGGATAGGAGTGATGCGAAGTGTTTATGATGGTATATTAAGTCTAGGAGTAGTTTTGAGAGCATTAATATACAAGCTTTGTTGATTTTTAACCATGGAGGTCATGAAACCAAGAAAAATGCCCTTAAAAGCCCTAGATGGACAATGGAGGAGTTAGGCAAAACAAAATAGATGGCTAAGGCCAAAGGTGACACAACGAAGACAAATTGAGTGGCATGAGCCCATGATAGGTCTTCTGGGATGGGTGAGCTGAACTTGACATGATGGGATGATAAAATAGTGAAAAAAATATATCTTAAGGATAATGAAGGTAGTGAGATTTCTAGAACTCACAATGTTCATGAACTTTGTTTCTAGAAATCTAGAACCGATACTTTGTCATCTTCAGATAGTGAAAATTATCGATGAATAACATCACATATAAAATATGTAAACCAAATTGAATTAAATAGTTGATTTTATTTAGTACTTATGAACACAAAGACATACTGAAAACATTAAAATAATAGTCTTACAACATCCACAATACATGCATGAAAGTGCATTGGCTCTGAGAGCTTCAAGATATTAAATGAGGGTTTCATATAAACAATTACAAGGATGCAACACTAGCCCCAATAGTGAATATGAAGCTACCTCTTGCTCCTCCAAAGAATGATATTCTTTCCTATGATAATATAGAGAATCCAAGGCTAAGAATATAAAAGTCCAAGCCTCTTTCTTGGGTTATGGGGGTTTATTTATAACAAGTGACGTGACCTTTCACCCTGCCTTATGACTCTTGAGCCCCCTCATGATTATTGCGCTTCTTTATGCCTTTTGAGCTTCTCTAAAACCTTTTGAGTACCAAATGAATCTTCACATTCCTTAAGTGACTCTTGAACTTGCACCCAAATTTTACATTTTCTCATTATTTTCAAAATAAAAAATTACATATGATAAAACATTTCTCCATATCCATGAGAAAAAATAATACATCATGTCAAAACTTAACGAAATTGCAACACCACAATTGTGAGACGTAGCAACGCTGTAATATATTGGTACTAAGATTTATACTATTTTTATATGTGTCCAACCTTTGGCAGTACGTCTGGATTATATCTTATTTTACCCTCCAGCGCATCTAGATATATAGTCCTGGGGCATGTTTAAATGTTGCTCCACAACATTATTAACATAATACATATCTTGGCTAGCTTGGTTACATGTTGCAGAACATATTATTTTGTCACCTATATCTAATCCTTCCTTTTTACCTATCTAATACTTCTCAAGGCTATTATATCTCCTTCCTTATTGAAATTTGATTTTTATTTTCGTAAAAAGAACCAACAGAAGGTATCTTTTTCATTCTCACCAAGAAATCTAATCCATGGTACATTTGTCAATATGTTGATATAGAATTGGTTAAAAAATTATTGAGTTGCCTATAAACTTTTATAAACATTATGATTTTCTCCCCATCCATTTCATAATCATTCCTTCCATTCCTAACTAACTCCATCGATACATTCAAATACTTGGTGCCCCATTCTACGATCGCATATAAATCTAGATGAGATATCTATGTGACCTTCACCATCTCCTGTGATCCTTTCTATATGTTACGTCAGCGAACCACTTCCTCATATAGAGTGATCATCTCGTCATACAACTACTTCATGGTGTCTTATAGCGACTCGATTTATTCATATATGGTTGCCTACAATTCTTCTCTTCTATAATTAGTGGAGTACATCCTCTGGTTCTCAACAATGAGATGAGTAATATGTTGCTTTGTAGTGGTCAATTATTTTTCTAATTTTTTATCTCTTTTCATCAAGAAATATGTATTCCTTTTTGTTGTTACTATGAAGTCTATATTCTTTGAAGCGACTTCTTGAAGTTTCTTCTTGGTGTTCAACACAATCACCTTTTCTGTGATAATGGAAACATGATGATCGTGATTATTAGGGAAGTACCTTCATCTTTCTTGCATAGTATTGTTCTTTAATTCATTAAGGGTGAAGTTTGAAATATCCATGACCCTATCATCGAGTGGAGGATGAATCCCCATGTCACTAAACAAGACATGGACACTAGTTAGAGGATGTGTGGGTCAGATTCTTGTTTTTCCTATGATCGAATCAATATCTACAATATGGTCACCCTCCTCTTATTATTCATCTACATCTTCAGCCAACAATACTTCCTCCAAATTTCTTGCAAACTATTCCTATTATTTCTTCTTGTTTTCTTCCTCTCCTAGTAGCTTATGTCATTCTTATTCTTCCCTTTTCTTTATCAATGATTCTTCTTATTGCTTCTTTTTTTCTTCCTTTTATTTTCTCTACCTCAATTATTTATTTCTCTTTTTCATATATTCCCGCTTATTCTTTTCATGTTCTTCAATACGTTTACATTCCTCCCCCTGCTTGCCCTCTTCTTCTCATTTATGCTCTTCTTCGTGCTACATCCTCCTTGATTCTTCCCATTTTTCCTTTTCCTTTCAGCTTCAATTGCACCTTTGGCATTTTGATCTGCTTTGAATTTCCTTCTTCTCTCCTCTTCTATATCATTCCTCAACTTCCTCTTTGTCCCAAGATCATCTTGAGTGGAAACTTCATGTTGGGTCTCTTCTAGCTCAGTATCTGGTGTATGAGATATACAAGAAATGTCTTCTTCATCACTTCTTTTAAATACTTAGGAAGAGTTATACTAATTATTAATTTTATCCTCTTATTACCAAGAGTTAGAAATAAATGGCTAGGTGAATTGAAACTTTTCACAATGTTGCTCGCATAGTCCCCTAAGGTCATATCGATGAAAGATCATTTATCTAAATATGAGGTGACTAAGTTCTACAAGTTTTGCTTAAGGTTTTCTTGTGTTTCCTTTAGACTCTTTAGCTCATATGAACCTACAGGAAAAGGGAAGGTTGGCCAAGGTGACTTTTGGGTGAGATCATGAAGATGGGTTAAACTTTGGGCCAAATGTGGTGATGAAATTTCAAGTTTTTCCTCTTTTATCAAATTTCACCCCTCAAAATTCATATAAGAATTATGAAATTTGATTCGAAGTAAAAAGAAAATATGTGCAGAATTATGTTTTTTTCATAAAGATATCATTTGAAAAATAGTTTGGTGCCGTATAATCTCTCAATTTTACATTAAATGAAATATATGTCCTTGCAAATTTTTGCAAAACTTAAGTGATATGTCTATGCTTGCATAACATAACTTAGTCTAAAAAGTATAATATATATGTGTGTGTGTGTGTGTGTGTGTGTGTGTGTGTGAGCATGATATACAGGTAGATAACTAAGTTTCGCAGCATAAACATTTATTTTTTATGCAATTTTTTTTTTTTTTAATTTTTCGAAGATAGTGAAGTAATATTTCAATTGCATTTTGGAGACACGTGTTCACGTATGATTTTTTTCAACTCTTTAAATAAATTGAAATACAAGAGTAGCCTTTTGAAGAGGACTCATAAATGAATATAGTGGTATTTTTTGAATTTTTTTCGTTATATATGTTTTTTGTTATTGATTTTTCATTCAACCCATTTAAAAATATGCAAAACAATTTCAAGTGTTGTGTTTAGAAGAAATTAGATGAAAAATATTATATGAATTTGAAAGTGTCATATTGATATTCAATTTCATAGAGAATTATTCCATGAATCCTGTTATTGCCTAAATCTACCTCAGGCTGAAGGAAGGCAGAGTCTAGGGTAACATCAAACCACGCTTAATCTGGTAGCTAGCCCTACCAAATCAGGAGAGGGCTCTATCTGGGTCAATCTCAGCAAAGATAATAAATAAGGCTTGAGATGACTTGAAATAAAGGCTGATTTTAGGCTAGTTATTTGAGTAAAAGAGTTTGATCTTAATTTTGGGGGTTTTTTTGGAATCAAAGGGAAAGGAAGTTTTGGGTTTAGGGATGAGGCCTAGTTTTTGCAAAGTTCTGAATGGGGCAAGGAAGGCAATTGTTTTGATGCTTTGGATTGAATGAATAGATAAATCAGACTGATGAGGAGTTGAAGAGGGCAAGAGGCTTTCAATAATCCTCTTCAAACAGATGAAAACATGGAAAATTAAACAAAAATCAAGGCATAGCAAAGCAATCTAATGAATTCCACCTTTATAACTCATTTGTTTAATTTAAGAGAAAAGGAGAAGGGAAATGATACACATAAAACATCATTGAACTTACAATCACAGAGAGAAAAACACCATCAAAACATAGAGCAACATGGATCCAAAAGAGTGCTACAAACCCTGGTCTATTCCTTTGCCAAAATGCAGAGATGAAATGTACAATGAAGTGCCAAGCAATCCCAAGTGTCCAACCCTGAAAATGACTGAAGAACTACAAGATATAGACCAGCCTAACTCATCCCCATGCCTCTAGGGGTCGAGCTCACCATTCTAGGAGTTGTTTCAACAAGATCTAATCTAAGAACTGGAAAATAGGCAATGAAACGGCTTGCCTCTATAAGATAGGAAACTGATTCATTCAATTACATTTCACTTTTTAGTGAATGAATCTACTTACATGAGTGAAAATTAGTCAAAATTACATCAAAACCATTAAATTAGATCAATTTACATCAATATCTGTACATTTGAAGATAAAAAATTCAAACTGGCCAAAACTAGGCGAAAAACTGAGTTACTAAGTGAAAATTAGGCCAAATTTCCCAATGCGCTGCGCCTGAAATCTCTGTGCGTAGCGCCTTTTTGCAGGAGGCTTTTGGAGGCCTTCCCGGTGTCCAAATTGGTCACGGGATAGCTCGTTGGAAATATTATTGAGTCTAATTTCCAACCCAGCTAGAATTTTTCAATTTGGAGTTCATTTTCCCTGTCCAAAATCAAATCTCCCAAGACTGGTCAAAATGTGCAAAATGAGGCTGCCTCAAGGCAGAGTGCTGTTGCAGTCAACTTTTGAAGGTCTTCCTCAACTCAAAACTGAGCTCATGATAGCTCATTCGAAATATATTTATTTCTAGTTATCATTTGACTCATCAAGCAAGTCATTTGGCCAAACGAGCTAGGAAAAAGCTTGAGTTTCCCAAGGTCACTTCAGAGGTGCATCAATTCTCCTGAGGAAACTGTATTTTTGACATTTCTCTAAAACCATGACACCTGTGTAAAAATTGAAGGATTTTTTTCTTACTTGGCCTATTTGGGACAAAAACCTCTCTTAGTTTTCCAAAATTCATCTTTTATTTCTCAGAAATATCATTGGAGTAAAACCTATCCCGATGTGTGGAACAAGGGATTTGTCGAAATGAAGCGAAATGAAGGGGATAAGGGGCTTATAAATTCTTGAGAAAATTTTTAGAATTATGGAGGGATGCTAGGAAGTAGGGGAAAGTGGAATTTTAGAGATTTAGTGAGGGGAAGGGGTCCAAAAGGGCAAAACACAGGCCTAGCCTAGAAAATTGCCAAGTTGTAGTAAGAAACTAGGGTTTGTGTGAAAATGAGGAATTTTGGGGATCTCAGTGATGGGAAGTGTTTAATAAGGTACATTAAGGATAGGGGAAGGTGTATGAACATCAGGATACAATTTTTGCTGATGATTTGACCATCAAAGAGAAATTACCTTCAAAACCCTAGGAGAGGGAAATGAACCTTACCAAGGCACAACTTGTTAGCCCCCCTATGAAATTTTTGAAAAGAAAATAGGGGGCTAAATCATTGTTGAGCCTTCAAGGAATGCATTTCCTCTAAAAACATAGTCTCCTTGAAGCCTCCATGTGCCTTTTATCCTTTGATCAAATCCCCTCTGTTGATTCCCCTTTTAAAGCCTCTCTGTTATTTGAAGAAATGCCCAAAGGCCCCTTTTTCCCTCTCATTTCCCCCACTTAGCTTCTATTTCTATCCCCTTTCTCTCCCCTTCTATTTCCCTTCTTACCTTTCAAATCTCCCCAAAATCCCCTTTAAATCCTTCCTCTACCCTTCGTTGGCCATCTTACCCCTTTACTCCTCTATCGTTCCCCTCCTTGGCCCTTAAAATCCATTAAAACGGGCCAAAAACCCATTTCCGACCTTATTATAGGGCTTAGCCCCTTTTTCGCCAGCCCCTTAACCACTTCCCCACATGTGCCCCGGCGCTGGGACCAAGCGCTTAAGTCCCAAGCGCTAATCGCAATCGGAGAGTCGGGCGGGTGCAAACTCCTTTGTTGTATTGAAAACCCCGATGCGATCTGTTTATAACGTTAAGTCTGGCAATGCATTCCGCACCGTCGATCTGTGGTCCCGATCCGATGGCGGAGCGCTAATCACAGCCCCGGCTCAATCGCAATCGCAACATGTATTGTGCACCCTCCGATCGATCTGTCGCAAGAGATTGCGATGCGATTGATCGCAAGCCTCTTCCTCTGATCCCCGATCAATCGCATGGCTTGTCTCCCGAACTCCGATCGCGATGCTCTGATTTAATCCTAGCCGTCCATCGTCCTGCCGATCTGACGGCCAGTGCTCCATCGCAAGTCCTTTCCTCCGTCTCCCGATTCAATCTCTGTTGTTCACCCAACCCGCGATCCGACGGTCCTCCGCCAATCGCAAAACCCCTCCGATCGCAATCGCAAGTTACATTGGTGCCGCCCCGATTGAAATATCCCGATTACATCCCGACCGTTCATCCTTCCCGTGATCTGACGGCCAGCACTTAATCGCACCCTCCACCCGATTGCGATCGCATCCCCTTCTCTCCACCTCCCGATTCAATCTCATCCGTCCATTTCCCCGCGATCCGACATTCCTCCGCCAATCGCAAATCCCCTCCGATCGCAATCACAAGTCCTGTCTCCTGTCCTCCGATTGTGAACCTCCGATTACATCCCCGTCGTTGATCTGGACCCAAGATCAACGGTTGTCACTCAATCGCTTCCCCATTCTCGATCGCAATCGGAACTTTCAAAATGTGTGTTGTGATTGCCACTCGCTCCGGCCTCCGATTGCAATTGTTGCAATTAGATCCTGGTCGTAGGTCCTCCCCTCGATCTGACGGTTCTGATTTAATCGCCCTCCACCTCTGCCAGGTCCCACTTCCCAAGCTTTCGCTCCATTGTTTTTCATTCATTCCTTTGTATTTCAGCCCGACACTAAGTTTTGGGTTTTACACTGTACGTTCATTTCCCCGCTCCTTTCTGTTGTTTCCACTGTTTCTCCACCACTTTTCATTCTTTCCATTGTTTCTCTGCTGCTCTGCCACCACTCCTCTGGCCCCCACAGCATTTCTCCGCCACGGCCCGGTTTGTAACTGGTTTACTCTACGGTGCAGATAGTACAGAGGGGCCGTTTCGACACTTGCCAGCAGACCATGCAGAGGGATTCAAAGGGGGTTAGTGGTTTCTATTGACATAATTAATGTTAACCCGGCATTCAAAGGAAAGGCACTATTTGAAGACTAATGAGCGCACCAGCAATGCCTTAACTGTGCTACCTAACAGCAGGACATTTTCCTCCAGAGGTACACCTTCCCACAGAATCCTCCATGCCTTATCGAGCCCTGAGACAATTAAATACACTGACTGAAGCTCATTTCAGGCATTCAAGAAGCATGGAGGGACCTTGCATATTTTCCACCCAGTTCATTTATTTCAGAATGGCAGCACAGAGCTCCAAACACCAGAAAGGACTCCAAGGAATGTATCAGAGGTCAAAATCGACCTGACATAGATATCCGAACCAGTATTAGAGTACCTACAGCGTTGCAGATGGCCATTAAGCAGTATGGGCATGGACACTTCGCCGATTCTGTCTTAATGAAATCAATTAATTGTCTATCTACCTCTGTTTCTTCCGCTTCTCCTATAAGAAATCCCCGGGAACATACTGTAAAGGTTGTTGTTGCCTTGCTGGGCATTTCTTGTTAGAGGGATTCATTTCAACTGTTAGGACAGTCTTGGGAGGGAGTAGCAGAGTGGTATTGTGTAATAGGCTGGGAGGAAAGTCTGGATTGTATCAGCCATTGAGCTCAAATGTACATGACTGGTTTTGCATTATTAATCAAGCATATTTCACAGGATCCTGGTCTATTACTATTGGTGATGTTTCCTCACTTTGTTATTACATTTTCATACTGTTTCATGTTATTTTGGTAGGAAACAGAAGTATAACATAGGATTCACCCTTGTTAGGTGCCCTATGTTTCCTGCTCTCCCTACTTTTAATGTTTTCTGCTTTGTGTGTTGTCTAAGAGTGAATTCACGTGGTTTAACCAGTGCAGCGGATGTTATTGCCTACTGGATGATGTATGAACTTGGGGGTTTTCTTCTTGGATGCTTCTTTGTTAGATTTATCTCTGTTTTTCCCTTGGAATTGCTAAAAGCAGACCTGGAGTTAAATGACCTCTGGTCCGATCTATAAGCTGCCCCTTTGTCCACCTTTGAGAGTTACCTTTGAGTATGTCCAAGCAGGTCTGGAGTTGAATGACCTTTGACCTGATCTATAGACAGAAATTTGGTTGTCTTTCCTTCTTCCACTTTCCCTCCTTAATGTTCCATCCCATCATCTATCTAAAAAGATCCTTTAGTATTAGATGACTTGCCCTTTGGAAGCCTTGGCTAGTTGTTGCATGTAATTCTCCTTTCATGACTCCATGGCCCAATGGATGGCACTTTCTTGACCTTTACTCCTTGCTGAAACAGCCTGCTACTTTGTTCCTTTCCTTCCATTTCTTTCCCATTCCATAATCCCCTAACCAACCCAGCAACCCTTCAACCAAATCATTTTAAAACCCCCCTCTATGCTTCATAGCTAGCCTAACATCTCAATTTGAGCTGTCAAAGATAAATCATTCTTTGTTTTATTGGAGAGATCCCTCTCTGGGTCCAGGAGGGCTAGATCCTAGGGCCCAAAAGTGGTTCTAATGTTGTCTCATCTTTTGGTCTTGCCAATCTGGCCAAAACATGGGAACCCCAACACAACTGAAGCATGAACAAGGTGTCAAATGACCCATTGGAACCTGACATGATGATGAAAACCCTTTGAATGATGGTACACTTAGCTGAATGGTGACATGGACCGACATTTGGAAAAATTTGACAGGAGTAAAAGAAAACCCTAGACCTAATGCCTAGTGACCAAATTTTTCTTAAAGACTCACTGAAATGACAAAATTTGACCTTAACACCTTAAAATCACTTTGTAAGAGCATGTTTGGTCACTGGAGGAAGGCTGCAAAGACTGACCCTAACAAATCCAATGTGATCAACTCCGCCACTTAAGGATAATTTCTTTCCTAAATCCGATAGGGTACAAAATGTGGTTGTAGAGAAATCTACAAAAGAGGTGTTGAAACTGTAATTTTTAGGACTTCAAGAGCTTGATGAAGTGCATTAAACGCTTGATCGGGCGCTTAAATTCAAAATTGAAATTTCTCAATCAAGTGTTAAAGAAACCCTCGATCGAGTGACATATGTGTCTAACCAATGAATCGATCAAGCCATTAAAAAAATAACTCACCCACGGCCTTACCAATTGTTTATTAATGGTGAATCAACAACTCCAATAGATAGTTTAGTTTCTAAATTCAATTTTGAAAAAAAACAGCAAGAAATCTTTGATAGAGATATAATAGAGTGTGGAAATTACACAAAGATTCACAAGGAACATGGGAAATTGGAGATTTGGATCTAGAAAAGGAATAAAATTTCCATCCAAAGAGGAAATGTGAAAGAAACCTAGAGAAATAATGAGAAAATGATGTTAGACACTGAGAGAACAATAAGTTCATGCAAATACATGTAATTCAAATTGTAGCACTTCTCATATCACTTGCTCCATATTGTATGCATTAAGAAATATGATTGAAAACTAGAAACAAATGGGGAATGAAATAGTAAAATGGAGATAACATAAGTATTAAAAGTAATACCATGTAGTTAAGAAATGATATGTAAAAACAACTAAATAAAACCACTTTAAACCATACAAATTATTGAAAACCTCTTGAAACCATGCAAATTATTGAAAACTACTTGAAATCATAGTTCACTATAAATTTTTGAAACCACTTGAATTCATGAAAATTATGAATCACCTTTGAATTCTAATGGTTTAAGATAACCCACAAAAACTAAGGATGTGATTTAACCAAAGAAAACAATTGGAACATAATTTATATATATATTTACATGAATTATAATTCATGGAATTTTATTTACAATAGGGATTAGAAAAAATGGTTGTCAAATAGGTGCTGCAAAACCTATAAACATAAGTTTTATTAATGTTTCATATCCAAAGAAGGAATTAAAAGAGAGAGAATGTGGAAATATCTACAAGGAGAAAGAATATCCCTACTTCCATTTGCATGAATTGAGAACACACTATTTGTTAAACATATATTTAACATCATTAAAATTTCATAACATTCATCATTATATATAAAATTTAATGGCTCTTTTGATCCTAAATGATGATCCCTAGCTAAAAATCACACATTTCTTCTTTAAATTTTCACATGAAGGTTATGAGAATTGTTTTTAAAATAACAAGTTTTTAAAGACATACAGACTGTAGTGTAGGTTCGTGTTTCCACAAAAAGTATTGTATTATTGCATATAACTATAATTATCCATGGAAGACTCATGGAATTAATAAATATTAAATTCAAAATTAATAAATTCAAAAGAAATAAATTATCATGGGTGTATTGATGATATGCTAGAAATGTTTACAATGTTAATCTTGTTAGACAGTGGAAATATAATGTTGATTAAATTCATATAGTTGTTTCTCAACATAAGTAATCATGAAACATATTGCAAAATATGGTTCAAAAGTAAAAAATAGTTCTTTGTTATAAACTTTGTCAATATTTAATGAAAATAATTTGATGGACTCATTTTAGAAGTTTGAAATGTTGGGTTATGTAAAAAAATCCTTAACAGGTTATTCCACACTATTACAAAACATAAAACACATTGGCTATCCATATTTGCACATGCACAAAAATATTCCTTGTAGAAACATATAGTTTTTTAAGTCCTCTTACCCATCCTTGTGCCCTACTTGATTGTTATGCTTCCAAGTACATACTCCCAAAAAAACACTAAAACCATTTTTTCCCTCTTGACCACAAATGATAAAAATGTACATTCTTTGTAGAAGATACTTTAAATCATATTCCTTGTCCTCTAAATCCACTAAAACCTATATATCTTTATTTATTTTTATTTTCTAATTATCAACAATTTCATTGTCATTTTCATCCCACATTTCTTCCACCTTTTATTTGGAATTTTGAAATTATGTATAGTTCTAATAAGTTCTTCCTTTTAAAAATATATTCTTACAATTGTTTTATGGTAATTTTAGTTACACGTTTTAAAATGTTAAATGATATGGTGCTTCTGATATTTAATATAGGAAATTACTAAGAGGGGGGATGAATCAGTAATTTAACATTCTTTAATTTTCTTAGTTTTTATTTATTATTCAAATACTAATTCATGTTCATGTTACATTGAATTCATTTTGCAGTTGTCATGAAGAGAATTTTCAAAATTATTATCAAGATATCAACATCATTCACATAGCATTCATAATCAACACACAAGGACACAAGATATGAGTGGTGTTATGACTAAAATAGGACCTGATAGGCTGCTAGTAAGGCTACCTTAGTGTAACTATTTCAAACCATACTTTTAGTTGAGGCTTAGCCTCCTCAATCTGAGAGGGCTCTCTCACTAGGTTTATGATTTTGAATTAAGGATTAGATGGCTAACTCTAGGAATAAATTGTATAAAAGTGTATGACTAGTTGAAATAATGATCAACAAACATCTATTGGGCTATGGAGTCTAGGCATTTATCGACAAAAAATAAACATCAACTCATCATGGAAGTCAGGGCATTTAAGAGTTTTTAGGTGTATCAGTGAAACAAAAACAAAGTGAACAAAACACAGTTTAAAAACATATGCAGGAATTTAGAGAATTTTCCAATGAATTTTAAGTAACATATGTTTATACCAATGCAAATAGATATATACAGAAAGCCATAGGAAGATCACACCTTAAAAAACTCTTTTTGAATCCTATTTAGTAAGCCAATATCTGTATTATGATAAAAACACACAGTTTGCTACAATGACATAATCTGCTTGTAATGAAAATTTTCCAAACTTGAGGAATTCGACCTCATGTCTCTTATAGATCCCTCATTAAAATCTTGGATTCCCTCGTCTATCTTGAGGAGAATTCAAATTCCTTAGCTTGACACCTATCTATTCCTAAAATAGACTATTAATTACATGTGACAGTTAACTGTCTTTTCTAGAGTCCTAATGCAATTAGGAGTAAAACTCCTTATTATAACTAAAACAAATTGTTCTAGGAATTAAATATTATATTTCACAGTTTCTCCTCCTTATCTTAAACCTTGATGGTGTCCATAACCTTGCTGTTACATTATGTTAACTTATCCCTTATCTATCCTGAAAACTAGGAACATGTTTCCTGCAATATAGATTTAACCCTCATTTATGCTCCTCGAATATTTTGGCTCAAAAAAATGGACCTTTTTAGACAAGTGATCTGTGTTATCACTTCCATAGAACCATGTCCATCCACCTGTGCAAAATTAAGTCCTTGAAAGAGTGTGAACAGATCTGATGTGTCTGCGCTACGAAAATATCAGTTATTTTCGTAGCGCAGTAACTATGCCTTTGCGAAACATCTCTTAACATCTAATTTCTTTTGCTTTAACACCTGGAACTTCATTTGTGACCCATTTCCATCTTCTAGCAGCATCAAAACTTTAAAAACTAGGTGTTTTACCTCTTGAAACCTTAACAAAATATTTAAAACTGCACCTACAGCAGTTACCTAGCGCACTACGAAACTACTGTGTATCTCCATATTACACAGTTTCTTTATCATATATAAATATTAAGAATATTTACAGTCCTTTAATGATGAATTTGATGCTAATGGACCTTGAAATCAATATAAGTCAACTTTGCCATGTTTTCAAAAAGTAGTGTCTTTCCGAAAACAAAATTATATTAGGGATTTGTCACTTACTTTCTTACTTCTACAGTAGCTGACCTTCAGAGTTTGCCAATTGGATTTCAAGATCTTCAATGTGCCTCTTCAACCTCCTCTTAGTAGCCCTTAAATTTACATTTATCCTTCTCACAAATTTAGCCTCTTTTATTGCAGGAAGAATCCAAGTGAAAAATTGAGCTTCACTGCTGACTGTTTCAGGTTTTGAGACTCTTTCAAGCTCCCACAGAGCCTTAATTTTGTCAAAGTTTATCTTCTCCACAACATTTTTTCTTGCTTTCTTCTCAAGCTTAGTAATTTTAAGATTAGTTATTCTTATTTTTTCTTTCATTCCTTCATAAATGCTCTTTTCTCTTTGAGTATGGAAAACTTTGTTTCTGTCATCTTCAAGCATAGGTGATGAAAGGTCTATGGGTTCCTCATAAACATTTGAAACTTCTCTAGCTTTATCTAACTCCACATCTAGTCCTTGTAACTTTTTTGAATTCCTAGTTAGAGGCCTTCTGGGCTTGAACACAAACTCTAAAATTTCATCATTAAAATCCAGCTTTTTAGAAGACTTGATCTTCTTAGATTTTCCTTCATCCAAATAAATAAAATCTGCTTGCACTAAAGGAGATTCCTTAATATCAATAGCTTGTAAAATATCATTCAAACTACCCTTTAAACCTAGATCTTCTTCTGAAACCACTATTTTTCCTTTTTCCCTTGCTATTTGATTTCTAGTCAATCTTTTATGGGTTGGTTTGCTAGTTGAATGTTCCTGTACTGCTTCCTTACCTTTGGTTATCCTCTTTTGTGCAGGTTGAGGGGTTTCTTTAATAATTTATAGTGTTTTAATCTCTGGCTCTTTCACTTGTTTTCTAGGCTTTAACTTGAGAAATATTTTTGATCTTGTTTTTGCAGGGTCAATGGTTTCTGATGGTGATTTTTCTTTGGCCCTAGGGCTAACACCTGTTCCATGTGTTTCCACCCCAAATCCACACAAAAACAGAAATTCAGACCATTCTCTATTCACCCTCTGAATTTCATGCAAAATTATTAATTTAACAAGACCATGATGGAATAATGAAGTTTCCCATGCCTGAGTTTTCATTTGCACCTTATCTGCCATCTTGGCCAAACTCTGAAACAAAAGAGAGGTAAATCTAGATAAATTATTCCAGTGAAATGCAATAAGACCTTGAAATGGTAAGAATACACCTTATGGTATCTTCCTTCACAGGTGAAGTACCTCTAAATGTTAGAGAGCAGGTTAACATATGTATCCTTGACATAACCTCTTGGCACTACTTTGGTTAAATTTGTGTCCACAAACTCTGTCTTCAAAAATATTTTACAAGGTTCCATTTCAAACATGAAGTTCTTGAACCACCTTTCTTCTCCCTTTGGAATCACTGTCACTAAAGATATAATTTCAGGAGAAATTGGTAAGTTTAAACATCCAACCTTTGTATTTGAACCTATAAAATTAATGGAAAATTCTTTTGTGACTTGATTATGAACTCCTTGTAGATTTTCATAGAATATCCAGCATCCTACTTTCTTGAAGGCTTCTTCAACTGATTTATCCTTGGTGAGAGCCTCTATGCCTTCAAGTTTCATTCTCAAACAATGGCCTGATCTGTGATTTCTTTTTTCCTTTGTCATCTTTCACTCAGAATCGTTGTGGCTTCAAAAAACCTATAATAAAATGGCTCGATTGATTTCAGAGAAACTGGCACGCTTGATTAAGGGTTCATCCTCGCTTGATAACTGGTTCATCCTCGCTTGAGAATTGAGAGAAGCTCTATTTTATGCTTACCATAAGCTTGTCATTCGAAGAAAAACATGCAGCAAGTGTTTTTGCATGAGACAATATAACCAAGAACAACCATCCCTTTTCAAATTTTAAAATGACTAATGATAAATGACCCCTAACGAATCTCATGATGGTTATGAATGGTTTCATGTGTGAGAAAGGGTTCGTGGACTGACACCTAATCATGAAAATTTAACGAAATTTGATGGATTTGACAGTTGGACAGGATTGGTTACGAATCTCGATTTCGTAGCGCATGTAATGTATTTTTAAGGTTTTGTGCTACGAAAAGACCAGCATTTTTGTGGATTATTCGAAAATCTAGACAATATATTATTCTCTAGAAAAGAAATAATTACAGAATCATTAGCTTGCCTTGTTGGTATCGCCTCTATCCATTTGGTGATGTATTCCATTACTGTGAGAATCTAGTGATGTTACCCTGATGATGGTGGATGTATCTCTCCAATAAATTCTAACCCCCATTGTTGAAAAGGGGCTTCCACATATATAGGAACCAAAGGTAGAGGTACAAGCTTTCTTCTTCCATCAAAAAATTGGCATTCCTGACATGCAACAATTCTTTTATAAATGTCTTTAAACATTGTTGGCCAAAAATATCCCACTCTGAGAATCTTATTTTCTGTAGCCTTCCAATAATGGTGTCCTCCACAATCACCTTTATGAAATTCTTCAATGACTTTATCAGCCTTTTCTTCAATTAAACAATTCAGAAAAATTCCTCCTGTATCTTTCCAAAATAGATTTCTGTCATATACAAAATATCTTAAAGATTTCAACTTTACAAACCTTGCTTTGGACTTTGTTAGATCAGCGGGAGCTTTGTGATGTTGTAGAAAAAAAACCACATCTTTATACCACTCATAAATGATGTATTTCTCTTCAATTTCAACCATTTCCTCTTCATCATTAGAAATTTCTGATATTTTTGCATTCAGATTTATGTCAAGACAGTCCAGATTTGACTGAGTCATTTGTTTCGCCAAGCTTTGTCCCTTCACCAAATTGGTTGGTTTTATGTCTATATCATATTCTAGAAATTTAGCGATCCATTTTCCCTTCTTACCATCAGGATCTTCTTGAGTTAGAATGTCCTTTACCACAACACTTGAAACATATGCCACGACATGAGAATGCAGAATATAAATTCTGAAATCTTTTATACCTTTCACCAAAGCATAGGCTTTTTTTTCTACAAAATTATACTTCAACTCAACATTTGCTAATGTTTAACTTAAGAAAT
The DNA here is from genome assembly GCA_034641835.2 of Pinus albicaulis. Taxonomy (NCBI): domain Eukaryota; kingdom Viridiplantae; phylum Streptophyta; class Pinopsida; order Pinales; family Pinaceae; genus Pinus; species Pinus albicaulis. The sequence continues at coordinate 1,073,699,708 of CM076581.1, read as the reverse complement.
AAATAGGTTTCTCAGTACCTTTCTTTTTTTTCGTAGCAAAACTCCAGTAATTGTATTTTTGGAAGCAAATGTGAAAACCAAAAATTCTTTGGAAAAATATAGGTTGATGAGTATCAGTGCTTGTGTAAGTGCCTGCTTGATTTGTTCAAAAGATCTTCTAGCTTCAGCTATCCATTTGATATCAACTCCTTTCTTTAACATCCTTGTAATATCTTTGACAATCTTAGAAAAGTTGGGAGTTAAGCATCTAACAAAATTAACTTTTCCAAGAAATGATTGAATCTCTTTCCTACTTCTTGGAAAATCTACCTTTTGAATTACATTAACTCTATTAGGATCAATCCTAATTCCATCTTCAGAAATGATATGACCATGTGATTTTCCTGAAGTCAAAGAAAAAATTCTTTTAGTAGGATTAAGGGAAATACCAAACCTTCTACATTTCAATAGAACCTTTTCTAAGTGTTTCAAATGATCTTCTTCTTTCTTTGAAAAGACTATGATATCATGAAGATAAACAACCAATGATCTATCCTTTTCTTCAGAAAAAGCAATGTCCATTGCTCTTTGGAAATGTCTCCCGCATTCATGAGACCAAAAGGCATCTTGGCGTACATGAATGTACCCCATGGCGTTTTGAAAGATGTTTTCTCTTGATCATCTGGATGTACAAGAATTTGGTTGTAACCTGAAAAACCATCAAGCATTGACATTCTTTGATAACCAACAATATTTTGTAGAATTTTATCCATCTTGGGAAGAGGATAGTTGTCCTTTAATGATGCTTTGTTCAAATTTTTGAATTCAATACAAATTCTAATTTCTCCATTATTCTTTCTACCCGGTACCAAATTTGCAAGCCAATTGGAGAATCTGATTGGGAAAATGATTTTTGCATCAAAGAGTTTCTTGATCACCCTTTCAAACAATGCCATGAGAATGGGGTTAATTCTCCTCAACTTTTGTTTGAATGGTTTCTCATTGTCTTTGATAGGAATAGTATGTTGAATAATGGAAGGATCATATTGCTTTACATCAGCATAACTCCAAGCAAAAAAATCCATAAACCTCCTCATCATCTCAATATATTTGAATTTCATATTAGCTGAAAGAAACTTTGAAATTTTTATCATTTTAGGCAAAGCTAATGTACCAAGATTATAGCTCTCTACTTCCTCTTCATCAGCTTGTAATTTTGGTGCTTTAAAAACATAATTTTGATCAAAAAGCTTCTTAAGAGGAATAAGACCCTTTGGTATTGCATTATTCTTAAATTGTAAAACTTCAGAATTTCCTTTAGACTCAACAAAAAATTTTTGTTGATCTACATGTGTATTTTCAAATTCTTCTTTCAGCTCAATGAAATTCTTTACATGCTGATCATCTTCGAAAACTTGCCAATTTGTGATATTGTCTGCATTAGGGGAATTTTGAGGTCTAAAATGGGACTTCTAAGGGAATTATAAAATAATAGTGAAAATAATAAAATAATATTTGATTACTCATCACATTTTAGAGGGAAAAAAATAAAAAACTACTTTTTCAACTCATATTTTGAACTTATCTCCCTAAGGTTTTACTCAAATTTCGAGAAGGAATACTTGTTGGATGCAAAATTTAATTTCCCATCCAAGGAGTACCCATTTTGCATACTTTTTATGGACTCTACTACACAAAAAATGAGAAATACATTAAAAACGTGCTTGCAATTACGTTTTTCATGTATTTCTCATTTTTCATGTAGCAGGGTCCATCAAAGGTATGCAACATGGGTACTCTTTGGATGAGGAATTAAAATTTGCATCCAACAATTACTCTCTCTCAAAATTTGAGTAAACCCTTAAAGAGATAAGTTGAAAATATGAATTGAAAAAGTAGTTTTATTATTTTATTATTTTTTAATATTTTTACTTTTTTACTCCAAAAATGGTGAATCATCCCCCATGGTTGACATCATCAGCTTGAATTTTATTGGTTCTCATGAAGTTTATTTTGGTTGTACATTTTTCTTAGGAGGCCCATTTTAGACCTCAAAATTCCCCTAATGGTATGGCTGGTCTATGAAGAATTTCAATCTCATATTTTTCAATTGAATGCATAGGAATGATGAAGAGACTTGCAGAGACAGCAAGAGAATCAGTAATGGAATTTTGATCTCTAGATTTGACTATGAAGGAAAGAGATTGAAAATTCTCCAACATGTCTACAAATAAATTTCTATAAGCCCAGATTCCTGCATCATTTGTTTGATAAACACCTTCCACTTTTCTAATAGCCAATTCTGAATCTCCAAAAACAGAAATATTTCGGGCCTTCATTTTTTTAAGAAGATCTAGACCCAAAATCAAAGACTCATATTCAGCCATGTTGTTTATGCAATCAAAATTCAATTTGTAAGAGTAGAAATTACTCTCATTAGTTGGACTTGTAATCCAAATCCATTCTCCTGCCCCCTCTTTTCCTGTTGATCCATCAAAGTACAGTAACCACCATTCTTCCATATTTTTTTCATTTACTTGCTGATTTTCTTCTCTTATTTCTTCATCAACACTATCAGCTGACTCATTAAAAAGAATGGCATATCCAAGATCAGTATAAAAGGCATGAATAGGAAAATTCTAAGGCTTATTTTTACTACATAACATTTAAGCCATTCTAGTCTCACTATACAATCTCCTTTGTTCACCAAAAACTGGAATAGTGGTGTAGGTAAGGTCCATCTGCATTGTGCCTTTGATTTTTTTTGCCCATGATCTTGATAATAACATGCCAAACTTTGGAGGAACATCAGCCACAACAATGTCCATAACAATTGTCTATGCTGGGATTTGCGTTAGACCAACAACAATATCCTTAATTAGACCAATACATTGAACTCTTTTTGAATCAAAGGAAAATAAATCCTTATATGGTCTTGTGATTTGTAATCCCATCCTTTCCATGATTACTTTGGGCATAAGGTTATGTGAAGCCCCGGAATCCAACATTGCATTATGTAAATTCATATCATGAATACTAATGCTTACATAAAAAGGAGTAAATTCTTCATTTTGTTAATATTCTATCCTTGGACCCAAATATATAGTAGGATTATCTTCTTGAACATTCAAAATATCAGTAGCTCCTGGTTGTGAATTTAAAAACTTAACAATCTTGCTTCTATATTCATTTACCTTGAGAATCTTGCTAAACGGGACTGATATTTTAATTTTTGAAATTTCATTCTCAAGGTTGAAAACATAAACACATTTTTCAGCTTCTTTGATAGGAGGAGGAAGTTGAGTGTCTTTCTTACCAAGTGGAGTGTCCTTTTTACCTTCAGCCACCTTTGAGGTATCATTTCTAGCTTCAACAACCTTCGAAGCATCTTTTTTTGGCTGTGTTTTTCTTGTAGTGATAGGTATGTTTCTGTTTCTGAGATTATGTTGCTTTTTCTTCTCAAAAATGGCATGCTGATATCCCTTAAAATAATATGATGATTCTCCCTCTTGGTTAGCCAAATCTGACTCATCATGCTCTTCCTTAGTCAAGAAAATTCATGACATCTCTTCATCAAGACAATGGATGGATTCTTCAGGAATTTCAGGTTCATCTTCTTCATCTACCAAATTCTGCTGAAAAGGAGGTCTCACTGGAGGATCGAACTACTGATTTCTATTTTCTCTTGGCCTTTGTTGGTTCTGAGGTCTCCTAAATTGAGGATTTCTAAAATGAGGTTCATGTTGCACAGGAGGAGCCGAAGTGTTTCCAAGAGCTAACCTATCCATCAACTTCTACATGGTTTTCATCATTGAATGAAAATTTTCTTCAGAAGTTGAAGTGGAAGGTTTCTCCTCTTCTTTCAATTTAGTTTTTCCCATTTTTGACATTTTAGTATCTATCATGTTTACCTCAACCTTAACTGCATCACTTTGCATTTCAGCAAGTGAAGGTGATTCTCTTTCTCTCAACAAGATAGAAAAGTCATAACCAATGCTTCAGCATATCTCATTTGTGCTAAGGCTTCCGGAGGTTTCAAATGAGCTAGAATTGAGTCAAAATTTTTATTAAATCTCTTTGAAAAGTTTTGGACAGACTCATCAACTACCCTTCTAAGGTTGTTATATTCAGTAAGTGCTTGAACTGGATTGGTTTTGTTTCCCCATTTCTTTAAAAAATTATCTTCAAATTCATCCCATTTTCTAATGCTTCCTGGTGCAAGGGCTTTAAACCATTTTCTAACTTCACCAATAAAACTCTATGCAAATAACCTTATCTTCACATCTTCATCATCAAATTCTTCCCTATCTATAAAATCATTCAATCTATCTAAAAATTCCTCTGCTATAATTTCTTCATCGCTACCCCAAGTGGGAATCCTAGTAGCATATTTACTAGGAAGGTCATGCAAAATAGCAGGGAGTGTGAGTGGTGCATACCTAGCAGGAGCAGCCATTCTTGAGAGATGAAAAGTAGTTTTAGGAATGACATAAACAAAAGATGAAGAAATAGTATGAGTAGGGCTACCTGGTTTCTGCAAGCCACTAACAATTGAGCTCCAATTTGGAAGGGGTAAACCAACTTTTGATTTTAACAGGACTTCAAAAGGATCAAGTTCTTTAAGTCTATCCAGAGACTCTTTTTCTAACAACATCTCAGAAGTAACAACTTCCAAGAATTATTCTTTTTTCTCTTGGGTTACTAAGGCTGAAGTGTCAATTCTCCTCCTTTGCAATTCTAAAATAATATCAATGAATTCCCTTTCAATTTCTGACCTAAACAACACTTCGTGAATTTTATCATCAACTCTTTTGTCTTCAGGAGTTCTTAATATTTCAAAGGAGAAATATTTCGAATGAGATAGAGTACCTGATATTTCTGAAATTCTTTGACTACCTCTTGAAATAGTGTTTGGATTGTCCACAGCGGTAGGTGGATTGGGATCAGGATTGCTCCATGTATATCTCCTTCTCCAAGCCACCTTTAAACTTTGAAAATGTATGGAGTCACCAAGGTAGATTGTAGCCTTGAAAAACTTTATGAGCTCCTGCTACCTTCAAAAGTTCAGCTTTCTTGATTTAGGGAATGATTAATCTTCATGCTCCCGGCAAACGCACCAAAATCTTATCACCAAAATAGGACCTGATAGGCTGCTGGTCAGGCTACCTCAGTGTAACTATTTCAATCCAGATTTTTAGTTGAGGCTTAGCCTCCTCAAACTGAGAGGTCTCTCTCACTAGGTTTAAGATTTTGAATCAAGGATTAGATGGCTAAATCTAGGAATAAATTGTATAAAAGTGTATGACTAGTTGAAATAATTATCAACAAACATCTATTGGGTTATGTAGTCTAGGAACTTTTCCACAAAACATCAACATCAGCTCATCATGGAAGTGTTGGGAAAAATACTGAGGGGGGGGGGTGGTGAATTAATATTTAGAGCTGACTGAAAACTTTTTACTTTTTCTTTCTCTTAAAACCATACGCTACTTTACTGAACCCAACTCACATATACACGTGGATATCCTTAAGAAAAATTGTGTATGTCCAAAGATCTTATTATGCATTTAATTCTTTACTTAGATCATTGCATCATTCATTCATCAGATGTTTAGTAGGCAATAAGCATGTGCAATAATAACATAATAAACCATCACACATAAGCAACACACATGAACACCAGTATTTAAGGTGGAAACCCAATTCGGGAGAAAACCACCGTTGTTGCCGTCTCTGTCTTCAATATTTATTATAAAGAAAACTTCTTACAATTTTGTACTAGCGTAGACTCATACCAGCATGCAGGCACCCACCTGTAGAAGGCTGCAACCTTCTCTCGTTCTCCAGCCACTACTGGAAGGGAGCTCCAACCCCCTGATCTCGTTTACCAGCCTCTCTTGGAAGGGAGCTACTACCCCCTGCTCTCATTTACCAACCTTTCCTAGAAGGGAGCTACTACCCCCTGCTCTCGTTTACTAGCTACCACTGGAAGGGAGCTACAATCCCCTCATGGAAGGCTTCGACCCTCAGCACCACTACAGACCACGTTTCATCAATTTTCATACTGGACCCACTCCACACATTTAAGCTCAACATACACTAAACTGAAACTTATTACCCCATCAATTCATTCATTGAATCATCAACCAATCAACCAACAACTTGATCTTTAGTCAACATAATCAGCAGCATAATCAACATTCAAACAACCTAGATCTGTATGAATACATCATTGATAGATAGCAGTAAAACAGTAAAACAGATCAGACATTTCATTCCACATACTTCAGAAAAACCCTAGATTCCATACACGCTTTTACTTCACTGAACCTGCGTATATATGCACTTTCACAGAGACAAACCTGTGTATACATCTGCACATATTTCAGGACTAACCTCATATTCGATACGCACTTTTGCTGAAACCAACCCGCGTACATATGCGCTTTCTCTGCCACGAACCTGCGTATAGATCTGCAAACATTGTAGGGCTGCGGAACTCTTCAGATCAAACAAATAGCTCAGATCTTACCCTTTACTTTAGAAAATATTCGCCAGATCATAGATCTAAACATTCCATAAACAGATCTATAAAATACATAGTCATTTCATATCTAGAGATCCCTCTTCATCATTTTCTTCATAGGTGCATTATTAGTTCAGATCAATCAATAAACTGTTACCCATTCCATACAGATATACTTCAGAGTGAAGTATTCATTAAAACCCAGACCTATGCACCACCTTGCACTATGATCTTCTTCTCCTTATATAGATTTAGCCTTTGTCAATACCATGAGTCCAAACCACTCAACCGCTGATGGTATTCCTGGACGGGATCAAATAGATAATCCAGCGCTCAATACTGTGGGCCAATACCATGGTCATGTCCCTTGGTTTTATAAATTTAGAGCGCAAATAGGCATACACTACTTGGTACGTACTTTTCCACGTACATACGCTACTTTGACTTTACAAACCCGCGTATGCTTTGTGACATATCTTATTCATCATTATTTTGGCACTTACTAGAATTTCTTTCTTTGTTACTTCTGAACTAATCTGTAGCTGCATCATCCTTACATATTTAACACATAGGTTGCTTATCATAGGCAACTCATCAAGTAGGTTTCCATCAAGGACAACTTCATCAAGTAGGTTGCCATCAAGGACAACACATTGCATCATATTGCCAACAATCTCCCCCTTTGGACTTGATGGCAACCATGATAGTGTTTGATACTGACATCACCATTATTCAAACACCATAATACATAATACTCTCCCCCTTTGACATCAAGGGCAAAGGGCAGATCAAAACAAGCCTTGAACTTTCTTCTCTTGTAAGAAAGAAAAACTCTATAAATCGATGTCTACTTGAAATTCACATGCTCCCACGAGGATTCATATTTGAATCTTCAAACATATTTTTCAATGAAGTACATGAATCTATGACGTTTCCTATCCCCAAGGACTCATACTTACATCAATGATCCAACCAAGTGGATTTACATATGTGACTCAAGTACCCAACCAAGTGGGTTTACACATTTTGACTCAACTACCCAACCAAGTGGGTTTAAAAATTTGAACAAGTCCTTACATGACTGAATATAAAAATTTACATCATAGGTCTCAACATAACCTTTTCATCAAATTACAAATATGACTTTTTATAACCAATACCAAAAATACCTCAAGAGAGAGATCATATTTCAGAACCATCATAATGCCAACAATGCATTACTCTCAGCAAGGCTAATGCTCCCCCTGAAATTGTGCTCTTGTCCTTGAGCTGACTCACTATTTTTTCTTATCAGAAAAACATACGCTTCTGTCTCCAACGAAACTCGTGTGTATACGCGGCTTTAGTTCATGAAACCCGCATATAGAAAGTGAGATACAGAAAAATTTCACAACTCCATCTCCCCCTGAACTTATACCACTTGTACCTGTCTTCTTCACATCATATGCACTGTCAGAAATAAACACAACCAGAATTACCAAACCAACCATGGGAATCACCATATATTGCTCCCCTTGCGATGATACATTATTGATTCCTATAATGTATCTCACATCACTCCTACAGTCATTATGAGAAGTAAGCTTTAGAAGCGGATGACTGCAGTAGGGTCAATATTCCCTACGTTTTTGACCGGTCCTCCTTCTTTTTCCAGCTTTGCTTGAAATTTCTTATTGTGTGCTGGAAATTATCCAATTTCTCAAATCTATTCATCCCGCATTCTTTTTCTACATTTCCATACTTTTTGCAAGCATACCATCTTGTGTGACCGGACAAGTAAGCATAGAGATCATAATGTGTTTTTCTATTCTTTCTTCTATTGCAATCAGCTACTTTATGACCAAACTTGCTGCATGAAAAACAATATCCCTTAAAGAAACCTGAGTACCTTTCTATGTAGAATCTGTTTGTTTGTGACTGAAACAATATTCTTCTGCAATTGGCTGCAACATGCCCATAATTATGACACTTAAAGCATTCAACATTATTGATCAAAGGAGGGAATGGTTTCTTTTGAGAGTTCATGATTGTCGGTTGACCTTTTGTTTCTTTCAACTCTTCAGGTTTTGCATTGATTCTTTGGATATTTAGCACTTTCTTGTGAACTAGATTCTCATTTAACAGTTTCATGAAAACCAAGACCAAATTTAACAGAAGGAGACCTTTGACTACTAAGAATGTTGTCCAGAATCTTAGTACTATCTTGAAACCTCAAGAGTTTATATTTTTCTTCTAATTTACCTTTTAAAATTTTTACCTCAACCTCCAATCTTTGGCATTTCTTCTTCATACTTTCTTCAACCCTTCTCCCTTCTTCTACTTGTTCATTTAATTTTAGAATCTCTTCTTTCAACCCATTTTCTTGTTCTTCAAATGATTGTAGAATTTCTTGATTCTTCTTATTTGATGTTTCCAGATCTTCTTTGAGAGAGATGATTTCTGCTTCAATTCCTTCTTCTTCAAATGATTGTAGAATTTTTTCATTCTTCTTATTTGATGCTTCGAGATCTGCTTTCAGAGAGATGATTTCTGCTTCAAGTCCTTCACTGTGATCCGTTACTTCATCGTACAACCTTTGATACTTGTTTATCTGTCCATTCACTCTAGAGATCATATCTTTGTAGATAGATTCTCTCTCATTAAATAATCTTTTTTGATTTTCAACTTTAATCTTGAGAACTTCTTCTAGATCCATAACATTACTTTCACTATATTCACCATTGCATGCACAAGAAAGTGAATCACAAGAACAAATACCTGTTTCATCTTCTTCATTTTCTGTTGTACATGTTTTCTGAGATATCTTCTTCCCTTGAGTAGCCCTCTTCTTTTGCTTCCTTGCCATGAGCACTTGTAGATCTTGGTCAAAATCTTCTTCATCCTCATTTGACACTTCATCATTATCTTCATTTGTATAATAACTCTTTCCCTTTTAAAATTGTTTCCTTTTATCATGATTTTCTTCATAAGGACATTTAGCAGCATAATGACCAACTCTTCCACAAGAAAAACACTTGAAGGGAAGCTTACCTCTAAATCTTCCAGTACCTGGTTGGAGTCTTCTCACAAAATTTGCTTCTTCTTCTGATATATAACTTGATTCCTTGACAATATCCTTTTCTTTTCCTTTTGCACATGCCTTAAAGGCAACTTCTCTGATTTGAGAGGGACCTCCTTTTCTCATTTCAAAAGCAGTCAGGATACCATCTAGTTGAACAATAGTAAGAGTTTGCAGATCTTTCCTTTCTTCAATAGCTGATACTTTTGACTCAAATTTTGAAGTCAAAGATCTCAAGACTTTTTCCACTAGAGTAGTATCGGTTATGGTTTCACCCAAATTTCTCATACGATTTACAATATCATCTAGACGTAAAAAGAAACTGGCAATACTCTCATCATTATGCATCCTTAAATTTTCATATTCAATTCTGAGAGTTTGGAGTTTTGCACTTTTTACCTTTGTATCTCCTTCATAGCTTAGAATAATTTTGTCCCATATTTCTTTTGCTGAATTTAGTTGCATCACTTTAACAAATTCTAATTCAGACATACTTCCTGATAAAACATTGACTTCTTTGGCATTGATTTCATATTTCTTCCTTTCTACTGCATCAGTAGGAATAATTGTCGGATACTGATAACCTTCTTCCACGATTGCCCACACTTCTGCACCAAGACTTTGCAAATATGCTTTTGTTCGTATCTTCCAGAATAACAGATTACTTCCATTGAATAGAGGTGGCCTTAAAGAAAATAATCCTTCATGACTTCCCATTGCGATGGATCTCCTTCAAGAAAACAAGCTTCTGCAGAAGGACCAACTCTGATACCAATTGTTGGGAAAAATATTGAGAGAGGGGGGCTGAATCAGTATTTAGAGTTGACTAAATTTTTTTTACTTTTTCTTTCTCTTAAAACCATACGCTACTTTACTGAACCAAACTCGCGTATACATGCAGATATCCTTAAGAAAACTTGTGTATGTCCAGAGATCTTATTATGCATTTAATTCTTTGCTTAGATCATTGCATCATTCATTCATCAGATGTTTAGTAGGCAGTAAGCATGTGCAGTAATAACAGAATAAACCATCACACATAAGAAACACACATGAACACCAGTATTTAAGGTGGAAACCCAATTCGGGAGAAAACCACAACTGCTGTCGTCTCTATCTTCAATATTTATTATAAAGAAAACTTCTTACAATTTTGTACTGGCACAAACTCATACCAGCACACAGGCACCCACCTGTAGAAGGCTGCAACCTTCTCTCATTCTCTAGCCACTACTGGAAGGGAGCTCCGACCCCCTGATCTCATTCACTAGCCTCTCCTGGAAGGGAGCTACTACCCTGTGCTCTCATTTACCAGCCTCTCCTGGAAGGGAGCTACTACCCCATGCTCTCGTTTACCAGCCTCTCCTAGAAGGGAGCTACTACCCCCTTTTCTCGTTTAACATCTACCACTGGAAGGGAGCTACAACCCCCTCACTGAAGGCTTCGACCCTCAGACCACTGTAGACCACGTTTCATCAATTTTCATACTGGACCCACTCCACACATTTAAGCTCAACATACATCAAACTGAAACTTATTACCCCATCAATTCATTCATTGAATCATCAACCAATAAACCAACAACTTGATCTTTAATCAACATAATCAACAGCATAATCTACATTCAAAAAACCTAGATCTGTATGAATACATCATTGACAGATAGCAGTAAAACAGAAAAACAGATCAGACATTTCATTCCACACACTTCAGCAAAACCCTAGATTCCATAAGCGCTTTTAGTTCACTGAACCTGCGTATATACATGCTTTCACAGAGACAAACCTACGTATACATCTGCACATATTTCAGGACTAACCTCATATTCCATACGTGTCTTTGCTGAAACCAACCCCTGTATATACGCACTTTCTCTGCCACGAACCTGCGTATAGATCTGCAAACATTGTAAGGTTGTGCAACTCTTCTAGATCAAACAAATAGCTCAGATCTTACCCTTTACTTCAGCAAAGATTCGCCAGATCATAGATCTAAACATTCCATAAACAGATCTAGAAAATACATATTCATTTCAGATCTAGAGATCCCTCTTCATCATTTTCTTCATAGGGGCATTATTAGTTCAGATCAATCAATAAATTGTTACCCATTCCATACAAATATTCTTCAGAGTGAAGTATTCATTAAAACCCAAACCTATGCACCACCTTTCACTATGATCTTCTTCTCCTTATATAGATTTAGCCTTTGTCAATACCATGAGTCAAAACCACTCAACCGCTGATGGTATTCCTGGACGGGATCAAATAGATAATCCATCGCTCAATACTGTGGGCCAATACCATGGTCATGTCCCTTGGTTTTATAAATTTAGAGCGCGAATATGCATACGCTACTTGGTACGTACTTTTCCACGTACATATGCTACTTTGCCTTTACAAACCCGCATATGCTTTGAGACATATATTATTCATCATTATTCTGGCACTTACTGGAATTTATTTCTTTGTTACTTCTGAACTAATCTGTAGCTGCATCATCCTTACATATTTAACACATAGGTTGCTTATCATAGGCAACTCATCAAGTAGGTTTCCATCAAGGACAACACATTGCATCATATTGCCAACAGGAAGTCAGGGCATTTCAGATTTTTTAGGTGTATCAGTGAAACAAAAATAGAGTGAACAAAACACATTTTACAAACATATGTAGAAAGTTAGAGCATTTTCCAATTAATTCTAAGTAACATATGTTTATACCACTGCAAATAGATAGATACAGAAAACCATAGGAAGATCACACATTAAAAAACTCTTTCTAAATCGTGAGTAGTAAGCCAATATCTGTACTATGATAAAAACACACAGTTTGCTACAATGACATAATATGCTTGTAATGAAAATTTTCCATCCTTGAGGAATTCAACCTCATGTCTCTTATAGGTCCCTCATTACAATCCTGGATTCCCTCATCTATCTTGAGGTGAATTCGAATTTCTTAGCTTGAAACCTATCTATTCCTGAAACTGACTATTAATTACATGTGACAGTTAACTGTCTGTTCTAGAGTCCTAATGCAATTAGGAGTAAAACTCCTTATTATGACTAAAACAACTTGATCTAGGAATTAAAGATTATATTTTAAAACTTCTCCTCATTATCTTCGACCTTGATAGTGTCCATAACCTTGATGTTAAATTCTTTTAACTTATCCCTTATTTGTCCTGAAAACTAGGAACATGTTTCCTGCAATATAGCTTTAACCCTCATTTATGATCCTAGAATCTTTTGGTTGACAAAAATGGACCTTTTTAGACAAGTGATATGTGTTATCACTTCCATAGAACCATGTCCATCCACCTGTGCCAAATTAAGTCCTTGAAAGAGTGTGAAGAGATCTGATGTGTCTGCGCTACGAAAATATCAGCTATTTTCCTAACGCAATAACTATGCCTTTGTGAAACATCTCTTAACATCTAATTTATTTTACTTTAACACCTGGAACTTCATTTGTGACCCATTTCCATCTTAGCATCAAAACTTTAAAAACCAGGTGATTTACCTCTTGGAACCTCAACAAAATATTTAAAACTCCATGTACAACAGTTTTGTAGCGCGCTACGAAACTGCTGTGTATATCACCTACAGCAGTTTCGTAGCGCACTACGAAACTGCTGTGTATCTCCATATTACACAGTTTCTTCATCATCTTTAAATCTTAAGAATATTTACAGTCCTTTAATGATGAATTTGATGCTAATGGACCTTGAAATCAATATATGTCAACTTTGACATGTTTTCAAAAAGTAGTGTCTTTCCCAAAACAAAATTATATTAGGGATTTGTCACTTACTGTCTTACTTCTGCTATAGCTAACATTCAGAGTTTTCCAATTGGATTTCAATATCTTCAATGTGCCTCTTCAACATCCTATTAGTAGCCCTTAAATTTACATTTATCCTTCTCACAAATTTAGCCTCTTTGATTGCAGGAAGAGTCCAGGTGAAAAACTGAGCTTCATTGCTGACCGTTTCAGGTTTTGAGACTCTTTCAAGCTCCCATAGAGCCTTAATTCTGTCAAATTTTATCTTCTCCACAACATTTTTTCCTGCTTTCTTCTCAAGCTTAGTAATTTGAAGATTAGCTAGTCTTATTTTTTCTTTCATTCCTTCATAACTTCTCTTTTCTCTTTAAGTCTGGAAAACTTTGTTTCTGTCATCTTCAAGCATAGGTGATGAAAGGCCTATGTGTTCCTCATAAACATTTGAAACTTCTATAGATTTATCTAACACCACATCCAGTCCTTGTAATTTTTTTGAATTCCTAGTTAGAGGCCTTCTGGGCTTGAACACAAACTTTGAAATTTCATCATTAAAATCTAGCTTTTTGGAAGACTTGATCTTCTTAGATTTCCCTTCATCCAAATTTATAAAATCTACCTGCACTAAAGGAGATTCCTCAATATCAATAGCTTGTAAAATATCATTCAAACTACCCTTTAAACCTGGATCTTCTTTTGAAACCATTGTTTTTCCTTTTTCCCTTGCTATTTCACTTCTAGTCAATCTTTTCTGGGTTGGTTTGTTGGTTGACTATTCCTGTACTACTTCCTTACCTTTGGTTATCCTCTTTTGTGCAGGTTGAGGGGTTTCTTGAATAATTACTGGTTTTTTAATCTCTAGCTCTTTCACTTGTTTTCTAGGCTTTAACTTGACAAATATATTTGATCTTGTTTCTGCACGGTTAGCGGTTTCTGATGGTGATTTTTCTTTGGCCCTAGGGCTAACACCTATTCCATGTGTTTCCACCCCAAATACACAAAAAAACAGAAATGCAGAACATTCTCTATTCACCCTCTGAAGTTCATGAAAAACTATTAATTTAACAAGACCATGATGGAATAATGAAGTTTCACATGCCTGAGTTTTCATCTGCACCTTATCTACCATCTTGGCCAAACTCTGAAACAGAAAGAAAGGTAAATCTGAAGAAATTATTCCAGTGAAATGCAATAAGAGCTAGAAATGGTAAGAATACACCTTATGGTATCTTCCTTCACAGGTGAACTACCTTTGAATGTTAGAGAGCAGGTTAGCATATGTATCATTGACATATCCTCTTGGCACTGCTTTGGTTAAATATGTGTCCACAAACTCTAGCTTCAAAAATATTTTACAAGGTTCCACTTCAAACCTGAAGTTCTTGAACCACCTTTCTTCTCCTTTTGGAATCTCTGTCACTAAAGATATAATTTCAGGAGAAATTGGTAAGTTTAAACATCCAACTTTTGTATTTGAACCTGTGAAATTAATGGCCAATTCTTTTATGACTTGATTATGACCTCCCTGTAGCTTTCCACAAAATCTCCAACATCCTACTTTCTTGAAGGCTTCTTCAACTGATTTATCCTTGGTGATAGCCTCTATGCCTTCAGGTTCCATTCTCAAATATTGGCCTGATCTATGGTTTCTTTTTTCCTCTCTCATATTTCACTTAGAATCCATGTGGCTTCAGAAAACCTGTAATAAACTAGCTCGCTTGATTTTAGAGAAATTGGCTCGCTTGATTAAAGGTTCAGCCTCGCTTGAGAATTGAGAGAAGCTCTATTTTATGCTTACCATAAGCTTTTCATTCGAAGAAAAACATGCAGCAAGTGTTTTTCCATGAGACAATATAACCAAGAACAACCATCCCTTTTCAAATTTTAAAATGACTGATGATAAATGACCCCTAACAAATCTCATGATGGTTATGAATGGTTGCATGTGTGAGAAAGGGTTCATGGACCGACACCTAATCATGAAAATTTAACGAAATTTGATGGATTTGACAGTTGGACAAGATTGGTTACGAATCCCCGATTTCGTAGCGCGTGTAATGTATTTTCAGGGTTTTGAGCTACGAAAATACCATCATTTTTGTAGCACAATTTTTTTTTTTAACACTGTCTGCGCTATGAAAACGTGGTTTCGTGACTTATTCGAAAAAAAATTCAAAGTGACTAAACACATGATTTCTGAAACATAACATGGGACCCTTAAAATGTGAAAAAAAGATGTTGGACCTTATTTGATGATGGATATGAGACTCTAACCTTATGACTTACACTCTAAAAACATAAAAATGACTTAACCCCTATTCTAAGACCATGACTTAGGAACAAATACAAACTGTCCAAGTTTGGAAAATTTTTATAGTGATAACAAGTGGAAAGCCTGAAGGGAGAAAACCATGAATATTACGCTGAAAGTGATGTGAAAGAAATCTGCTACTCCTTATTACATCATATTTTTGTAGGCTCCAACCTACAAGAGGATACTACATCCAAGGAAGCTCCAAGTCGTCCAAATTTTCTGCAGGCTACAACCCATAGAAGGCTCCTACCTCAACAGGGAACAACATGTTCCTCTTGACAATATAGCATATAAGAGGACGCAAATTTCTCTATCAGAATATCAAGTTTCAGATGCTAGTTACCTCATAGACCATTCTATTGTCATTCTTTATTGCTGAACTATGTATCCTCTTCCATTCTTCCTCTTCTATTGTTTCCCATTAATTTCTTCATATAAATACCCTTCTTCACTACATTAGAAAAAAACCACTACTTTACGCTTTATGTCATTCCTCTTGTAAGCAAGAAACCTTGGTTGTTTTTCTTCCTGGAAGAATATGAAGTGAAGCATTGCCTCTTGGACTTCCAACATAAAACTGATCTCTTATTTTATGTTTAGTTCTGAAAATATTTGTAATATAAAAATATATTATAACATCTCAATCGTAAATTATGACAAGTGACTAATCAGACTTGTATTGTTTACATTTTTTGTTTAATGAAATATATGTATTTCAACTTTGTCTTAATATATTATTTCTTTATTGACACTTTATAGCCTTCATATTGATTAGCGTAGCCTTTTCACTTCACATCACTTTCATCCTTTTATGAAATAAAACTCATCATACATTATCATAATTTCAATTAATGACATCAATGCCAATATTTCCAACAATCTCCCCCTTTAGCATTAATAGAAATCCTTTTTTCCTCCCTTTCCATTTTGAGGAATATCTTCCTTCCTCTGATTACATTACCCCCCCCCCCCCCGCCTTGACATTAATGGCAAGAGGGTTACAAAATTTTTAGTGCAGTTTCCATTATTGCATTACTGCTTCCTATTGTGTAATGAGCATTCCTTCTCTCGAAGTTTTTCATAAATATTGTTCATTTTTTCATTGTGTTATTGAATGAATGCCACTTCATATGGCTTGTTGGGGCCGCTCAACCATTCCACGTTCCTCAACGTCATTCATTTGTAGGGATAATTTCTTGTTCCATATATGCTCGACATGTTTTCAAAGGTTATTATGAGTGTCACTCTTATGAATGATGAGTCTCCTTTTTCCTTGTGAAGCCACCATTTCACTGGAGGGAAGAAAATTCTTCTCTAACCAATGTAGAGAGACATCTCTTTGACTTCAAGGCTGTGTCATTTTAACCAGTAAAAGTTTTCCATAGAGTGATGCTACTTGATTCAGAGTCAAAGTAGATTGTTGGATTATAATTTATGTGATTGTTAGGGCTTACATTTTTCCAACTCCATTTTCATTTAGTTGTAGAGACGATGAATATATATATATATATATATATATATGATGAATATAATTAGTAGTGAATGAATTGATATATGCATGAATGGCTTCATATCCGACAATTTTTTTTTCCATAGTGAAGCTGAAGGATTTGGGGAAAATTCTAGTGATGCACTAAAAAATAGCCCATTAACTTATTCACATTGTATTTCATTGATTTTATTTTTTGTAGTCATCACATGAGTGATCCTTTTCCGCAGTTTTCACTTGATCATTTTATGTGTTAAAACCCTTCAGAATTGAACTAATGAGATTCAAATTTTGTTCTCATGATCATTTATGATGAAGACAAAAAAAAAATCGTAACATAAATACATACTATTTGCTCCTTTTGGCTTGATGGTGGCATACATTGTTGAAGGTTTTTTTTTTTGAATTTGAATGTAGGATTGCAGCTTGACCACTTGATGTATTCTTCCATGCTTGCAGGTATAATTGGGTAAAAGATAATTTTCTTCTCTTCTTGATGAAAGAGATTTTCTTTTTATTTAATGAGAGTATATTACAATATACCTCAGATTTTCATAGAGAATTTATCATTTATTTCATGAATGTGATCAATAAATTCCATGTAGACAATCTGAGAATGAAAAATTTTGGGAGAATTTTAACAATGCTTATATTTTCTTGTCTATTTATTTATTAACATGTTCACATGCAAGGTATGTACATAAAAAAAAAAAAATTGCATTAAATATCAGTGCACCTGATAGATTTTACTTATGTTTGTGATGAATAGAGCTTGATATCATACTCTTATGATGTCTTTGATCATGTTTCTTCTAGGTTGCCTCTAATTCATAATAAATCTGTAAGCTAGAAGTTTCTCTTCTTTTCTTCTTTCTGCTCCTATATTCTCCCCGTTAGATGGTGCACTCAACTGCCCCTCATTTTTTTTATTTTTGAATTCTCCATTCGAGGTCATATTAATGAGCATCATCTGTAGACACTATCCTAATCTTGTTTCTCAGATATCCAAATGGTTCTCTAGCAAAAGTTTTTGTAAATATGTCTGCTATATGTTCCTTTGTGGGGATGTATTCCATCTTTATTTCCTTCTTAGCTACTTTTTCTATGAGGAAGTGGTATTTTATAGGGATGTGTGATCCAAGCTGACATCGGTGGCCACCCACCTATTCCATTTGGATCCACGACATCAATTCTTGCAGCTTTTCACTTACAACAACTTACTATTTTTAGCATGGTTTCGAGTCCTGCACGCCCGAAGCCATTTTGGGGCATTAATGATCCAAGTGGATATTGGTGGCCGCCCAAATATTCCATTTGAATCCCCACTATCAGTTCTTTTTGTTTTCAAGTTTCAGCACAACTTACTATTTTTAGTAGTTTTTTGGGTCCTGGACTTCTGGACCCGTTTTGAGGCCCTAAACGACGTTTTTTGAGAAAATCGAGAGCGACCGAGCTTGTATTTCTAGCACTAAAAGTTGTACTCCTTGAATATATATTTCTAACGAGCTATTGAGCATGTCAAACTGAGATCGGATGCCAAAGTTAAGTCCCCGGGAAGTTGAAACGCCAATTTACCCAAACGGGGCCCACAGTTTTTGCGCATCATCTCCTAGGGTTAGGTTTTTGGACGTTTCAGATTCTACATTATTTCTCAACAATAAATAGGCCCTCAATCCTCATTTTAATAGAGTTCATGGGCTAGTAGCTGTCACATCTCTTCTCAGGGATACGCTGCCAATACCCTTAATAAATGGTTAATAAAATACAATATTGTCAAATTTTTAAAATTTTAATTTGATATATCATAAGAATATTGTCTACATTTAATAAGTGGAGCATTTGACCTTTTTCAAAATTAGTTCTCCTTAGAAACAATTTTTCATTTCAGCAAGAGATTATATAAATCCTAAGCTAAAAGTGAGTTCTACAACTAAGTGAGCATTCCAAGACCTTTCACAAATTTACTTATTCTTAGCAACAATTTTGGACTTGTTCAAAAGACTAGATATAAATACCAAACTAAAAGTGATCCCTATTGTAACAAGGACAATATTATATTTTTCTTCGTATATATAATATACCAAGCATTTCAATTATTTCAATAAATGCCAATTATTTAAATCTACTCATTTGTATAATAATTTGCAAGGTTTTTGAACTAAAGTTACTAATAGAAATTAAGTTTAAATTCATAAATAAGAAAATTCTAAATGTGCATATTTCATAGGGAAATGTAACTTAAATAACTTAGTGATGTGGGGAATATTTTGAATTTGAGAGAATGGAAGTTTCTTGAAAAATCAAGGTAGTGATTACCAAATTGAAGGGCCAATTTTATTTAATGAGATAAAACAAAATCTATATCTATAAATTCATAAAAATTTAATCAACTATAAGATAAATTATGACTGAAAAACCATACAATATATAAATACACAATCCATGATACAATAAGGAACCTATTCAACTAATTTTTAAGTATGTTAATATTTGGAAGCCTACTATACAAAACCAAATTAGTTGGTAAAAAATTCTTCATTAGAACTTGCCAGAAATATTGGCATTGATGTCCTTAACTAAAATTTTGTTAATGCATGTTTAGTTTTATTTTACAAAAGGCTGAAAGTGATGTGAACTACAAAGGATATGCTAATCAATATGAATGATAAAAGGTGTCAAGGAAGGAAGTGTTATTCCACCATTTAGCCAGAGGTAACCACTTGACCCATTGTGCTTAATTATCAGATACAAAACAACAAAGATATCCTTCCAAACATTTATTCACTATCTCTGTTTGACTAGTGGATTGGGGATGATAAGATGAGCTATGAGCTAGTTGAGTACCCAAACAAGAAAATAATTCCGTCCAAAAAATTCCTGTAAAAATGGGATCTTTGTCACTTATAATAATCTTCCAGTTTCCATGTAGCTTTTGAATTGTTTTCATAAATGCAGTAGCAGTTGTACTCACTTTAAATGGATGAGATAATGCACAAAGGTGTGCATACTTGGTAAGTCTATCAACTACCACCATGATGACACTCCTTCCTTCGAACTTAGGTAAAACTTTGATAAAATCCATTGAAATATCCTCCCAATGTTGACTTGGAATTGATAAAGGTTGTAGAAGACCCAGGGTCTTAATTGTCTCCACTTTATTTCGCTGGAAAACAAAAAAATCTGCCACAAACTTTTGAATATCAGATTTAAGGCCATCCCAAAAAAAAAATTCTTCACCCTGTGGTAAGTTTTTAAAAATCCCGAGTGTCCTCCTAAAGGAGAAGTGTGCAATTCCAAAAGAATATTTTATTTAAGTTGGGAATTCTTGCAAATATATAAGCAATCTTTGTACCATAAGGAATTATTTTTACAACTAAATGTATTAGATGTAATAGGATCTTGCTGCAACTTTTTAATGAGAGTCCACACTTCTTCGTCCTTCTTCGATTGATCCCTTGCTTCGGTTATCCAATCTGGTTGGATAATTGAAATTGCACAAAGCAATGATTCCACCTCTTCATCCTTTCTTGAGAGTGCATCTGTAACAACATTTAACTTCCCTTTTTTGTATACAATTTCAAAGTCATAACCCAACATCTTTGTGACCCATTTTTTTTGCTCTTCTGACGATAGTTTTTGTTCCAAAAAGTGTTTAAGACTATCATGATGATTTTTTACCTTGAAGTGTCTTCCCATTAGGTAAGGTCTCCATTTCTTTAGTGCATGTAGTATTGCCAACATTTCCTTCTCATAAATAGCCTTTTGTAAATACTTTCCTTTGATTGAACGACTTTCAAAAGCATTGGGTCTTCCTTCCTTCATTAAAACATCACCAATTCCATTCGTTGAGGCATCACATTCCACAATAAATGTTTTTGTGAAGTCTAGCATAGCTAATACTGGTGCTAGGCACATTGCCTCTTTAAGATGTTAAAAGGCCTTAGTTGCTTCAAGAGTCCATGAAAATGCATCTTTGTTCAATAATGTTGTTAGAGGTGTTTTTATTTTCCCATAATTATTAACAAACTTGTGATAATACCCTGTTAACCTGAGAATTCCGCGTAACTGCTTTACAGTTGCGGGGAATTTCCATTCCTTAATGGCTTTAATTTTGTTAGGGTCTACCTTAACACCCTCGTGATATACAATATGACCTAGATATTCCACCTCTTATACTCCAAAGAAACATTTGGATTTTTTTTCATATAATTGTTTCTCCTCCAATAGTTTGAGCACCCTATCAACATGTAGAACATGATCCTTCCAAGACTTACTGTAGATTAGTATATCATGAAAAAATACTAGCACAAATTTTCTAAGGAATGGTTTGAAAATGGAATTAATTGACCCTTGAAATGTAGAAGGTGCATTGGTAAGGCCAAAAGGCATGACCAAAAATTCATAATGACCTTCATGAGTTTGAAATGCTATTTTTGGAATATCTTCAGTCTTCATTCTAATTTGATGATATCCTGAACGAAGATCCAGCTTGGTAAAATAAATTGCTCCATGTAATTCATCTAGAAATTCATCAATCACATGAATGGGAAATTTATCTTTAATAGTGAGCTTATTGAGCTCCCTATAATCGGGACACATGCGCCATGATCCATTTTTCTTGTGCACCAATACTACTAGAGCAGAGAAAGAACTTTGACTAGGTTGAATTATACCAACCTCTAACATTTCTGCAATCATACGTTCAATTTCGCTCTTTTCGACATAAGGATATTTGTAAGGCCTGATGTTTGGAGGAACACTTTCTGGAATGAAATGAATAGCATGACCATGAGCATGAATAGGTGGGAGTCCTTTGGGAGTATCAAACACCTTGGAAT
The DNA here is from genome assembly GCA_034641835.2 of Pinus albicaulis. Classification (NCBI taxonomy): domain Eukaryota; kingdom Viridiplantae; phylum Streptophyta; class Pinopsida; order Pinales; family Pinaceae; genus Pinus; species Pinus albicaulis. The sequence continues at coordinate 1,073,677,721 of CM076581.1, read as the reverse complement.
GAATGTCCAAGACTTTTTGGAGATCTGGAGAAATAGAATATTTTGATGTTGTAACTTCTAGTGAGCATAATTGTGCAATTACGCCATGTTGTTATTTCTTCAAAAGCTTTGTCGTGACATTAGAGCTTATTATCTTTCTTGGCTTCCCTGTGATACCCCATAATTCGATTTCCTTTCCTTTCGAAAAAAAAAATTCAAGAAAATTTCTCAAAAATTAAAACTACCGTCCCCAAAGATTGTAACCATTGTACTCCTAAAACAACATCAGCACCTCCCATTGGGATGGAACGAATTGGACTATTCAGTACATATTCCCCCATGGCTAGCTTGATATTATGGCATTTTCCGGATCAATTTATAGTTCCTCCATTTGCAACGATCACTTGAAATTCTAGTGTTGGGTATAGGAAAAAATTCAATTCCTTAGCTACCTTACAATGAATAAAATTATGGGTACTACCCGAATCAATCAACACTATTACCTTTTTATTCTTGCTATCTCCTTCTATCTTGAGAGTTTGAGGAGTGTTAATTCCTTCTAATGCATTACATGATATGGTTTGACTCATTTCTTCGTCTTGTAGGGTTTCTTCCTAGTGTATATCCTCTACTTTTGAAGTTTCTTCTTCATTTTCTTCCTCCTCTTCACAATCTATGTAAATTAATTTCTTCTCAGTGCACTTATGACCTTTAGTGTATTTTCTATCACAACTTTAGCAAAGCCCTTTTTACCTTTTTTCTTCCAATTTTTGCGGTGTCAACCTTGTAGGTTGTGGAAGTCTAGGAGTAGCAACACCTCCATCTTTATAGATATGAGTGGTAGGCTTCCTTGTCTCGATAATTTTACATTCAATTTTTATTTCCAACCTGAATGCCTTCTCCAATGAATCAGGTTCCCAAACGCGAACTTCATGTTGGATGTTATCCTTTAAAGCCCGTATGAAGACATCAATCCTGTGTTCCTATGGAAAATTAGTTACCCTTATATTCAATTTTTGAAAGTCCTCAATGTGCTCTACCACGGAACCCTTTTGTTTGAGATTTATCAGTTGGCTAAAGGAGGTGTTTCTCTTTTTATTCTCATAATATGCTATCATTTCCTCTGTAAAAATTGACCAAGTGACATTTTTTTTACGGGAGCAAAGCCATCGATACCATACAAATGTATATTGTTCTAAAAGTAAAGTTCCAATGCGTACCTTTTGTGTGTTTTGCACATTATTGAGATCAAACTATTGCTCCATCTGTAGTATCCATGTTACGGCATCCTTGCCATCAAACTTCCTCATATCCATATTTGGAATATGGTGGTTCTTCCATCCAACATTAGAGTTTATGAAATCATGCTTAACATTTACTTTGTTCTCATCATGAGTTTCCTCTACTATCCTTTTACCATTAGGAAACATTTCTTGTATCAAATTTTCCAAACCTTCAATGTCTACTTTTAGATCATTCTTCATGTTTTCCATGTTGTCTTTCATTTTTTCATCAATCTTAGCTTCCATGCCCACTTCCATAGCATCCATCTTAGCTTCCAAACCATTCATCTTAGCCTCCATGCCTTTCTTCAAACAAACTATCTTAGTTTCCACGTCTTTCTTCAAAACTTCCATTTCATTTTTTGTTGCTCTTTGCGATAGCGAAATTTGGTGCACTTGCTCTTGTAATTTTGATATCTCATGTTGTGTTTCTTCATCTTCATGAGTCATAGTAGAGCCTTCTGAAGGCTTAATGGGTGTTGAAATATTTTTAGCGGGCATTTTAGAACCCAATACTGATATATATTCTTCAATATGCCCTTAAAATAAATTCAAACTAATTTTTTTCAAACGAGACTTATGTAATTCGAAAAAAATACACACCTTTTCTTGCTTTTGAGGATCTCGATATTGAAACTGAGTTATCTCTGTGATTTCGAATCTTTAATATTTGAAATTTGGCCTTGAGGTAGCCCTCTGAATCCTCTTTTGAATGCCACAGGTCAGACCTGATTTGGATTCTTCAAGGCAAAGTTATGTCCAACCTCCCACAATGACCTAATTATGGACTGGTTCAGTGGAGAGAACTTGTACGACTTGCCATGTGTCACATTTTGCTTCTTTGGCTCTGAAAATTATAGACTGGAAACTAAATTCCATTTACTTCCAGTCACTTTTTACATAATTCCAATCTGATGCTCAGAGAGAGAGTTATGAAGATTTCCCCATGACCACCTCTTTGAGATGAAATTCGAGAGCCTGAAAAAGACCTAATTTCCACAGATCATATCTCTGAAAATGTTGTGAACCAATCTCTGAAATTTTGCAACGATGTTCCTCAAGATTTGTTTCTTCGCGCTCTAAAAATTTCAGCTTCTGAACCTTCGTAGAAAAAACATTATAGTGAAAATTCCACGATGACCTATTTGGTGCAGCGAAACCCTAGAATGCAAAGCTCTAATACCAAATGTTTTGAAACGAGCTCCAAAATTAGAAGAAAAGAGATATCAATGCCTTAGAAATAATCCACGTTGAGAGGGAAACCTCCAATGCCTTACATGAATGAAAAATCCTTGGATGATACAAATGAAAAAACGTCCTTTCTATATATAGGAGTCCATGGGGCCATAATGTAATCCTAGTGGGGCCACAATGTAATCCTAGCCAACCTAAAAATAATAATTTAAGGGCACAATAATAAAAATATGGGGTTACAGGGGTACAAAAATAACAATAAGGGAATTACACTAACAACAATAAGGGACTATACTAGTAATATAAGGACCTAACATTGAATAATAAAGAAAAACTAGAAAAACTAAAGAATGTTAAATTATTGATTCACCCCCCTCTTAGTAACTTCCTATTTTAATTATCAATTGGTATTAGAGCCATGTTCCTTTAGTAACAATATAACAACTGGAAGGACGTCCTCAGTCACCAAAATGGCTAGGCTAGAAGGATTCTCAATGAATAAATCCACATTATTTACTAGCACAAAATATGCTTTCTATAAAGTGAGAATGAATACCTACTTAATGTCTCTTGGAATAGAAGTATGGGTTGTGGTGATGGTATGATATCAAGAACCAAAGGAAGGGACTGGTGACAGAGATGCCAAACTAGATTTCATAGCAAATGCAAAAGAAATGAATGAAATTTTGAGTGGTCTATGTTAGGTCCCTATAATACTAGTATACACCCTTATTTTTGTTAGTGTAGCCCCCTTATTGTTATTATTGTACCCTTGTAGCCCCATATTGTTATTATTATTCCCTTACATTATTATTGTTAGGTCAGCTAGAATTATACTTTGGCCCCATGGACTCCTATATATAGAAAGGAGGTTTTGTCACTTGTATCATCCAAAAAAATTTCATTTATGTAATGTAAAGGAGGTTTCCCCCTTGAAGTGGTTGATGTATAAGGCATTTGTTATCACTGGAAAATTGGACAAGAAAATATGACATTATTAAATGTCAAGCAGAAGGATTTAAAGAGCTGAGGCACATCTGAAATTTTTTTAAAATATCTTAGGTCCAGAGGAAAAATCAAATTGCAGACTCAAGAAACTAGCAGAATGCGCCTTTGCACACATGTTTCTTCAATAGGCCCTCCTTTTCGCAGCTTTCCCTCAAAAAGACGCATGGACCTGAGAGTGGTGGAAGTCACTTTCTGGGACCAAACTCACTGTTGGTTGCATTTGCGTAGTTCTAGGTGCTAGTTTTAAAATTTCAAAGCTTGTTTTTGCAAAAAAAAAAAAAAAAACCACATAGTTTAAGTAGGGGAAATTTAATTGCAATCTGAAATAACTTTTTTCTTTTGCAAACATAAACACCAGAAACACATAGGTAATTATTTGGAGTAAGTGGCCCTAGTCCACACATGCTTAGCTAATTTTTTCATTTTTCCTAGTTTAAACTCATTAATTCTAGTTTAATTTTGGGCACTAGGAATTGGGAATAGGATTTAATTATCCTTAGAGATCGAGTAATATAGGAAAGCATATGAATGCTCTCTTCTGATAATTTTCCATCTCCCTTTAGTTCATCACTTAGAGTAACTAAGAAACATTGTAAGCGGCCCATATCCACACATGATTTTCTTATAGAAAGGGACAACCAAACGTACATTAATAGGGGATTTGTAAAGGGTCACCACATATCCACATGTTAAAACTATGTGATTGTTCACTTATTTCTCACACACTTTCACACCATAAGTGAATCAAAGCCACCTTAAAACTAGCCTAGCTAAACTCATTAACTCTCCCCACAAGGGCCACAAAAGAAATTATAGTTCAGGTTAGGACCAAGCTGGTAGGCATCCAATAAGCCGCCTTGGTCAGTTTAAATATTGAAACATAGAAGTTGAATTTTTAGGTTAATTTAAAATGTGTCTATCCACCCATAGAAAAGAAAACCCGATCGCCACAAAGACCTGATTCAGAGGGGGTTAAGTTTAGGCCCAGTGCATCCAGTATTATTTGGGACTACCTGACCCATCTAATACTCAGTACTGTTAGCTGATTTACCAAGAAGCTCAAGACTCAAACACTCATGTGGGATGATGGTACTTAGTGGCAAAATCTAGGGCATCCTTCCTTATAGGTGATGGATCAGGCAGCACTAGATCCTTTACCTTTACCTCGGTCGATTTTCTTCAGTTGACTGGAGGTGTCGCCAACTCTTTCAGGACATTGCGCTAGAATTCGCAATATATCTTCTCAAGGCCCAGTTAAATTTGAGAGTGTGAGGATGATAAGGTCTTTTAGGATTTGAGTATCATACGTAAAAAAAACAAAAACCATATTTTGATTGACCGGTCACTTAGGATTAGTCTAAAGGGAAAATTTACCTTTCATTTTTCGCTTTGTTTTATGTATGCGATCAGATTTTTTCTTTGATTATAATCTTTATCCTCTCAAATATTTCCAAAAACACACCTATTCAATGCCATAATGGATCCAATGGGACCTCATCGATCTAGACATCTTTTGGACCTCCCCCCATTACCAGGAGGGGCTCCAGGTGTTTTTCCATTTTGGCATCAAAGACAGAACACTGCCACCCTTATCGGTTCATCCTTTATTAGGGAATCATTAGTTGGTAACCCTCATTGGTCACCCAATGCCACACTAGTGGACACCCCCACAGGGTCACCACATTCCAATCCTCCAAAAACCCCTAAGGGGCAAAGGAGCGCTACCCATTCAAGAAGCCAAGTGAACTCACAGCAGGGTACATCACAGACAAACCCTATACCTAACCATAACTTTGTGTCTTCATAATGTGCAATGGATCTCAACTTGCAGTCATTAAACTTGCCCGATCTAACCAGGTTAAAGAATGACCCTATTTCACACAACCTAACATGGCCACCCATGCCCACGAAGCTCCCTTTAGACATTCCAAAGTTCATAGGGAAGCAAGTGGAAGACCTTGGAAATCATATAATGACTTTCCATTTGTGGTGTTCATCGAACAACATCATTGAAAAGACTATTCGACTGAGACTATGAAATGGTATGTGGAGCAAGCATCTGCTACACATGGAACTTTTAGCTCCCTCACTACTGCGTTCCTTACCTATTTTCAGTTACCCATCCACCACGATCGTGGGATGGAATTACTGACCCATTTTAGGCAGACACCCACCATCCATATTTGGGACCATCTCCATTAATGGCAGTGACGTCGTAGTTTGTGCAAATCCAAACTCGATGATCAAGTTCTGCTAGACCTATTCCTAATATCTCTCACTGCAGAGATTTTAAGGGATGTAGCAACTCAGAAACCTACATCCGAAGAGGACACCATAAGTAAAGGCCCAGTAGCTCGAGCTAATTTACACGCAATGAGAGTATATTTACAATATCCCTCTTAACGCCTCGTAGCTGCAAACTTACAAAGAATTTCCAGGCGCGTTGAACTTTGCAGACAGCTTGATCAGGTCATTGACCCAAAATCACCTAAGCAGCAATTTTCAGTACCCTGGTTATGCATATGATTCTAACTAGAACATCCCACAACCTGACTACCAGAGTCATCATGTACCTTTGCAAAACATGACCAATAGGGCATCGTCATACCGCCATCAGAAAGGATTTCCTTATCCTCTAGCTCAGGGGACCAAGTACGCAACTAGAAATGCTAACGAAAGAGCTCCCCCCCAACAAACATTCACAAACCTTGGAAAAGGACCATAATATGCCTAGTCCCTAACACAAAATCCACCCATGCAGAATAATGCACAGGTGAAATTTGTGCAACCTTCCCAAGCACAACCGTACCAATCATACAATCATGAGAATCCTCGCTATCCTCCTAACACAGCAAGGAAAAAAGGAAAAGGAAAGATAAATGGAAATCCTGGATAGGGGGGAAATAATCAATAATGTCCTCTGCAATCTCAGGCTAGAGGCAACTCCAACCGAAATAAAAACCAGGAGCCAAACAACTCCCACGGAAAGAACAAGAGGGTGAATCTTTGGACCAACCACTCTTGTTCAATCTCTGGTGAATACAGCCATTATACTCACCACTGTCCCGATATCCCTGAGATGAAGAAGCTTCAAGGTAACCGTGGAAAAGGGGGATCCTCACAGCAGACAACCATCATGTAGGAGCCTTTCCCCCATCAAGGGACAATTAACACCCAACAACAGCAAACAAATCCTAGTGATTTTGGAAAAAATAGCGATAAAATCTACATGACTTGCGAGGAAATGTTTTTTCAGACACGAAACTGATATTACGATACCCCACCAGACACTAATTCGTCAAGGGATATTACAAGTGTACCGACAACACCATTGACCATATCAAATATACCTACTTAAACTTTGCTAAAGATGGCTAAGGGACCAACTAGGAGGACATGAAACCATTCCAAAGCAGCCCATAACTATAGCATTATGGATGACTTAGCCCAATCCCCCACTGCCATGTCAGCTTTGAAGGTATTACAATCATGCCCAAAGCAAAGGAAAGCCTTACTTTCTGCATTAGGTGCCACCGACCCCGACGATTCATGCCTAATGGATTTTCATTTAGATAAAGCCACCCCTAAGCTTCCTTTGATGGTCTCCTTCTAGATATCGGTGTCAGTTCAAAACATCCCCATTCACAGATGTATAATTGACGAGGGTGCATCAACATGCATCATGTCAACGAACGTCTAACAGAAGTTATGGTCTCCTGAACTAAAGCCATCAAACATCACGCTCAGACCATATGATGGATGCTCCTCAGCTCCCATCAGTCTCTACCAAAATGTTTCAGTCTGCTTATTCGACAAGACAGTCCTTATAGACATTGAAGTCTTATATGCTCAACTAGATTACAACATACTCCTTGGCAGGAGTTATATGTGTGCCATGTCAGCCATAGCCTCCTCCATCTTCTAAACTATGATGTTCCCCCATGAGGATCACATCATTATTGTCGACCAATTGACATAACATGACAAGCAACTTCGAACAAATAATGATGTTGTTATACCCTATGTAGACACATCTGCTAAGATGCTTACACTGTACCAAGAATATGGCCCTGGCCATTTCAAATCGTCGTCCATCATTGGGTCATTCCTAGGACATCCCCCTATTATACCATAATCATCATCTCATGTCACAGAGGCTCCGGTGTGCATGATTTCCTCATCAAGCACCAAAGCCAACCAAGAGACGAAGATGAGCAGTAATGACACCAAGTCCTCAGACACGAAAACCTCTCTAGCCTACGTTGCCTCCCAAACTCCTTTCCTCTTTGCCCCAGCTAGTTTTGTGTCACAGCAGGTCATGGCCATGGTGGTCCTGCCAAAATTATCATTCGCAATCCCAGTTTGGTACCTTGTCCCACCTACCAAAATGGGAGTCGCACACATCACCTCTACATGGTTAATCCCCCTCAATCTTGAGGAGGACCCAACTGTTAAGGAGACTTTCGCAAACATCCCTTCGAAGGAAATTCCCATCGCAAAACCGATGGTTACAACAAAGAACACCAATAAAAAAGGGAAGAAGGTATAGAATCCCACCATGCAATGGGAATTAAAACCCTACGCCATATGTGACATAGTAGGTCACCCTACCCACATCTGCCCAAAATTGGACGAGTTAAAACCTCTCCTTAGCTCTGCAGTAAATATTGTGGCAACAAGTTCCCATAAAAAGGAACCAACCACAAAAAATCAAGGCAAGGCATTTCATAACAATCACACATGCACTATCTGTAGCCATTATGGGCACCACACCCATCATTGTCTAGAAATTCTGTGATATAGGGATGCCTTACACGCCATCGAGCAATCCTATTAAGAGGATTCCTCCATCCAGTCAATAGGACAAGACCTTGTGTCATTTTATACCCGCAGGAGGAATGCCAACCACCTGAAAGACTCCTATCCATTCCCCCTCCATCTATCAAACACTATGCACTCTGTAACAAACGCGATCATTTCATCGTGGAGTGCCTAGCCCTAGAAATGTTTCAGTGATGGTATCCAGTCCATGTAGTATATCACACTTACCTAGCCACCCAGTATTCATGTCAAATATGCAGTGGAAATCACCCATTATGTCATTGTAATTATATCCCTATATTCCGTGTGGCACTAGATAGTATGCGCTCAGCCATATCTCACCTTTCCCAAGAAGACGACTCTCACACTAAATCACGCATCAAACAAACAGGATGGGAACCTCCATGTTAGGATTTTTTGCCTATTGTGTCAAGGCAATCACCATGAGAAACATTGTACCTATATCCCAAAAGTACGCCATCTAATCGTCATGATACATCTATTAGAGATGAAATGACAGGATCTTATCAATCCAAAACCTAACAACCACGATGGAAGGCAGAACGCCCATAGGCAGTCTACTCCATACCCATTTTAGCATATTCGAAAAGTTAGGAAGGCACACCAACCAAGCATGACCCTAGTTCAACCTAGGATAACATGTGGGCTATGCAACAGAATTTTCCACCAGGTCAATCAGTGCAAAGATCTGAAGCACCTCACAAATAGTTTTTGCATAGTCTCTTCCCTCCTGCAAATAAATCTCTCTAACCAAGAGAAAATCACCCACTTCTATTTCCAGATTTTCTCACACTCTTATCATGAAATAAAATGTGACCATCTCCCAAATATTAGAGCGGCAAGAGTGGCATTAAGTCTACATTTTCTAAGAGATTTATACATACCGAAGCTAAAAACTCAGAAATGGTAGCAAAGGACCCTCTCCTCTACGTCTAATCCCTTCTGAGCATCCACTTCTAGGACGAAGAGTAGTGTTGATTCCCACACAATCTACTCAGTTGGCACAATGGTACCGTGCACCATTTGCACTAGCCATAACCATTAACGAGAGGCATGCCCACTAATGGAAACATTCAGGCACCTCTATACCAGGCACAACTTTCATCTCTCAGAAAGTGCCCAGCCTAACGAGGAATCTAGATTTTTGCTCAAGCAAGCTCCCATCATGGAAATTCCTCCCCCACCAAACACTGACACAATACACCATATACGATTCATAGCATCATGTATCGGGACCATAACTCAGGTTGTCTACTCATTTTTCATAGGTGTTGAGTTAGCTGTAACTACAATATTATTTGTACCAACGACAGTGCAAACCCAATCTGAATGCACTCTGTCAACCAGGTCTGGTTCCACCACATCGACGATGGAATCCTCTTTGTGTCTGTCAACCAGCTCCATTTGGAATTAACCTCGTCTGCACAACCTTTTGCAAAATCATTCTCCCTTAGGATCCCTATTTCATTCAAATGAGGACATCCTTGAAGCCATGACAGAGCCGGATTATCCATCAGATGCAATGTATCACCACTCACTTTTTCTCCCAAGAAAAGTGTTCAGACCTGACAAGACATAAGAACAAGAGATTTATGCGATTGAATCAAAATATTTCCTCCAATCATGGAGAGTTTATTGGTTCAAGAACCCCATCCCAGCACCCAATGCATTCGAGGGAGGAAACATGTCAAACATTTCACCTACCATCAAGGTGAATATATATCAAAATCCTGGAAAGGTCGAATAAATCTCACTAGGGGTAGCATGTTCACTAGAAGAAATAACCTCTTATAACCAATTGCTACATGAGTATAGATATATCTTCACATGGTAATACTCAGTGATGCCTGGGCTTAGTCCCACTATTGTAGAGCACCATATTCACACTTGGCCCGGTGTACCACCAATATGCCATAAACAACATCAACTACGCCCATCCAAGGAAAAAACAATAAAATGAGAAATCGACAAGCTTCACAAAGCCAGGTTTATCTACACCATTTCTTACACATCTTGGGTTTCCAACCCTTTTCCCATCATGAAAAAATAGGGCACCATGTGTTTGCACCAATTTTTGCAATTTGAAAAACTCATGTCCCAGGGACAGTTACCCTACCCCATTCATCAACCAGGTCATCAATGCTTGTGCGGGTCATGAGGCCCTCTCTGTAATATTCCAAAAATTTAGCCTTTATCTAAATGGAATATTATAGTTTTTTTTGTCAATATGTAGGTGAATAAGTGGATGGGGAGGCCCATAAAGCTCTTTAGGAGGAATAATAACACTCCTAATGTGAAAGGAGGAAGAATAAGCAGCTGGATTAAGCACCTCCAAGTATGAACAGGGGTTGGATCATGTCTATTCAATCAACTTTGTCCAAGTCAATAGCATTGTCATGGAGGAGTGGCATTCATAATGAGACAGCGCAATTTTAGTGGAGGACAACTTGCATGAGCTTAGTGGCAAGTATGGATGGGACCCAATGTAATAAGGCTCACATGCTATATATGGAGGGGATGGTAGCCATTGTTATTCATATTTTGGATTATCATTTGATATTGGTCTGTTTATCATTTGCTTCCTTTTGCTATTTAGCAGGGTTATTGTGTTGTTTAGCACAAGGGTGTTCCTTATTAGGAATCGATACCTCATCCTCAAGGAAGGAGAGGTTCTTTGGGCTGAATTTCCTCATTCTGGAATTTTTTCCAAGCTACCTCCTTCAGCTACAGTGTAGTTTCTGTTTAGAGCTAGGTTGTGTTGCAGGGTGCAGCAAGGGAGGATCACATAGAGCTATTTTTGAGCTTGTTTTTCAATGGAGCAGTAGCCTATCCATTGGAGGATTAGCAAGGAGGGATCCTGGACATATTTTCACATCTTTGGCATCAGGCTAACCATCTACTATCCCTCATAGCATAGTCAAAATTCTGAACTGTGTTATTTTTTGAGGCAGTTGCTGGGAGGGTTCATTGAGCTCATCAGGAAGGTCTATTTCTGAGTAGATGGATCATCCTTCTATTTAGAAATACCATTGGAGGAGGAAATGATCATTTCATTTATGTCATAGCCTCATTCTCTTTAGGTCCAGTTTGCAGTGACATCTCAACCCCAAGGTTATTTGTCACATTGTATATTTATTGGTATTTCTAGCAATCTTTTCCGTGTTGGGTAAAAATCATGTATTAGAGACCACATATTATTTTCTAGGAATTTCTTTTGTTTCTATTAGAAATATTTCATTTTTGTATGTTTATAGCAAAAACTACACTAATATAAACAGTGCTATCACTGCTCTCCGGCATTCTATACAGTTGCAGCAACTCATGTTATAATTTCTCTAATCATTGGAGGCTTGTTCTTATTGCTTGAGAGGATTTTCCCTCGTGATATTTTTGTATATTTTTGCTGATATCTTAATAAAATTATTGCTACATATTGATCCCTCTTATGTCATGTTCATATTTTTTGTGTTTTACATTATTATGTCTTGTATTGTTGCTATTTCCAAATTGGAATATTACAGTGGTATCAGAGCATAATCTTGGCTCAGCCTATGCATTCAAGACATTATACCATTAGGAGGAGAAGCTTCTCACAGGAAAGAGAAGTTGTACAAAAGAAAAAAAGGCATGACTCCATTATTTGGAGAAATGAAGGAAGAGAGGACCTCACAACTTCTTTTCCAAACTTTGAAAAATATCAAGGAAGATCTCAAGGAGATGAAAGGGGAGAGGTGTAGAAAAATTCCAAGAGGGTTTGAAGGTGAAGCAAGCCCTAGATATTCACAATATGGGTGTGGAAATTTAGCCACACATGCAGATCCACAATGCAGTTTATTGCCCACATTCACTGCAAGAAGGATGGAGGAAGAATATGCACCAAGGAAGAAGACCTTGAGTGACTATCTTAAGGAGTATCAGTCTCAATATTTGAGATTCAAAAAGAACTTGAACTTCCAAGGTTTTTTCCAACTCAAGGAAGAAATAAGATCCAACAACCATAATAGAAGAAATAAAGGTAAAATCTTTCTATCTAACTTTGATGGATCAACAAAGTGCACATCCAAAACTTAGGTGAAGGAGCTAGATTCCTATTTTCAGCTACACCAAGTTTCAGAAAAGGAGGCCATTAGAGTAGTAGCGCTACACCTCAAAGGTATGGCCCATGATTGGTGGTTTTATAGTTCTGCTTCATTTTATCATGCAAATGTAAACACTCATGCAGGGTTCAATAAGAAATTAGTAATAATATTTTATAGTAAACATTGTAAAACATCTCTTGTTGAAGCCAAAAACTCAAAACCTTTTTATGAGTTGGAGAGATATGTTTTTCCAACTCCACTCCATATTTATATTGAAGGGGATAGAAACATGTATGATACCTTTCCAAGGTAAATATCCCCACTTCTTGAAGAGCCCTCTTCTAAATATGAAGACATGGAGGTTCCTCCTTCAAGGGAAGGACAAGACCAAGGGTCTCTCATTGATGATGAGGCATTCTCACATATTGATGAAGAGGATGAGCAGAGAAGAGCTAACAATGTTGTACCATCATGAGGAGATCCATCACCACATGGAGATGGGAAGGGAGACATTACTTCCATTAGAGGATCCCTTGTGTCTTTGCAAGGAGCTCGAAATGATCCAACATGTGGGAACCAAAACACAATTCTGGAGCAGCATGCATCAGTTGTTGTGGGTTGTGAATCTTGGCAGATGGAAGCAGAAGATAAGAAGGATAAACATTAAGGGATGATTAACATTCACCCTTATCTATTTTAGGAGGTTTATACACAAAAGAAGGAGACTTTATTGTGTATGGAAGAGAGGGAAAAATTAGTCCACTCGTATATACAATCCAATTCAGATTTTGATGTCTCACTACATCGAGGCATTCCACCTAGGAGGCCACCAGATGTAGAGTTGGTGAGAGACATCTTGCCAGTTGGTTCACCACTCTTAGATACCGGAGGGGTGGAAAAAATAGAGGGGTCTAGTACAACACAGAGAGTCTGGGATAGACTCAAGGAGGAGGGAGACATTCTCCCATTTTCAGCATTACCCACTCTCACTACATATTTTGTGCTGACAGAAGTTGTTGTAGTTATGAAGGATGGCACCACCATGGTGCAAGAAATCTACTCCATGGATTTGGAGAAACAAAGGGTACTTCCTTTATGGAAGGAACCCTCCATGTATTGGAGTAGATGGAGGCCACTCATGCTTACATTGGCCAAGATCAGGGGGTTATTTTTGGATGGTTGCTTCACATGGGAGGCCAACTTCCAAAGGCCACCACTTCTACTTGAGCATGAGTAGCTGCATGATGGGCATGGCAGCACTTTGGAGGATGAATTTGGCATGTGGGATGTCAAAGGAGAAGACAACAACATTTGGAGCTTCACATTACAAATCTTCAGCGTCGTCTCTTAGGAGGGTTGATCCATATTGGAGGTCTCAACTTTTGGTAGAGTACTCCAAGGATCTTGGTGCTTTCATGATTCTTGATGACCCGAAGGGAGATGATAGCTACATGGTGGATTATGAATTCATCTATTCTTATGGTAGAGTCTTCTTCACTAGAGCTTCTAAGCTCAAGGAGAATCTGTTACATGCGGCACATGTGGATTTTCTGTTCATTCACTTTGATGCATTTCATTCTTTGATGGAGGAGTTCACTTAGGAGGGAATCCAGTAGGATATATATCAGCATATGGAGAGATGCATAGCTCGGATGGTGATGGAGATGTTTTCATAGCCACTTCCCTACTCATGGAGAGTGAGGGAGAGCTTTCAGTTGAGCCATTTCAACTCAATGACCAGAGTACATAGTAGAGAAGGTACATTTATGCATTCTAATTTGTACCCCTTTATTTTTTATGGGAAACATGATGTACCAAGGAGGATTATTCCTTCTTATACATTATATTATGATGTACTTGAGGCCAATTGTAGCATTAAGGCTGGCTATTCTATTGGTGGTTTGTGGGGGAAGCCACATGATTCTTGGTGTGACCATTAGCACCACATTTTACTTTTATGATCCTATCTTGTAGGATGACTGTGGCAACAAACAAGTGGGTGAAAAGACACTTGTTATTCATTGTTTTGAGGTAGGTAGGGGATGCACTGTGCTATTTCCATATGAGAAACTATGATCCACCTCCTGATTATCATATGAAAACTTGTTTTCATTGGATTTTTCTTCCACATGTTGGTTATGTCCTTATGTTTATGGGAATATTTATTGGGAGAGTGGCACAAGAGTTGGAGGTGCCCATTGGGAGCATGATTCTCCATACTTTATATGTTTCATGTTTCAGGAGAAACAATGGGAAAACCATGATTGCCACACTACATCTCTTTTCGTCATGTGGGAGGAGCCATTTGGAGAACTTGAGTTCTTGGAGGAGGCACTTCATGGATGATTTTTTTGGTGGGGTAACTTGGGCCATTCTTGGAGGCCATGAAATTTCAGCCCAAGATCAACGGCAGCCCCAATACATTGCATAAATCGAGGGTTGAGGACTCTTTGATGAGCTACCTAGAATGGATCATTTCATTAGGATGATAGCATGGGCATGGGAGACTCTCATTGGGGATGATATTCCCTATGTTTATCATCACTCCTACCTTGAGGAGGCCATTCGATAGTAATAATTTTTCCACTTACACCTTCCACTTTTTCATGATGGGAGCCATTTGGGTTTGCATAATTGGGAGGAACCTTTGGAGGGTGGATTTATTGTAGATTATGTTGATCTATTGTGGGAACTATTGATGAGGAGGCCACAATAAGAGGAAGGGAGGAATTTTGTTCCACCTTTACAGTTGCTTGAGGAAAAGCAACATTTTGAAAGGCAAGACTATAATATTCCAAAAATTTAACCTTCATCTATATGGAATATTATAGTTTGTTTTGTCACAAGGTAGGTGAATAAGTGGGTGGGGAGGCCCATAAAGCTCTTTAGGAGGAATAACAACACTCCTAATGTGAAAGGAGGAAGAATAAGAAGCTAGACTAAGCACCTACAAGTATGAACAGGGGTTGGATCATGTTGATTCAGTCAACTTTGACCAAGTCAACAATGTTGTCATGGAGGATTGGCATTCATGATGAGACAGCGCAGTTTTAGTAGAGGAAAACTTGCATGAGCTTAGTGGAAAGTATGGATGGGACCCAATTTTATAAGGATCACATACTATATATGGAGGGGATGGTAGCCATTTTTATTCATGGTTTGGATTATCATTTGATATTGGTTTGTTTAGACTTTGCTTCCTTTTGTTGTTTAGCAGGGTTGTCGTGCTGTTTAGCACAAGGGTGTTCCTGATCAGGAATCCCTACCTCATCCTCAGGGAAGGAGAGGTTCTTTGGGTAGCATTCCTCATTCTAAAATTCTAGCCAAGCTACCTCCTTCAGCTACAATGTAGTTTTTGTTTAAAGCTGGGTTATGTTGTAGGGTGCAGCAAGGGAGGATCACATAGAGCTATTTCTGAGCCTGTTTATCAGTGGAGAGGTACCATATCCATTGGACGATCATCAAGGAGTTATCCTAGACATATTTTTACATTTTTGGCATCAGTCCAACCATCTACTATCCCTCATAGTGGATTCACAATTTTGAACTACGTTATTTTTTGAGGCAGTTTCCAAGAGGGTTCATTGAGCTCATCAGGAGGGTCTATTTCTGAGTAGAGGGATCAACCTTCTATTTAGAAATATCGTTGGAGGAGGACATCATAATTTCAGATCTCTCATAGCCTCATTCTCTTCAGTTCTAGTTTGTAGTGACATCTCAACCCCAAGATTATTTGTCACATTGTATATTTCTTGGTATTTCTAGCAATCTTTTATGGGTTGGCTAGAAATCATGTATTAGAGCAGACATCTTCTTTTTTGGGAATTTCCTTTGTTTATATCAGCCATATTTCATTTATGTATGTTTACAGTAGTAGCTACACTGATATAGACAGCACTATCACTGATCTCTAGCATTCTATACAGTTGCAACAACTCATGTTCTAATTGCTCTGATCATTGGAGGCTTGTTCTTATTGCTTGAGAGGTTTGTCCCTCATGATATTTTTGTATATTTTTGCTGATATCTTAATAAAATGATGGCTACATATTGATAAATCTTATGTCATTTTCATATTTTCTGTGTTTTTCATTATTATGTCTTTTATTGCTGCTATTTCCAAATTGGAATATTACACTCTCCTTCATGAACATATTCTCTGGGTACAATCAAATCCAAATCCACCACACTGAGCGGTACAAAACCACGTTCACTAACCCCTAGGGTACATTCACATACAAGGCAATGCCATTTGGCCTAAAAAACGTTGGATCCACCTTCTAGAGGGCCATGAATTACATCTTTCATGACTTGGCACACCTTATCCTTGCCTACTTGGATGACCTGACTGACTGATCCAAGAAGCGTTCAGATCATCTTGAGGATCTGTGACTAGTATTCTAATGATACCGGCAATACAGCCTATTCTTGAACACCCTCAAGTGTGTCTTTTATGTCACAATAGGAAGACTTTTAGGTTTTATCGTGTCCCAACAAGGAATTCAAGTGGACCCCCTCAAGGTCCAAGCCATCGAAGAGCTACCTCCACCTCGAACCCTTAGGCGTCCCACATTACGTCACTTGCACTCAAGGATTCTTGTGCCTCCTTCGCCAAGACATCACATTCAAATGGGACAACCACACACAACAAGCATTCGACGTGCTGAAAGACACATTGTCCTCGGCACCATTGATCAGTCCCCGAGACTACAACAAAGATTACATCATGTATCTATCAGTATCCGAGACCGCTTTGGCCATAGTATTGATCCAGGAGGGCCCAGATGGGAAGGAACGTGTAATCTACTATGTGAGCAAAGCCTTGTCAGGCCCAACATTAAGATATGAACCTGAAGAAAAGACTGCCTTAGCGCTAATTCATGCAGTCGAAAAGCTTCACCACTACATCATCTTAAAAACCATAACGGTCGTCGGATAAATTAATCCGATCAAATATATGCTCACACATCACCTAATGAGCCTCAAATATGCCCGCTAGATAGTCATTCCATAGGAATACAACTTACAATTCTTCTCCCCCAAGTGCAAAATGGTGTTAATCTTAACAGAGTTCTTTATGGACCTCATAAGTCATACCAAAGGATCACCAGTAAACGATTCGATACCAGATGAGAATCTCTTCCTCATAGAAACTAATGACCCTTGGTACGGATATATTTTCCTCTTCTTACGAACCCAAAATTTGAGACCTTGAGACGATCGTTAGCACATTCTCCATGAGGCCCCTTGATACCTCCTTATGGGAGATGTCTTATACTGATGGGGCACTGACACCATCTTACATCAATGCCTTACCCATGACCAAGTAGAAAAATCCCTTAATGACTGCCACAACAGAGCTTGCAGTGGCCACCTTTCCGGAATGGCCACCGCGCAAAAAGTCCTACGAGCAGGATATTTTTGGCCCACTTTATTTTGCGACTACATTTCAGTAGTCAAGAGATGCGATTGATGTCAACACTTCGCTCATAAGGCAAGAGCCCCTCCCACTCCCCCGCACCCTGTCATCATCGCTGGTCCCTTTTGTAAATGGGGGATCAACTTCATGACTTGCAATCCTGCATCATCGAGAAATCACAAATACATCATTGTGGTTGTCAATTATTTCACCAAGTGGGCAAAGGATATGTCCACATACGACAACACCGCAGAAACCATTGCATGATTTCTTTTTAACCATGTCATTGGTCAGTTTGGCGTTCCCAAAGAGTTAGTCTCTAACCATAGGAAACACTTCAAAAATGAAGATTTCCAGGAGCTATCTCACCATCTCAGATTCACATATGAATTTTCATCACCATACTAACCCCAATCCAATGGACAGGTAGCAGCTCTAAACAAATTCCTCAAAACTATCTTACATTATATGGTGAATAACCACAAAACAAACTGGCACCACATGCTTTTCTCCACCCTATGGGCATACCGCACCATCATGAAAACATCCACTGGGTTCACGCCCTTTCACCTAGTATACAGATTAGAAGTTGTGATTCCCATAGAATGCGAGATCCTAAATTTACATGCTGCCATCGAACTCCTTGATGATACACAACCTCTAGAACAACATTTAATACAACTAGAGTTCGTCAGCGAAAGCCGACGGCAGTCGCTGCAACAAAACGAGGGCCACAAGAAACGGGTAAAAGCATCATTCGATCACCACATCTACCCTTGTTCATTCACTGAGGGAGAGTTATTTCTCTGCTACGATGGTGCAAAATAAGCCCTAGGGCCAAGAATATTTGAAACTTTTTAGAAATAACCCCACATCATAAAACATTGTCTCTTCAAGGGGGCATACATATTAACAGAGTCGGATGGAACATGCCTCAACAACTTCATCAATGACCTTTACCTCAAGAAATTCTACCCATAAGGGCCAAGAAGACCCACCCTTAGAGTCAAAGTACACAGACCAAACACTTTAAATCTTTTACCAAAAGACTTGTCACAAAAAACGCTCTAGTGTAACAATGGATTCTTAACCTGACCAATACTTTGGATTCACTGATGGAGCATCGTGATGGTCTCAAATCTTAGCAGCAGCCACTTGGGTCATCTATCACCCTGACCGATCTCCATTCTTCACAAACAGTGTATTCATCAGATCAACGGAAAACAATTAGGAAGAAGATGACGCCTTCATCAAACATATGTGTGACACCCTCAATCAAGGCATACGCCATGTGCATATCTACCTTGATTCCCAATTATTGGTGTCACAATTAAACCAAGAGTTTGACGTACGAGATTCACATATGTTTAGAAAATGTTTGCGTGAAAAAATATTAAGCCGTCAATTTGGTCACATTACATTCACACATGTACCAAGAAATCAAAACCAAACAGTTGATCGCATAACTAACAATATCCTAAACTAGAATGCATCTCAGATAAATCAACATACATAAAAAAAAAAAAAAAAAAAAAACATAAAAATATAGATATCCATCAGCACAACACATAATCCATAAAAAATATCAAACAGGGGACACACCATATAGAGTCACAAAAAATATCTCTCTCATATATACTAAAAAATATGTGTTTGAGTACAAAAAATATCGTGTCTCTGACCCGTAAGTTAGCCAAAATATACGAATATACAAGTCCACAAAAATAAGGGAAGAATCCTCATAACGGGCACTTTCCGTGTGTACAAAAAAGCCTCTAGGGCAGTTCCCCCCCAAGTGTGGCACTTGGACCCATAACCACTCTCGGTACCAACACTGGAGCCACTATAAAAATAGAGATTTCCACCTGGCGCAAAGTCGACTGATAGCCCCTATCCTAGGCCATCAAAGTCTCTAGCCATGCATCATCAAGGTCATACACAAAACCTCTAGTAGGCATCCCCTGGTTCAAGTGGTCCAGTCGACCCAATGCATCCTCCAAAACTCGAGTTCTGACCTCCATAGCAGCCATCTGCTATGTCACCTCTACGACACAAGCCTCTGCCACCTCAGTGCGAGCGATTGCAGCAGCACACTCGGCAGTAGCCAAGTTGCTACCCTCCCCTAAGGGACCAGCATCCCCACCAGCTTCTCCACCCGGAGGCTATTCTAGAGCCCCTCCCTATCCACCGCCTATGCGAGGAAC
Source organism: Pinus albicaulis (assembly GCA_034641835.2). NCBI lineage: Eukaryota > Viridiplantae > Streptophyta > Pinopsida > Pinales > Pinaceae > Pinus > Pinus albicaulis. The sequence continues at coordinate 1,073,657,713 of CM076581.1, read as the reverse complement.
ACCTCAAGGCCTCCGGATCGACTCATGTCCCACCAACCAAGCCACGGGACACCCGACCTTGCCAACATTTGCAAGAGTAACAAATATGTCAATGTCATCATAATACACATATAAAACATAAATACTCAATTAAATGCAGAATAAACATAAAAACATACCTGCTAGCCCCCATGCATACCCAACGGGAAGACCCATGTCCGGGTCTCCACAGAATTCCAACCCCGCATAAGGGAAAAGAAGGAACATCTGAGGATTGGCCTCAAACAAAGCCTCTATGGTGGTGATATAATAATGCCCCACCTCCAACACTACGAGGCATCACGGGGGCCCACCTCCTCATGTGAGGCTCTCGAGGACAAGCAGCAGGCACAACCACCATAGGCCTCAACAGTACCACTCGCTCATACATGATGCTACAAATAATATTAGCATATGTAAACAACTTTGATCCATCCCAGACCTTGGAGAGTTGAGCCAGCATCCTGTCATAGCAGTGACAGGTGAAATAAAAAACTATGGGCCCGATGCCCGATTGGGCGTAGATGACCCCGATAGTCTCACAATAGCAGATAGAACACACCGCTCGACCAGGTCAGACACCGAAGCTATCTGAATGCACCCCTCCATGAGATGCGCCCTGCCATAATGGCCCACCGAGAACTGCTGAAGATCCACTATCCTAGGGGGAAGAGGATAAGGAAGCGCCTCACCTGGAGGAAGAAGCCCGGTCACAAAATAGATATCCATTTCGGGACGATTAGTCAGATCACACCCCCACAACACCATGACCTTGCATCGACTGTTCCAGGATTGGATCAAGCAACACAAAAGATGATCTTGTGATCATAAGAGTTCATTCTCCATGAACTTGAGAAGACCCCAATGCCCCAAATATTGGTGTGCATTGGCATCAGCTGCCAAAGCGACCCAGAGGTCAGGCCAATCCCTCTCCCTCCAAAACATCCTATCATAAAAAATGCACACATCAGTGACACTAAAAGCACCAAAAATTTGAGAAATTTTTCCAAAAATTTTTCAAAAAATTTCTTCGGCTCTCCGTGTGCATGTTCCTCAGATAGGTGCGAGAAATGAGAATTTTTTTTCCTATAGACATGGAAAGGGCACGGTCAAAGCCAGTACATGCGTGATAATTTCACACATAAACCTTGTTTTTGTGTGAAAATTGTGCACCTGTACCTTGATCGCCCGCGATCAAGGAAAAAAATGACCTGGAATCCATACAAACCTATTTTATACAGACCCTGACATCGACATACTGAAAAAAATAAAATGCAGGATGTTATGGGGCCTACCTGGCTCAAGAATCGCAAGTTTCAGGTACTCAGGTTGACCACAATGGTAAGAATGGCTCTGCAAAAACCTCGGACCTCTCAAAACCTCAAACACTCAAATGTCCCAAATGAACTGAAATAAGCCATATGTCACCCTTTTAAGATTGTTTGGAGGACCATAACAAGAGCTCAGAAGGCCCAATTGCAGGACCAAAAGCAAAACCATGATCAGCACCTCGTAATGCCAAAAGGAGGTGCCACACATTCACAAATCTGAAAAAATGATTTTTTAGTGCAGTCAGGTATGCCCTCTCTCATCTTCTTTTCATTTAACCCATGTCTTTCAATAATATTTGAATGAAGAAGATGCTTTCACTTGGGGAATTTTGTTGTAGGTATTGTGCAAATGACCCATTGCTCCATCCACTAAAAGTACTAAAGCAGGTATCATTCTACACTCAGCATAATAGAGTCCCAGAAAAACTCTGCATATCCTGACATTATTTCTCCACAAGAAATTCACCATAGGTTCGAAGCACCCGAGCATGTTTATCATTTCACCACCTTACACATGATAAAAATCCTTGTTGGTTGGTAGAGCCTCCCCTCCATGGCGCCCATCACTCAAGGTAACACATATATCAGAAAAATCATGATGCCATGGCCATATCAATTTAGTCCGGGAACCACTTCATGCCAATTCACCCACCATGCATCAAGTCAAGTTTTACTATATGAAAAGAAAACCCCTATCCCAGACTACAAGTTTTTGCAAGAAGATCGAAAGCGCACCACTGTGCCTCGCATTTGTCCTACCATACCTCCATCAACATAGCCCATATGCAATATTTTCCATCTGATTCATCACCCCCACACAAGAGACCAACTAATGGGGCTCGCACCCTCAGCAAAAACACCCTCCTCACATAATCAGTAAGTGATCACTTTCATGTTTTGGGAGACCCGTCTTTGTGTTTTTTACAATCCAAACCCCATTGTTTCATTCTTTTAGTAAGTGTACAAAGACCTCAAATGGTGAACAATGCCCCCCACTCATCCATCCATTTTTTCTCCCATGGCAGCAATCCTTGGTCACCCTTGGTCATAGTATTACACCTTTCACGAATAAGCAACCTTATCCAAGTGGATATCAGTGGCCACCCACCTATTCCATTTGGACCCGCACCATCACTTCTTGCATATTTTCACTTTCAACATGACTTACTATTTTTAGCAGGTTTTCTGGTCCTGCACTCCCAGAGCCATTTTGGGACCCTAATGATCTAGGTGGATATTGGTGGCCACCCAGCTATTCCGTTTGAAACGCCACCACCAGTTCTTTCAGTTTTTCAGCTTCATCACAACTTACTATTTTTAGTAGTTTTTTGGGTCCTAAACTTCCGGAGCCATTTTGAGGCCTTAAACGACATTTTTTGGGCATTGCACCTCCAGAAAAGAATGTTTCTATTTTGGAATTGAGATTCATGGTCAGCAATTGTATTTTTCAAATAGATATTTCTAATGATGTACCATGTGTGTCAAACAGAGATAGTATGCCAAATTTATGACCCTAGGAAGTTAAAACACCAATTTACCCAAACAAGGCCCATAGTTTTGGTGCTTTATCTCCTAGGGTTAGGTTTTTGGATGTTTATAGTTTTCCATTATTTCTCAATAATAAATATGCCCTCGAACCTCATTGTAACACAATTCAGAGGGATGTAGCTACCACATCTCTTCTTAGAGATAAGCTACCAGTGCCCTAGCTATTGGATTTCCATTATGTCTATAAACATATTTCTATTATTTGATATTAATGAAATGAAGCATTATTTCCGCTGCATCTCTGTGTTTATGTCTATTTCTGTATTTTATTGCGTTCCTACATAAATCCAAATTAGTGGTATCAAAGCGAGTCTGCTCTTTCTCTATTTTTCTTTGCATGTCCCCAACGCGGTCAGGGTATAAGGAGTTAGGGCTCGATTTGGTTGAACCCTTGCAAGATCAGCCTTGCAAACCCCGATGCCCTCCCATTTCGGAAGAAAATAAAGATGAGGGAGCAGGAGATCCTATAAAAATATTGCTCAAGGAGGCCCTCGAGAATCAAAGGAACATGATGATGGATAATTTTGCTCAGATCCTTCAACGACTACCCACCTACAGTGCATATGCATCCAACAGCCACTATGGAGGCACCATTCCCTTCAAGGTATAGGTAAAATTTAACATTCCTATATCTGAAGGGAAGATAGATGTAGACATCGTAGATAGATGGTTGAATTTGCTGGAAGGGTATTTCTTGTTCCATGATTTCTCTGACCAAGAAAATATTATTTTTGCACTCGTCAAAGTCGCCCACCATGTCAAAAATTGGTGGGAAACCTACTGTGACCAAAAGGACGGGACATAACCCTCTTTGTTCTCGGCCACACCCACTTGGAATTCATTCCTAGATGGCACCAAGGAACAATATTACCCCATGGGGAGCTATGAGGAAAAGTACATCCAATGGACCATGCTACGGCAACAAAAGGATCAAGATGTGCATGAACTGAGGAATTTGTTCCATACCCTGCGCAAAAATTTGGGTATTAAAGATTCAAAGATACATTTGGTGCTCAAGTACCACAGCTATCTGCACAAATACATTCAGGAGTAAATGGAGTTCCTTGACATTACATCACTTGGCATGACATATTGCTATGCTACCAAGATCGAGCAGAAATTTAAACAGAAGAAGCGAGACTTTGGATCCACGAATATGAAGCCAGGGAAAGGCACCCCCGAACTACAGAACAAGGGGCAAACCCAAAGCGAGGTGACTAAGAACACTATCACTAATCCAAAGAGGAACATGAGGAAGTCGTGTGTGTTTGGAAAAATACTGAGAGGGGGGGGTGAATCAGTATTTAGGGAAAACTAAAACTTTTTACTTTTTCATGCTCTAAAACCCATACGCTACTTTGCTGAAGCCAACTAGTGTATACATGCAGATATCCTTCATAAAACTCGCGTATACACAGAGATCTAATTATTCCCTTAATTCTTCACTTATATCATTCCATCATTTATTCATTAGATGTTCTATAAACAGTAAACATGTGCAGTAAGAACAGAATAAACCATCACACATAAGCATCACACATGAACACCAGGATTTTAGGTGGAAACCCAAGTCGGGAGAAAACCACCACTCGGCAGCTTGCTCACCTTCAATATTTTATTATAGAGAAAACATCTTACAACATATGTATCAAGCAAGCAGACTCCTACCAAAGACGTTGTGCACCCACACTGCTACTGCTACTGCACCTCTCTCCTGGACTCTTTCTCCAACCCCCGACACATTTAATAAAATTCTTCTCGGGAAGGAAGATACCCCACTCCCCTCGAACATTTACCAGCCTCACCTGGAAGGGAGCTACAACCCCCTGACTGAAAGCTACGACCCTCAGCACCTCTATGGACCACGTTTCATCAATTTTCACACTGGATCCAAAAATTCCTTTAGAACACATCTTGCAGGCCACGTTTCATCATATTTTCAGACTGGACCCACTCCATACTTTTAAGCTCAAACATACAGCACCAACAGATACTTGTCAATTCAGATAACCCAAGCAGATAGCAGTATCACAGTAGAACAGATCAGACATTTCATACCACAAACTTCAGCAAACCCTAGTTTTGCATACGCGCTTTCCTTTCATTGATACCGCGTATACACCCGCTTCCGTTCACATCAACCAGCGTATACATCTGTTTATACTTCAGGGCAGATACGCGCTTTCGCTTTACCAAACCCGCGTATATACGCGCTTCTGCTGTTCCGAGCTAGCGTATACATCTTCAGTCATTATAGAGCAGCATACTTCTTCAGATCAAATATTCAGTTCAGATTTAACCCTTTTACTTCAGACAGATGTTCGCCTTATCTCGGATCTAAGCATTCCATAAACATATCTAGCAGATACAAATACATTTTAGATCTAGATACCCTTCTTCATCATTTTCTTCATAGGTTCTTCATACATTCAGATCTATCATTCAACTGTAACCCTTTCCATTCAGATATACTTCAGAGAGAAGTATTCATTCAAGCTCAGACCTCTTGCGCCCACACACATGATTTGCACAAAGAATTTCTTCTCTTTATCTAGGTTTACCCTTTTTCAATACCATGAGCCAAAACCACATTGCTTCCGATGGTATTCCTGGACGGGGTCATTTAGACGAAACATTACCCAATACAGTGGGTCAATACCATGGTGGTTACCCCTGGTTTTGTACTTTATGAGCGCTTTTGCCCATACGCGACTTGGCACGTTATTTCCCGCGTGCATACGCGACTTCTCCTAGACAAATCCGCGTATGCCTTGAGACATACTCTTTTCATCATGTATCTAATATACCGAATTCTTCTTCATTACTCTTCTCGTACCATCATAGATACATCAGATTTAGTTCATCAAGACATATTCTATCAAGCACAACTTCATCAAGTAATTTGTCATCATCTTCATCAAGTGGGTTGCCATTCAAGGACAACACTCTATCAAGTGGGTTGCCATCAAGGACAACACCCAGCATCATATTGCCAACAAACATCATATCACATCATATTTACATCATTTACCAAGTCCATCACGTCAAGAATAACTTTATCAGGAGGATTTCCATCAAGGAAAACACATGCCAACAATCTCATGTCTTCATCTTCATTAAGTGGGTTGCCATCAAGGACAACACTTTGCATCATATTGCCAACAATCTTCTCTTTGACTTCGACAGAAGGAACCACGATGGTGTTTGATCATCACAACAGATAGGTACATTAAGAATACAATGACACCATGTCACTCTCCTCATTTTTGACACCATGTCTTTTCATTCAAACACCATGTCACTCTCCCCCTTTGACATCAAGGGCAAAGGGTGGATCAAAACCAACACACTCTCCCCCTGTTCTGCATATCTGATATACTGAAGTGACCAAGCTCCCCCTGAGTTCATGCTGAATCTTCAAAACATATTTTCAATGAAATACATGACTCTATGACTTTCCTATCACCAATGACTCATACTTACATCAAAGATCCATCCAAGTGAATTTACATATGAGACTCACACTTCCAACCAAGTGGGTTACACATTTCAACTCAACACTCAATCATGGGTTTACAAATTTGACTCAGCCTACCTCCAACCAAGTGGGTTTACAAATTTTGACAAGTCCTTACATGACTGAATATTACAATTTTACATCAAGGGTCTCAACAAGACCTTTTCATCAAATTACAAGTATGAATTTTTATGACCAAAACCAGAAAGACCTTAAGAAAGAGAACATATTTCAGATCCATCATAATGCTAACAATGCATTATACTCAGCAAGGCTAATGCTCCCCCTGAATCTGTGCATCCAAGCATCTTTTCCATATGACTAAGGCTCCCCCTTAGTTTCTGCATCCTAAACACTTTCAACCAATCATCAAGGCATATTTAAAACATTAGAGATTGAAACAGTATTATAAGAACTAGAACACCACCAAAGATATTAGAGATACCAAACAGTACTGTAGCTGTGCTGAAGAAAGCTGACCCTAAACAGAAATTTGTCAGCAATCAGACATACACAGTTTTATGTGCATGAATTCGCGTATATACACGACTGTGTTTCAGGAAATCCGCGTATCCAATATCATCTTCTATATTTTAACCAGATATGATCCTCTGTGAGGCAAAGACAGTGTTCAACTTCTTTCTGAGATATTTGAATGCTTCCCTGGAATACAGATAGATAGAACAATGTAGTTGTGTCTTCAAGCGTCATCCAATGGTTGTAGCATAAACACATTAGTAACCAAGCCTTCAGATTCTTTGCAGCATCAATACAATCTTTCCAAGAGAAATTATCATACCAGAACAACATCTTCAAATATGTGTCAATCATCCATGTGGTCCAATATCACCATGATCTTTAAGATTTAACATGAAGTAACAAATGTAGGAAAAAGGTCTCAACCATAGTAACAAACTCTGCATGATCTATTCTTATCTCTGAATCATAAGACTTCCAATTCATCCATGTGTGATCACAAAAGATACTTTTCAGCAAACAGGGCTCAAAATATCATCATAATAAACCATATACAAAGTCATCATCATTTGAGCATGAGTATCACAATAACCAAAGAATAAGCAGTCATAGTGCCAACAATGCAATCATTAGTATTCAACCTGCTGCTCCCCCTGAACTAGTGCTCCTCCTTAACTTGTGCAACCTGAACACCTTCATCAACAAGTCATCAGCAACAATCTCTGTATGATCTGCCCTTATCTTTGAATTATAAGACTTTCATCTCAGCAACGAATACTCTTCATCAAAAAGCAAACAGGACTCATCCATAATCTTCAACATAAGAAACCAAGTATCATATCATCATTATTTAGAACTGAGAAACTAAGATGATACTGAGTCAATAATACAATTATTAACAGTCAGACTGATGCTCCCCTTGAACCTCTGCTCCTGATCTTCAGCTGTCATCCCAATTCTCTTATCATAAGTGCATACGCGACTGTGTCTGTTGGAAATCGCGTGTATACGTGACTTTAGTTCATCTAACCCGCGTATGGAAAGTGAAATATAAAAAATTTCACATTCCTCCATCTCCCCCTGAATATGTCCTTCCTGTACCTGTCTTCTTTACATCAAATGCTCTGTCAGAGATAAACATAACCAGAATAACCAAATCAACCATGAGAATCATCATACATTTCTCCCCCTGTGACGATACATTACAAATCCCTATAATGTATCTCACTTTATTCTGCAGTCATTAAGAGAAGTAATCTTCAGAAGCGGATGACTGCAGTAGGGTCAATATTCCCTACGTTTCTGATCGGTCCTCCATCTTTTTCCAGATTTGTTTGAACTTTCTATTTGTGTGCTGGAAGTTATCCAATTTCTCATATCTATTCATCCTGCATTCCTTTTCCACATGTCCATACTTGTTACAAGAATAACATCTCATGTGTCCAGAGAAATAAGCATAAGAATTATAATGAGTATTTCTAATCTTGCTCCTTTTGCAATTAGCTGCTTTATGTCCATACTTGTTACATGAAAAACAATATCCCTTGAAGAACCCAGAGTACCTTTCTATGTAGGAACTGTTTGTTTGAGGCTGAAATGATCTGCTCCTGCAATTTGCTGCAACATGCCCATAGTTAAAGCATTCAACATTATTGACTGATTTCCTCTGAGATTTCATCATTGTTGGTTGACCTTTTGTTTCTTTCAACACTTCAGGTTTTTCATTGACATCCTCTAATTCTTTAGCACTTCCTTGTGAACTAGATTCTCCTTTAACAGTTTCATGAAAACCAAGACCAAGTTTGATAGCAGGAGACCTTTGATTACTCAGAATATTGTCCAAAATCTTAGTACTATCTTGAAACCTCAAAAGTTTAACTTTTTCTTCTAATTTACCTTTGAGAATGTTTACCTCAACCTCCAATCCTTGGCATTGCTTCTTCATGCTTTCTTCTTTCCTTCTTCCATCTTCTACTTGATCCTTCAGATTTAGAATCTCTTCTTTCAACCAATTTTCGTTTTCTTCACAGGTTTGTTGCAGCTCTTCATTCTTCTTATTTGATTTTTCCAAATCTTCTTTGAGAGAGATGATTTCTGCTTCAAGGCCTTCCTTTTCAAATGGTTGTAAAGGTTCCTCATTCTTCTTACTTGATGCTTCAAGATCTGCTTGCAGAGAGATGATTGCAGCTTCAAGTCCTTCATTCTTCTTGCTTGATTTTTCGAGATATGCATTTAGATTGTTGATTTATGCTTCTAGTTCATTAATTCAATTGGATGCATAAGTATGAAACCTTTGATACTTTTCCACCTGTCCATTCAACATTTCTATTTGTTTTTCCATTTGAGAGATCATCTCTTTGTAGATAGTTTCTTGCTTCTTAGATGAACTTTGTAGTTCTTCAACTTTAATCTTGAGAGCTTCTTCTAGATCCACAACTTTACTTTCACTATCTTCACTATTGTTTGCACAAAGAAGATTATTACAAGGACCCCAATCACTACCTGATTCATCTTCTTCAATTTCTACTATACATGTTTTCTGAGATGTCTCCTTGCTTCGAGTAGCCTTCTTCTTTTGCTTCTTTTCCATGAGCACTTGTAGAGCTTGGTCAGAATCTTCTTCATCTTCACTGGACACTTCATCATCATCTTCATTTGTATAATAACTCTTCCTCTTTTCAATTTTTTTCCCTTTACCATGTTTTTCTCTATAAGGACATTTAGCAGCATAGTGACCAACTTTTCCACACTCAAAACATTTGAAGGGAATCTTACCTTTGAATCTTCCAGTACCTAGTTGGAGTTTTCTCACGAAATTCGCTTCTTCTTGATATATAGATGGATTAATGACCTTCCTTTTCTTTCCTTTAGGATACCTTGCTTTAAATGCATGACTTCATCGATTTGAAGAGTTCTCTGTCTCATTTCAAAAGCAGTCAGAATACCATGTAATTGAACAATAGTGAGCGTTTGCAGATCTTGCCTTTCTTCAATAGCTGAAACTTTAGAGTCAAATTTTTAAGTCAAGGATCTTAAGACCTTTTCCACCAGAGTAGTATCAGTTATGGTTTCACCCAAATTTCTCATTCGATTTACAATATCATCCAGACGAAGAAAGAAACTGGCAACACTCTCATCACTATGCATCTTCAAATTTTCATATTCAATTCTAAGAGTTTGGAGTTTTGCACTTTTACCTTTGTGTCTCCTTCATAGCTTAGAATGATTTTGTCCCATATTTCTTTTGCTGAATGTAGCTGCATCACTTTAGCAAATTCTGATTCAGACATGCTTCCCAATAAGACATTCACTGCTTTGGCATTGATTTAATACTTCTTTCTTTCAGCTGCATCAGTAGGAATACTTGTCGGGTATTGATAACCTTCTTCCACGATTGCCCATACATCTGCACCAAGACTTTGCAGATATGCTTTTGTTCGTACCTTCCAGAATATCAGATTTCTTCCATTGAATAGAGGTGGCTTTATAGACATTACTCCTTCTTGACTTCCCATTGCGACGGATCTCCTTCAAGCGATCAAGCTTCTGCAGAAGAACCTGCTCTGATACCAATTGTTGGGAAAAATACTGAGAGGGGGGGTGAATCAGTATTTAGGGAAAACTAAAACTTTTTACTTTTTCATGCTCTAAAACCCATACGCTATTTTGTTGAAGCCAACTAGCGTATACACGCGGATATCCTTCATAAAACTCGCGTATACACAGAGATCTAATTATGCCATTAATTCTTCACTTATATCATTCCATCATTCATTCATTAGATATTCTATAAACAGTAAACATGTGCAGTAAGAACAGAATAAACCATCACACAAAGCATCACACATGAACACCAGGATTTTTAGGTGGAAACCCAAGTCGGGAGAAAACCACCGCTGCAGTTGCTCGGCCTTCAATATTTTATTATAGAGAAAACATCTTACAACATATGTGCTGGCGCAGACTTGACCAGCACGCAGGCACCCACCTGCGCTCGTTTACCAGCCTCTCCTGGAAGGGAGCTCCAACCCCCTGACTCGTTTACCAGCCTCTCCTGGAAGGGAGCTACGACCCCCTGATCTCGTTTACCAGCCTCACCTGGAAGGGAGCTACAACCCCCTGATTGAAAGCTACAACCCTCAGCACCTCTATGGACCACGTTTCTTCAATTTTCACACTAGATCCAAAACTTCCTTTAGAACACATCTTGCAGGCCCCGTTTCATCATATTTTCAGACTGGACCCACTCCATACTTTTAAGTTCAAACATACAGCACCAACAGATACTTGTCAATTCAGATAACCCAGGTAGATAGCAGAACAGATCAAACATTTCATACCACAAACTTCAGCAAACCCTAGTTTTACATACGCGCTTTCCTTTCACTGATACCGCGTATACACGCGCTTCCGTTCACATCAACCAGCGTATACATCTGTTTATACTTCAGGGAAGATACGCGCTTTCGCTTTACCAAACCTGCGTATATACGTGCTTCCGCTATTCCGAGCTAGCGTATACATCTTCAGTCATTATAGAGCAGCATACTTCTTCAGATCAGATATTCAGTTCAGATTTAACCCTTTTACTTCAGACAGATGTTCGCCTTATCTCATATCTAAGCATTCCATAAATAGATCTAGCAGATACAAATACATTTTAGATCTAGATACCACCCTTCATTAGATCAGCACTCCTAAAACCACGTTACAGATCTATCATCTGTATTGTAACCCTTTCCATTCAAATATACTTCAGAGAGAAGTATTCATTCAAGCTCAGACCTCTTGCGCCCACACACATGATTTGCACAAAGAATTTCTTCTCTTTATATAGGTTTACCCTTTTTCAATACCATGAGCCAAAACCACATTGCTTCCGATGGTATTCCTGGACGGGGTCATTTAGACGAAACATTACCCAATACAATGGGTCAATACCATGGTGGTTACCCCTGGTTTTGTACTTTATGAGCGCTTTTTCCCATACGCGACTTGGCACGTTATTTCCCGCGTGCATACGCGACTTCTCCTAGACAAATCCGCGTATGCCTTGAGACATACTCTTTTCATCATAGATCTAATACATACTGAATTCCTTTCTTCATTACCTTCTATACTCACTGTAGATACATCAGATTTAGTTCATCAAGACATATTCTATCAAGCACAACTTCATCAAGTAAGTTGTCATCATTTTCATCAAGTAAGTTGTCATCATTTTCATCAAGTGGGTTGCCATCAAGGACAACACCCAGCATCATATTACCAACAAACATCATATCACATCATATTTACATCATTTACCAAGTCCATCAAGTCAAGAATAACTTCATCAGGTGGATTGTCGTTAAGGACAACACATGCCAACAATCTCATGTCTTCATCTTCATTAAGTGGGTTGCCATCAAGGACAACACTCTGCATCATATTTCCAACAGTGTGAATTTCATAATAGCCCCACTCACAACACAAATGAGTGTTGGGCCAAACATTCGTTGGTGGCCAAAATAAAGGCACCCGAATGACATGCATGTTCTGATCATGAGACAGAACCAGACAAAGGAAATGAAAAAGGGAAAATGATCATTGATTTGGATCCCAGTGCCATTATTTCCACCACCAAGATCCAGAGGGATGATCTTGAGGATCCAGAGGAGGGGGAGCGCCACTTCCATTCGCAGATGTGGGTGAATGGTTCTCCACTGCAATTCTTTGTCGATAGCAGAAGCCAAATGAACCTCATTTCAGCAAAGGTCATGAAGTGGCTCAGCCTATCGACCATAGCACACCCGCAGCTGTATACCATCAAGTGGCTTCACCCAGGGAGAGATCTAACCATTCACTAGTAGTGATGCCTTCCATAAGTATCAAGCCATTCATAGATGAGGTAGGGTGTGATATTGCTCCTCTTGATGTAGTTGATGTATTACTGGGTCAACCATACTTATGGAGGTGGAATGTTGTGTATGGGTATAGGCCTCATGATGTTATGATTACTTTGGGAAATAAATTCTACAGGATACCGGAGGTAGTACTGCCTCCTGTCATCTCTTTGACTACTGGAAAACAACGTAGTAAGATTATTTCCCAAACTAGGAAATTTATCTTCCTTACAACTCGCTCATAGGGAAAGAATAATATTGTGGCCACAACCTTGAAACATGGCTCCCCTGCATGGCTACAACAGATGGACAAATTCATGGAGGAATATGAGGACATTTTCTCCTCACTCACAGAGGTTCCTCTACACTATCAAGACAATCCCTCCATTGATCTGACCTCTAACGCACCACCGCCTGATGTTGCCATACCTCATACAAATACACAAAGAGAATCCACACATGTATTTTCTGAGGCTAATAAAGAAACCAAATTTACTAAACTCATGCATCATGTCTGCCCGCAGGTTCATGATATCCTCGAAAAATCTAATACCCAGTTCAACAGAATTTCCCTCATCTCATGGAGGATCTCAACGCAATCGGGACCATTACTTCCTAAGGAGGGGGGAATGATCCAGGTGGATATCAGTGGCCACCCACCTATTCCATTTGGACCTGCACCATCAATTCTTGCAGCTTTTCACTTTCAGCACAACTTACTGTTTTTAGTAGGTTTTCGGGTCATGCACTCCAGGAGCCATTTTGGGACCCTAATGATCCAGGTGGATATTGGTTGCCAGCCACCTTTTCCATTTGAAATGCCACCGTCAGTTCTTTCATTTTTTCAGTTTTAGCACAACTTACTATTTTTAGCATCTTTTTGGGTCCTGAACTTCCGGAGCCATTTTGAGGCCCTAAACGACATTTTTTGGGCATCGTGCCTCCGGTTAATATGATTCCATTCTGTAATTGATATTCACCAGCGAATATGAGTTCATTCCAGAATTGATATTCGCAGTCAGCAGTTATATTCGTTAGATAGATATTTCTAACAATGTATCATGTGTGTCAAATGGAGATAGTATGCCAAAGTTACGACCCCGGGAAGTTGAAACACCAATTTACCCAAACAAGGCCCATATTTTTGGCACTTCATCTCCTAGGGTTAGTTTTTTGGATGTTTAAAGTTTTCCATTATTTCTCAATAATAAATAGGCCCTCAAACCTCATTGTAACATAGTTCATAGGCATGTAGCCCCCACATCTCTTCTCAGATATAAGCTACCAATGCCCTAGCTATTGGATTTCCATTATGTTTGTAAGCATATTTATGTTATTTGATATTAATGAAATAGAGAATTATTTCCACTACATCTCTATGTTTATGTTTATTTCTGTATTTTATTGCATTCCTGCATAAATCTAGATCACCACCATGACTTTCATAGCCCACATATACCCACCGTGGACGTCCTACCGACTCCAGGGATTTCCCCATCATAAATAGTTATGATTGTCACCAAGATGCTTCTTATACTCAGACCTTGGTCCAGTGAATCCCCATCATCAATTTTCAGTCACCCCTTTCCATAATGCCTATGTTAAACCTATCACATCCAAGATCATGATCCCTTGCATCAGTGACTCCCTTGTTTGGTTGAGGCTTCCTTTTTTTTGACTACAACTCCTATTTTCCAAAAAGGAAGCAGTGCCTTGGATTACCCCTCACCACAATAGGTACATCCTCGAGTGGCACTATGGGAATCACCATTGCTCACAGATGTCATCAACCCTCCTGACATTCAACTACGACACAAGGTTTCATGTCAAGATGGTATCGTACCTTATAACCATTTCACTTTGCTCAAATTCGTCGAAGACCCATGCCATTATAAGAATCTCTTTCAGCAATGCTTACAGGGGAACGCCCCAGTCATACACCCATGTGTACAATGAGCATTTATATTCCATACAAAGCTTACGCATTTAGGTACCACATTCCACCTATTTTCAAAGAAAAAACACCCCTGAGGGCATCACCAATCAACATCATCAACCAAATTAGAAGATCACTACCATACTAGTGACATAGACAGAATATGTATCTTTTAAATAGATTTGTTTAGCTAGCCAAAGAATCACAAGCATGGGACATGCTTGCCTCATAGAAAAATTGTATTTATTGTATCATACCATTTCTTGTAGGGTTCCCACAGGACATGGTCGCTCTTCGACCTAGTGTAAGGCATTTCCAACTTCTTTCTACACGCAGGTCTCTCTCTCTCTCCACATAGTACACATAAAAGAAACTATAATGTATTTTGGCTATACAGTTATTCCTAGACCTCACACATTAGGGGGAAACTATTATCACTGGAAAATAAAACAAGAAAGTATGACATTTTAAATGTCAGGTAGAAGGATTTATAGGGCCAAGGCACATTAGAGAATGTGAAAAAATTTTAAATCTTTAAGGTTGAGAGAAAAAATCAAATTGTGCACCCAAGACACTAGCAGAATGTACCTTTGGCACAATTTTCTTCAATAGGTGTGCCTTTGCACAGCTTTCCCTAAAAATCCATGCAGACCTGAGAGTGGCAGAAGTCACTTTTCGAAACCACAAGGCACACTCCGGGAAAATGATCCCACACTTGAGGATGCCCAAGGAAAATCGCTAAAGCCTCCATGGGACATCAAGAGAGCACACAATTGAATCAAGTGGCACACAATGGACACAACCCCCTCTCTTGGGTCACCATCCATCAATGTACCAAGAGAGGGAAGGAGAGTTTAAATTCATCTAGAAAATGCCACCAAGAGATGAAAAAAGGGATATCACATTGTTATGCTGGCCAGAATTGCTTTGAAACAATCCAACAATGTGTAATATAGAGCAGAAGTAGAGAGGGGATTCAGTTGTTGTCCATCCAACGACTCCAATCCTTTGGAGTAGAGAGAGAGAGGTTGCACCAAGTAGCTAGGAGGTAAAAATGTCCTTGCATCGGGTCTTAGAACTCCATATTTCTAAGGGCCCCTTGGGAAGTGTGCAAATGTACTATATTTTTCCTTAATAGAAAACAATAAGAGGGGACATTGATGTCACCGTTAGTATTATTGTTTTGTCTATCTCTATATGAGATTTCGTGTTTTTTTTTAGTTTAGTCTTGTTTTCTCTCTACATATGCATACTGTAGCATTATCTAGTGTCCTTTGTTTTATGGCATGTTCACTAACCTGCTAACTCTTTTGCTTATCTGTGTGTGACCATAAGCTTGACAGGCAGCAGCCACTCCTCTTAACCAAGTGTGGATTGGTACACTTGTGCCCCAAAGCCACCAACATAGCATTGATCTCTCTTTTCTTCTATTTATGGAGCTGGTTTCATAACATTTGGTATAAGTAGTGGAATATCACATTGAGCATCAACAACAAGTTCTCAACCTCTCAAAGGATAACCTAACTTTGGTTCAGAACTGAATGAAACAACAGGAAGATCAATGTCACAACAAAAGAAGTACTAAAGCAGTCACCTAAGCAAGAACTCGACAACTACCAAATCAATCAATTTCAGAGTATCTCAGGAAGTGGAAGAACTTACCTGTTGAACATTCCACATGGGAGGATGAGAATTTTATTATGTAATGTAAATGAGGTTTCCCCCTCGAAGTGGATTATTTCTAAGGCGTTGATCTCTCGTTTCTTCTATTTTTGGAGCTTGTTTCCTAACATTTGGTATTAGAGCTTTGGATTCTAGGGTTTCACTACTTCAAATAGGTAATCATGGAATTTTGTCTATAAATTTTTTTCTGTCTGTGTTCAGACACCAAAACAAAAAACCCATTTCGAAGGAATCCTAGGGAACTTTGGGTACAAATTTCAGATCTTGGCTCGAACTATTTTCGGAGATATGGTCTGTGTAAGTTATGGTTTTTGCAGTCTCCCAAATTTCATCTATAATATGTGACATTGGGAAAATATTGATAACTCTCTCTCCTGGCATCAGATTGGAATTATGTAAAAAGTGGTTGAAATTAAACTGACTGTAGTTTTATATGTATCAATTTCAGAGTCAAATGAGAAAATAGTGACATGTGGAACGTCATACAATATCTCTCTACTGAACAAGTACATAATTAGGTCATTTTAGGAGATTGGGCATAACTTTTCCTTGAAGAATCCAAATCAGGTCAAACTTGTGGCATTCGAAAGACTATTATGAGGGATACTATAGGACTGAATTTAAAAAGTTTAAGATCCGAAATCACAAATATAATTCAGTGATTTGAAATCACAAAGATAATTCAGTTTTAATATCGACCTCCTAAAAAGAAAGAAAAAGGTGTGTATTTATTTTTTAAAATTTCATAACCTTGTTGTAAAAAATAGTATGAAGTTATTCCAAGGGAATATTGAAGAATTTTTATTGGTATTGGGTTCTATAATGCCTCCCAAAAATAATTCCACACCCACTAAGCCCTTGAAAATCTCTATTATGACGCATGAAGAGGAAGAATTGCAGTATGAGATATTAAAATTATGGTACCAAATGCAACAAATTTCGATCTTACAAAGAGAAATCAAAGATTACATACATGGTTTAATGGAAAAAATGGAGGTTAAGTTGGACATTTTGAAGGATCAAATGAAAGATAATATGGATGATAAAGTAGTGGAATATGACATTGAGCATCAACAAAAAGTTCTCCAACTCTCAAAGGATAACTTAACTTTGGTGCAGAATCGAATGAAACAACAGGAAGATCAACATTGTAGTGAAAGAATTTCTGAAGAAATCAGAGAAACAAGAAATCGAAAACAACCAAATTGACCAATTTCAGAGTATCTTGGCAAGTGGAATAACTTACCCGTTGAAGATTTTAGATGGGAGGATGAGAATTTTATACAAAAGCATCGATAAATAATCAAGAGTTGAGGGAAACTCCTATTTGAAGGAGAGGGGAATGTTAGGTCCCTATAATACTATTTTATCCCCTTATTTTTGTTAGTGTAGCCCCCTTATTGTTATTGTGTTAGCCCTGTAGCCCCCATATTGTTATTACTATGCCCTTACATTATTATTGTTAAGTCAGCTAGGATTACATTCTGACCCTATGGACTCCTATATATAGAAAGGAGATTTTTTCATTTGTATCATCCAAGAATTTTTCATTTATATAATGTAAAGAAGGTTTCCCCCTCGAAGTGGATTATTTCTAAGGCGTTGATCTCTCTTTTCTTCTATTTTTGGAGTTGGTTTCATAAAATTCTATGTGAGTCGTAATTTATCAAAGTAATGCATTTTCAAACAACCAAAGAAATGTGGGATAAATTATAAACTATTCATGATGGAGATAAAAGGGTAAATATGGCTAAGTTTCAATTATATAGAACACAATTTTGGACCTTAAAAATGAATGAATATGAAGATATAAATAAATTACTCTTAAGATTTTTTGAATTTGTAAACATCATGAGAGGTCTAGGGGAAACAATTAAAGAAAGTGTAATAGTTCAGAAAATATTGGGATCATTACCATATAAATTTAATCCTAAGGTTTTGGCCATAGAAGAAACAATAGACTTCAAACTTTTGAGCAGGGACCAATTACCTTGGACCTTGACAGCATATGAGCTGAGAATTCCAAAAGGGAAGTCAAACATCAGAGAGGCAGCCTTCAAGGTAGAAAATTTCATTGGGGAAAAGGAATGTTCATGCTCAAGTTCTGGTGAAGAAGAAGAAAAATTCGTTGGAGGATTGAAGAAAGGCACAGGTAAGTAAAATGTGAAAATTCCATTTAAGTACTTTAATTGTGGAAGAGTGGGACATTATGCCTCAAAAATTCCATATAAAAAAGGAAAAAATAAGCCAAAAGGGAAAGATAAAAACAAATTCAATAATATGCAGAAAGAGAAAATATTTAATAGAAAAACATTTGTGCTCAACAAGACAAAAGTGCATCTGAAAGCTCTGATGAATCCTCTTATGAATATGGAACCTCTGAATTAATTTTCATGGCCTTTGAAGAGCTTGAAAAAAAAATTCTAGAATATGAAGAAGAATGTGAGGTAGATATTGAGGGGGAGTTGGTTACTGCCCTGAATGAAATAGAAAGGCTTAAAATCAACAACAGAAAGAGGAAAGAGATTCTTCTTAAAAATGTAAAAGAAGAATCAAATTTAGAAGACATTATTAAATTTAAAGTTGAGTTTGAAGAAGCAAAGAAGGTGGAAGATATTCTGATGCAAAAAATAAAAGAGAAAAATCAGGAGTATGAAAGATTGGAAGAAGAGGTGGTAAGTCTGAGGAAGAAATTAGAGAAATCTCAAACTGAATTAACTATGAAACTTCAATAGATAAAAGGTTCAGAACAATTGGACAAGATATTAAATGCTCAAATATCTCTAGTTGTAAAGGTTGGGTTAGGCTATGAAGGATAATATAGTAAGTACAAGGTAGAGGATAATAAGGCAATCACTTTTGTAAAAGTTGTCATGGGAGACAAAGATAACTCTCATCAATATAATAACAAAAATCTAGGTAACACTTCAACATCAAACAAACAACTGCAAAGAAACACTACTGAAAAAACCCAGGAGACAAAAGTAGTGAACAATCAAACAACAAACGAGCATAGACCATACTGCTTCAAAAGACAAAATTTTCAAATGTATATATGGTTATATCCGCAACCATCACCCTATACTAGGTACATATATTTATTCTACTACTACTACTACTGCTATAAAAATTTGGACATAAAGCCACAGACTGTAGATATTATATAAAAACATTTTATTTTGGAAATTCAAACGGAATTAAGGATAATAATGGATTCACGCGTGTATATACTCCTCTCCGTAATATTATCAAATGTTTTTATTGTCACAATATTGGACACAAGTCATACGAATTTCATATTAAGGACAATAAACCTTCATCTAAGAATAATTATAGTATAATTGGATACATTCAATGAAGAAAGAATATTAATAAGTGTGATATAGTTCTATATGCTCAAGATAAAAATAGTCAATGTTATGTGGACAATGGTTGCTTTAGACATATGAATAGAGACATAATCAAGTTTGTAACCTTGGATGAAAATAAAACTAGTAATGTCACATTCGGCAATGATAAAGCAGGGAATATTAAATGGTGAGTCTGAATAATGGAAGAGGAAAGGCTCAGGATGTATTGTTTGTACATGGTCTAATACACAATCTGTTAAGCGTAAGTAAAATGTGTGACAAAGGTTTATATGTTCTGTTTAGAGCTCAATATTATGAATTCAAGTCCATCACTACAGGAAAAACTCTAATTAAGGGGGTTCAAACAAAGAGTAATGTATACATCATGAAATATGAGAGTGAAAGATGGTACATGAGAAAACTTGATGAATATTGGCTATGGCATAGGAGATTGGGACAACTCAATTTGGATCACATCCTCAAACTAAGAAAGAAGAAAGTATTTATAGATCTACCAACAATAAAGAAGCCTCAAAATACTATATGTAGGTCCTGCAAAATGGGAAAACAAACTCAAACATCATTCAAAGTCAAAGACAAGTTATCAAGTAGTAAGCCTCTACAACTAGTTCACATGGATCTGTGTGGGCCTTCGAGACATACGCACCAGGAGGAGAAAAATATTTCATGTTGATAATCGATGACTATTCTAGATTTACATGGGTGGCATTTCTCATATACAAGTCTGAAGCATTTGAAAAATTCAAAATATTCAAGGCACTGACGGTAATCCAAACAGGGTGTAAGATAAAGTGCATCATATTAGATAGACAAGGTGAATTCACATCATATGATTTTTTGAACCTATGTAATGGATTTGGGATAAAAAAATAGTATACTATTGTTGATACACCACAACAGAATGGAGTTTCAGAGAGGTAAAACATGTCTATTCAGCAAATAGCCAGATAGATGATGCAAAAAGAAACATCTCTCAAACCTATTGGGTAGAAGCAGTTCATACAATAGTTCATATCCTCAACAAGGCACATCTCATACCAAACTGTGACAAGACACCATATGAACTGTGGCACGGGAAACCAACTCAATCAAGGATTTTAGAGTTTTTGGTACTAAATTATTTATAAGAAATAATGATGAAAAATTAGAGAAGTATGATGCTAGATCTGATGAAGGAATATTTTTAGGATACTCGTGAGAAAGTAAGGGATATTGGTTCTATAATAAGAGGTTGCATAATATTTTGGAATGCATCGATGTAAGATTCGGTGAAGAATCATAAGATAAAACCAAAATCACAAACTTTATTAACCCTCCATATTACAATCATTATGAAGATCATGATAGTGAAGAGCATGATGAAACATCAGAATATACAAAGATGCACTCAAAAGGGCCCTCAAGACACACTCAAAAGAGTCATTCGGAAAAACAAAAATAAGAAGGAAACTAGCAGAAAAACCTGAGAAAGTTAATCTAGCTATGTTGTCACAAATAGATCGAAAGAATTTTTATGAGGCAAGTAAAGACAAAATTTGGATCAATGCTATGAATGAATATTTAGACCAAAGTGAGAAAAACAAGACTTGGGATCTAACACCAAGACCTGTTAGAAATAATTTCATTAGCACAAAGTGGGTATTCAAGAATAAGATGAATGAAGAGGGTCAAGTAATCATAAATAAAGCAAGACTAGTATCTAAGGGTTAATCTTAAATAGAAGGTCTTGATTCTGAAGAAGCGTTTGCACCAGTCATGAGAATGGAAGAAATCAAGATGTTTTTGTCTTTTGCATGCTACAATTATTTCAAGGTGTATCAAATGGATGTGAAGTATTCCTTCCTAAATGGTGACCTAGAGGAGGAAATTTACATGGAACAACCTGAAGGTTTTTCATTCTCGAATAAGCTCAACTATGCTTGTAGGTTAAAGAAATCTTTGTATGGTCTTAAACAAGCACCACGAGCATGGTATTCCAGGTTGGACAAGTACCTTCAGAAACAAGGGTTCAAGAAGGAAGGAGTTGATAGTAATTTATACATAAAGGCTAATGAAGATGAATTTTTAATCGTGGTTGTATATGTAGATGACATCATGTTTACTAGCAAAAAAAATGGTTTGGTAAAATGATTTGTTGAATAGATGAAGTTCGAGTTTGAGATGTCGATGATTGGAGAACTTACCTTCTACCTAGGACTTAAAATCCTATAGAAGGTCAAGTCATATTTATTTCACAAGAAAAATACCTGGGTTCCAAATGGAAGAATGTAAACCTGTGTCAACCCCCATGACCACTAGATGCAAGATATGTGTAGATGATGGATTGCAATATGTAGATCAAAAAATTTACAGGTCTATGATAGGAAGTATATTATATATAACATTTTCTAGACCAAACATAATGTTGGCAGCCGGACTAGTAGCAAGATATCAATCAACACCCAAAAAAAATCACATGTTAGCAACCAAGATAATATTTAGATTTATAAAAGGAACTAAAAATTATGGACTATGGTATCCGAGAGGTAAAGACTTTACACTTATATCATATACAGATGCAGATTGCGCCAACTGTGTGGATGCCAGGAAAAGCACAAGTGGTGGTGTTTCTTATCTGGGAGAGATTCTGGTTGCATGGCTAAGCAAGAAACAAACATCAGTCTCTATATCCATAGCTGAAGTTGAATACATAGCAGTTGGAATTTGTTGTACATGGGTGATGTGGATGAAACAAACAATTCAAGATATGAAAATAAAATTCAGTGAGCCTATTCCTATCAAATGTGTTAATACAAGTGAAATAATCATGTAGAAAAATCATATGCTTCATTCGAAGACCAAGCACATCCCTATAAAATACCACTTTCTTAGAAAACAAGTCGCTGAGAAGGTAGTAAAGATGGAATATATCCCCAAAAAGGAACATATAGCATACATATTTACAAAACCATTTGCTAGAGAAGCGTTTGAATATTTGAGAAACAAGCTTTTGATATTGTCTATAGATGACACTCATTAATATGACCTCGAAGGGAGAATTCAAAAAAGAGAGGAGGGGGAGTTGAGTGGTGGGGAGAATACAAAAGTAGAAAGAAGAAAAGAACAGAAATTGGTAGCTTACAGATTTATCATAAATCAGAAGCAACCTAGAAGAAAAATGATCAAAGACATCATAAGAGTATGATATCAATCCCTCTTCATCACAAACACAAGTAGCATCTATCAGGTGCACTGATATTTAATGCAATTTTTGTTTGATGTACATACCCTGCATGTAAATTTAGCATTGTTAAAATTCTCCCAAAATTTTTCATTCTCGGATTGTCTACATGGAACTCATTGATTTTCATTCATGAAATAAATGATAAATTATCTATTAAAAGCTGAGGTCTATTCTAATATACTGTCATGAAAGCAAAAGAAAATATCTTTCATCGAGAAGAAAATAAAATTATCTTCTACCAAATTATACCTGCAACCAGAAACAAAGAAGTAACTATGGAAGTAAACTGGAAGAATACATCAAGTGGTCAGGCTACAATCCTACATTCAAATTTGAAAAAAAAAAAACCTTCAACAATGTATGCCACCATCAAGCAAAAAGGAGCAAATACTATGTATTTATGTGACGAGTTTTTTTTTTTTTTTTTTTGTCTTCATCATGAAGGTTTTTAACACATAAATGATGAAGTGTAAACCTCCACAAAGGATCCTCATGTGATTAATAAAACAAATAAAATCAAGGAAATACATTGTGAATAAGTTAATGGGGTATTTTTTTTAGTGCATCACTAGGATTTTCCCCAAATCTTTCAACTTCTCTATGGAAAAAATTGTCGGATATGAAGCTATTGATGCATCGATCAAGTCATTCACTAAAAATTATATTCATAATATATATATATATATATATATATATATATATATATATATATATATATATATAATAGTCTCTGCAACTAAATGAAAATGGATTTGGAAAAATTTAGGCCCTATCAAGCACATAAATTATAATCCAACAATCTACTTTGAAAACGAATCAAGTAACATAACTCTGTGGAAAAATTTTACTGCTTAAATTGACACCACCTCGAAGTCAAAGAGATGTCTCTCTGCATTGGTTCGAGAATAAATTTCTTCCCTTGAGTGAAATTGTGGTCTCACAAGGAAAAAGGAGCCACGTCACTCATAAGAGTGGCAGTCACAATAAATTTTGAAAACATGTCGAGCTTATACGTTACCATAAGTTAGCACTACAAATGAATGATGTTGAGGAACGTGGAACGGTTGAGAAACCCCAACAAGCCATATGAAGTGGAATTCATTAAATAACACAATGAAAAAATGAACAATATTTATGCAGAACTTCGAGAGTAGTAATGTTCATTACACAATAGGAAGCGATAATGAAATAATGGAAACTGCACTGAAAAATTTGTAACTTTATTGCCATTGATGTCAAAGGGGGAGGTAATGTAATCAGAGGAAGGAATACCTTCCTTAGAATGGAAGGGGAGGACAAAAGGATTTCCATCAATGCCAAAGGGATAGATTGTTGGAAATATTGGCATTAATGTCATTAACTGAAATTATGTTAATGTATGTTGATTTTTATTTTACAAAAGGTTGAAAGTGATGTGAAGTGCAAAGGCTATGCTAATCAATATGAAGGCTAAAAAGTGTCAATAAGGAAATAATATATTAAGACAAAGCTGAAATACATATATTTCATTAACAGAAAATGTAAATAATACAAGTTTGATTTGTCACTTGTTATCATTTCCGATTGAGATGTTACAATATCTTTTTAGATTACAAATATTTTCAGAACTGAACATAAAATAAGAGAGAATATTTCTGTTGGAAGCCCAAGAGACAATGCTTCACTTCATATTCTTCGAGGAAGACAAATAACCAAGGAGGCTTGCTTACAAAAGGCACAACATAAAGCAGAAAGTAGTGGTTGTTTTTTAATGTAATGAAGAAGGGCCTTTGTACGAAGAAATTAATGGGCATCAACAGAAAAGGAAGAATGGAAGAGGATAAAAAATTCAACAATAAATATTGACGTCATAATGGTCGATGAGGTAAATAGCATCTGAAACTTGATGTTTTGATAGATATATTTTTGTCCTCTTATATGTTATAGTTTGAAGACGAACATGTTGTTCCCTGTTGAGGTAGGAGTCTCATGTGGGTTGTAGCATACAGAAAATTTGTGGGATTTGGAGCTTCCTTGGAGGTAGTAGCCTCTTGTATGTTGGAGCCTACAAAAATTTGATGTACTAAGGAGTAGTAGCTTGCCTTCACATCACTTTCAAACTAATATTCATGGTTTTCTCCCTTCGGGTTTTCCACTCATATCTTATGTCCTTGTGTGTTGATTATGAATGTTATGTGAACTATGTTGAGCTCTTGATAAGAAATTTGAAAATTCTCTTCATGACACCTGAAAAATGATTCAATGTAACATGAATGTGATTTATTAGTTGAATAATAAAGAAAAACTGGAAAATGTAAAGAATTTTAAATTACTGATTCACTCCCCTGTCAATAACTTCCTATCTTAAATATCAATTGGTATCAGAGCCAGGTTCCTTCAGTAATGGTATAACAACTAGAAGGAGGTCCTAAGTCACCAAAATGGTTAGTCTAGAAGGATGCTCAATGAATAAATCCCTATTATTTACTAGCACAAACTATGCTTTTTGGAAAGTGAGAATGAAGTCCTACTTAATAACTCTTCGAATATAATGCAGTGATGGTATGATATGAAGAACCAAAGGAAGGGATCGGTTACAGAGATGAAAAAATAGATTTCATAGAAAATGGAAAAGGAATGAATGCACTTTTGAGTGGTCTATGTGAGTCAGAATTTTTCAAAGTAATGCATTGTCAAATAGCTATAGAAATATGGGATATGTTGGCTTGAGGGGTCCTGACCTAGGTTCGAAGGTTAAGGTTTACCAACAAACCCCTATACTACTGACCCTTTCATCAATGACCTACTTGCGCAGGCGAAGGTCTCACCCGAAGCAGAATGGGAGGGTGCTAGAACTGGTAATTTGAGGCAGATCTAGGTCACAGCTTATTAGGTTTACACAGAATGATTCAATTCGCAACTCTTTTCACAGTGTAATTTACATATAACCATGGCAAAGCTATCAAATCTAATCAGTACATTTACATCCACGTGTCTATTTACCAAATACCATCATAGGGCACTATAAACGTAGCCAATATCAGATCACAATTATACTTATGCTAAATTCAGAACATAGATATATTTGCAGCTTAAATAGGAATCACAAATGTGCTTCAACAGTAAACATAACCAATTCAGATAAAACATAGATACTTTTATGATACTTCGCATTCATTAACATTCAGATCCATCTAAAACCAAACCATAACCTGCACACATAGCCTAGCGAGGTCCGCGCACAGTAGGTGTTGAGTCTCAAATCTGCATCTTTTCCATACATCTTCCTAGACCTTTTTCATCCACCTGAACCTTCCAAGTTGTCAATATCATTGTATATTAATTAAAAAAGAGCATCTAACATGGTTTTTAACTATATTTTTGTGTTTGCTGTTTGATTTAGATTTTTCTCATTTAGCTGCGGAATCTTGCCACTTTCCACAGCTGCTGCAACTTTCCGCAGCCATTTTGTGAAACTCTATGTTACAGGTGTCTTCAGGAAAAACGAGCCACATGGGCAAGTCATAAATGATGTGGACATGGATCGTGTCCTATTGGCTCGAGCAAATTCATCCAGGGAGGCTGCGATCAAAGGTGGCCAAGTGGAAGTCAACCGTAGAGTCCCACGGTGACAGGACTCTGTTTCTCGTCACGTGGAGATGGATATGGCCGTTTCTGAATTACAGAAGGCAAATCAACACCTGTACATGGCTCCATAAGCCGAATTCAAACATCCACTCCTCATAGATTTACTCTTCAACGCGCCCATGATCCTAGATCTTTGGACGTAATGGTTTACGTGTTCTCCATCAGCATAAACTTCAAGGAATTAGTTATATTACCTTTGTTATAAATAACGCGTTTGCATACGCATATTAGATTAGTCTCTGTTAGTTTTTATTAGCTTCCAGATAGCTCTGTAATGTAATTATGCTGCCACTGTGCCGTAATATCACCTTTCTGTTATGACTGCATTTTAATATATAAGAAGACTCTGTTTCCAAGCGTAATTCATACTTGAAGTCTGTTGCCAAGGCTGGTGTAGAGGGCCCCTGCACAGCTGAGGTTTTGTGCATTATTGTATAGTTCTTGTTTTATTTCTTTAAGCTCATTGTGCCATAATTCATTCATGTGTTTATATATTGCATCTTTCATTGTATATATGCTTCATTTCTGTTTATAATATTTTATGCTTTACATTTTACTTATGTATTTCATGTTTTATGTTATTGTTAACTGATCAATTTTCTTGTTTCAGGTTATAAATAGGCAGCCCGGGCATTTGCATAACTTTTTGACTAATGACATGGAATTAATATTGTTCTGCTGCTAATTTTCTTTTCTTAGTTTCTGTACTGCTTTATTTATTTCAGTTTTGCTCATTTGCTTCAGTAGTTAGATTTAGATATATCAAATTGTTCATATCATTTTCAGTTACCTCCGAAAGCCACAGCTGGACTGATGGTGAGGGATTGAATTATGAATGTGTAGTTTGATATTAGTTTACTTTCTGCAAGTTAGATATATTAAATTGCTCATGACATCTTCAGTTACCTCCGAAAGCCACAGCTGGACCGATGGTGAGGGATTGAATTATGAATGTGTAGTTTGATATTAGTTTACTTTCTGCAAGTTAGATATCAGGTTACTCAAGTTGTTTATGGTTACCTCCGAAAATCATAGCTGGACTAATGATGAGTGATCAGAAGATAAGTTGATATAATTTGATTTAGATTTACTTTGTTGCAACTTTTGGATTTCTTTCAGCATAGTTTCTTTTGTGTTTGAACAACATCAAGAATAATGAGTTTCATGATCAGTAGTTCATTGTTTGATTTATTAGACTAGTAGCACATTTTCATTTCAGCAACACATTTTCATTTCCTTTCAAGTTTTGTCATTGTATGTTTCAAATTCCTTTTGAAGTTTCAAGTTGGTAAATCATTATAAAGGATATCATTTCCTTGAACAATCATAACCATACTTGTTTTTATTTTTCCCATCTCACATTAGAAAACCAAAAATGACAAAAAGTTAAGAAATAGGTTATCTTGCACATATAGTGCGCCACACTTCATCAGCTTACGAATCCCGGATTGATAAATTAATGTAGCAATTTAGGACACACTAAATTGACCAAACATTTTGGCGCTGTTGCCGGGGAAGTGTAACTAGGTAGCCAATTTCTTAAAAAAAAAAAACAAAATCATAAAAGAAGGGAAAACTTGATAACTTCTTGAAGTATGCTCTCCTCTTGCACCTAGTGTGATCTGGAGGATCAGAAAAGAGAGTTGTTGGTTTAGTAATTTCTTAAGTATGCTCTCTTCTTGCACCTAGTGTGATCTGGAAGATCAGAAAGAGAATTATTAGCCCAACTTTTTTTTAAAAAAATAAAAAATGACATGCATAGAGCAAGAGATTCTAGGGGAAGGTTTATAGCTAAAGCCAAGAGTTCGATTTTCACAACTCCATCTTCTTCAAGGCATAGACAAGAATCACCACCATCTACCCTTAGCCTTAAGATTTTTGGAATTCAAGGAGCAGCTGAATTAGAGGATTCTCCTATACCACCTACTAAATCTCATTTAGAAAAGGAAGAGACTCCCTCTCATCCTCCCTTGATAGAAGAACTAGAGGACTTTAAGGACTCTAAAGAAACTATCATGGCAGAGGAAGTAATAGATGGATTTGGAGGTAGAGGTAGAAGAGAAAACAATGGAGACAACAATGGTGAAGGAAATAATGGAAGAAATAGGGAAGGAGACAACTTGTTTGGATTCCCTATAGTTGATGAGGAAACTCATACAACGATGAAAAATATCTCACCATCTGTCCTCCCTAACTTTTATGGATTGCGAAGTGAGGATCCTGAAACATTTCTGATTGAGTTTGAAGTTGTGTGCCGAACTTATGACTATATGGAAGAATCTCAAAAACTCAAACTGTTTCCTTCAAAATTGAAGGGAGCTGCTTTGAAATGGTTCATGGGATTAGCTACTCAATCTATTAGGACTTGGAATGATATGAAACAAACATTTTTGGATAGATACTTGGACTATTGTATGCCCACCAATCACAAGGATGAGGTATTCAAAATGATGCAAAAGAAGATGAAAACTTGGAAGATTTACTTGAAAGATTTCAATACAACTTGAAAAGAGCAAAGATGAGCAACTTAGATGATGAAACCTTGAAAGCCCTCATATTAAAAGCCATTAGAGATGAATGGATAGATATTTTAAACATGATGGGAAAGGAGACATTTCTCAACTTCCACTTCGTGACATAACAGAACTATGTGTCCATCTCTCAAGAGGAAAATCTAAAACAGGAAAAGGGCCTAGGGATCCTTCTCTTATTAGGGCTAACAAATCTGTAACTGGATCAGTAAGTAGGGCAGAGATTGGTAATATGCTTGATGAATTCAAAACTAATATCTTAGGGAGCCTTAATGAACAACTAGACACCCTTAAAATCCAAAACAAGCAGAAAGTAGAAACAGATGCTTTAGCCATCTTTTTTCCAAAATGTAGGAAGAAACATGCTTTAAGGGAATGTCCCTTGGATGCAAAAGTTGTAGAAACATGTATGATTTGCTCAGAGAATCATGAGATCAAGGATTGTCCTTCAATTCCTGGACTCAAAGTTGTCTTTCAAGAAGACCCAAATTCAGTAGAATCTCTCTGTTTTGTTGCAAGAAGACCTTGGCGGGGACAACAAACTCAAGGGTTTAACAACCCTATGAATCTTCAAACCCCACCAAATTGGAATCCTTGGCAACAACCTTGGCCCCAACATCAAAATCCATATCATCCATGGGTACAAGGGATGCAAAATCCTTATGGGAGATTTGCTCAATTTTATCAATATCCTCCATCTTTTCAAAATCAACAAGCTCCACAACTTCCAAATGTAAATCCACAACTTTCATTGCCATTTCCACAACAAAAACCTTCTCAACAAAATCCAAATCCTCAACTCATGCTCCCATACCAACAAAAGACAAATCAACTTCCAGCTCAGCCATTGCCAAATCCTAACAATAAAAATCCTCAGAATACTTACATGATAGAAGGAAAACAATTTCCTACCTATATGATTGTTCCTCTCAATGATGTACAACTCAGATCTGGTAGAGTTTTAGAAAAACCTTCTATAGATGACCTAGAGCAGGATACCTCTGAGGAGGACTCTCTTGAAGCCAATAAGGGTTCTGAGGAAGCATCTCTTCAAAACTCAAATATTCAAAAATAAAAAGAAAAATTAACACCCACAACTCCTATAGTTGAGCAACCTGCATCTTCATCTACACCTCCTTTTCCTGAAAGACTACAAATTGACAAGGGGGTGGAAAAACAAATCTTGTTGCCTAACTATGAATTTCTAGATGAATTGAAGAATGTTTGTATCAATATTCCCTTGCTACAAGCCATTCGAGAGATTCCTATTCTAGCAAAAACCATAAAGGAGTTGAGTTTCAAAAGACCAGGAAGGAAACTAAAAGACACAAGAAGAATCCACCTGGTAGGAAAGATTGCAGATATTATGATGGGAAAATTACCATGCAGAAGTATGTAGATCCAGGAAGTCCAATTGTCAAGACACATATAAATGGGATAGAAATTCCAAATACATTGATTGACTTAGGGGCTGCTATCAACATTATGAGTAGACAGACTATGGACCAGCTAAAACTTCCTAACCTTCTTTTTACACCTACTTTACTGCAACTTGCAGATCGATCCATTATTAAACCGGATGGTGTATTAGAAGATATTTCAGTCTCCTTAGATTCTTGGGAATATCCAGTAGATTTTATGATTTTGACTCCCAAGAGTAATCTAGGAGGGCACCCACTTATTTTAGGAAGACCTTGGCTAGCCACAGCTGATGCTTTTATTAGTTGTAGATTTGGGGATATGTACATTTCTAATGGTAATTCGACAAAGAAATTCAATTTGTATCCTCCGGCAAAAGCAATCACAGAAGTAGGAGACAATGAATGGGTTGATGATGAGGACACTATACAACCTGTCTTTACCATTTCTGAAATCAGTGAGGATAGTCAAATTCTGAACACATTAGAAAATTTTGAGATATCTTTAGAATATGACCCCACACAATTTCAGTTGGAATCTGACATAGAATATTTATCATCAAGACAAATGTCTCTTTACTCTATGGAAGATTTTGGTAGTTCTATCATTGAGATTTTTCCAGGAAAAACATTGAATATCAACAAACATTTGGAAGAGTCACAACAAGAAGAACTAACCAAAATCTTGCAAAAACATTCTACTGCATTTGCATGGGAGTATACTGACATGAAAGGTATTGATCCTAAGACTTGCATCCATCATATCTATATTGAGGGAAACAGTAGACCAATCAGACAACCTCAAAGAAGGATGAATCCAAATCTTAGGGAGATAGTGAAAGAAGAGCTCCAAAAACTTCTCAATGTAAACTTCATTTATCCAATTTCAGATAGCCGATGGGTTTCTCATTTGGTTATAGTACCTAAAAAGAATGGTAAATGGAGAGTATGCATTGATTACAGGGAGTTGAACAAAGCAACTTTGAAGGATCACTTTCCTTTGCCTTTTATTGATCAGGTATTAGATACATTAGCAGGTAAAAAGTACTTTTCATTTTTGGATGTTTTTAGTGGCTATAATCAAATTCAGGTAGCACCTGAAGATCAAGATAAGACCACATTTACTTGTCCATGGGGAACTTTTGCCTACCGAGTGCTTCCTTTTGGGTTATGTAATGCACCAGCAACATTCCAAAGAGCGGTACTAGGAATTTTTTCTGATCTAATCCATGATTGTGTAGAGGTTTATATGGATGATTTTACAGTTTATGGTAATTCATTTGAAGAGGCATTAGAAATTTGGAAAAATTTCTTATAAGATGTAAAGAAACAAACCTTTCATTAAGCCATGAAAAATGTTTTATGATGTTTACTGAAGGGATTGTTTTGGGGCATCATATTTCGGGAGATGGGATTAAGGTTGATAGATCAAAAGTTGAAGTCATCTCCAAGTTACCTATTCCAAATTGTCAAAGAGATGTTAGAAGTTTTCTAGGATTTACTGGTTACTATAGAAGATTTATAGAAAACTTCACTAAAATAGCATCTCCATTCTTCAAATTGCTTACAAAAGACTGTGAATTTAAATGGGATCCTGATTGTCAATCAGCTTTTGAAACTTTGAAAACAAGAATATCTGAAGCACCTATCTTGAGAGGACCAAAATGGAAACTTCCTTTCCATATTTCTACAGATGCTTCAGATACAGCTCTTGGAGCTGTGTTGGGTCAAAAAGATTTAATTCCTTATGCCATTTATTACACCAGTAAAAATTTGACTCCCACAGAGTTGAACTATACTGTGACTGAAAAAGATTTTTTAGCTGTTGTTCATGCAATTAATAAGTTTAGACATTACATAACAGGCTATGAAACTTTTATTCATACTGACCATTCTGCAATTAGATATTTAATGAAAAAACCTGTTACTAATGGCAGAGTGACAAGATGGCTCTTACTTTTGCAAGAATTCAATATTACTGTGCTGGATAGACCATGAAAACAAAATACAGTAGCTGATTTCTTGTCTAGGATTCAGAATACTAGAGAAGATTCTCCTGTAGAGGATAAGTTTCCTGATGAATACTTGTTTGTAGTAACTATTAAGACTCCTTGGTATGTAGATATTGCTAACTATTTAGTTACAGGGAAACTGCCTTTACATTTATTTCCAAGTGAAAAACGAAAAATTATTCAGGAAAGTTCAAAATATTCATGGATTTCTAACGAATTGTTTAAAACAGGGCCACATCTTGTGATCAGAAGATGTGTCAAGGAAGATGAAATGCCTGATATTCTTAAGGCATGTCATGATGAACCATGCGGCGGACACTTTGCAGACAAAAGGATGGCCTATAAAATCCTCTCTTTAGGATATTATTGGCCTTCCCTCTTCAAAGATGCAAAACAATATGTCAAAAGGTGTGACATCTGCCAAAGAGTAGGGAAACCTACCCTTTCAAATGAAATGCCATTGCAACCACAGGTACTCATTGAACCCTTTGAAAAATGGGCTTTAGATTTCATTGGACCTATTAACCCACCATCTAAGCAAAATAAGTATATATTGGTTTGTACTGATTATGTTACTAAATGGGTAGAAGCCAAAGCATTAGTATCTGCTACTGAAAATTCAGTTGTTCATTTTCTTTATGAGGATATTTTCACTCGCTTTGGTGTTCCAAGAGAAATTGTGACAGATCAGGGGAGCCAATTCACATCCAATTTGGTGGAGAAGTTGATGGAAGAATACAAAATCAAGCACAGAAGATCTACTCCTTATCATCCGCAAGCAAATGGTCAAGTGGAGTCCACAAATAAAGTTCTTGAAAGTATCATCACCAAAACTGTTCATCTACATAGAAGAGATTGGGCAGAAAGGCTTCCTGAAGCCTTGTGGGCCTACAGAACTACATGGAGAAATACAACGGGACATTCTCCCTATGAACTTGTTTATGGGAAAGAAGTCTTGCTCCCCATTGAGTTCCAAGTCAAGACCTTCAAGATAGCAGTTCAGTTGGGGATGGACTTATCAGAAGCCCAAAAGCATAGAATGGAGCAGTTGAATGAGCTAGATGAGATCAGACAAGAAGCAATTTTAAGAACCGATCTAGTTCAATATCAAAGAGCTAAATGGCATGACAAGTACATCAAAGAGAAGAAGTTTCAAGAAGGAGATTGGGCATTGTTATTTGATTCCAAGTTTAAAGATTTTCAAGGAAAATTTCAGACTCATTGGCTGGGCCATATGAGATTGAAAAGATCTTTAGCAATGGAGCGGTAAGAATCAAGACCATTGATGAGTTTCAAACTCCTCTTATTGTGAATGGCCACAGATTGAAAGTTTATCATAAGCCACTCTCAAAAGAGGATTTTTTCAAAATGTTTCAAGAAAATTCTGCAATCAGGCTGGTACAGAAGAATTCTTCTTCTTCACCAACCTAGCTTTTGTTCTTTCAGTTAAAAAAAAATTGAAAAAAAAAAAAAATGAAAAAAATATTTGTATAAGCCTGAAAACCAATCATTGATTGGCAGTCTTATACAGAAAATATAGGTTGAAAATCAGGAACACTTGACACTCTATATTTTCCAAAAAAAAAAAATCTCTCTTTCATTTCACAAGTTTTGTGACCACCCACTCCATTCCATTCCACTTCATTCCATTTCATTTCACTTCATTTCACTCCATTCCACTTCATTTTATCTATTTCATTCCATTTCATCAATAAAATTCTTTTTCATAACCATTTCCATCTAGTCATTTGTCATCCATTCATGTTCATTCATCCAAATAATAGTTGTGTTAGTTTCCGCAGCTGACATCTATTTCCGCAGCTGACACCAGTTTCCGCAGCCAGAAGTAGATTCCGCAGCTACAACTCTATTTTCAAAAGAATGTACAGCCAGATGTTATTTTCATAATCATGAAATAAAATGCAGGTATGAGGACCAAAAATGAAGACATGGAGCATTCAAGATACCAATGAAGAGCAACTAATTGAAGACCAAGGAAAAGGCAAAGATTCCAAGGTATGAGTAAAATTCATTTCAAATAGCATTGAAAACACATTTTTATATAGTTCTAAACCATAAGCTCCATCCATTATATGCAATGATTATATTGACAAATTCCGTAACCCTTTCATGATCTCCATATGATCCTCCTGCATTCATTTTCAAACGGTTCCATAATTAAACCCTTGATCTTTACTCATACTCTGATATTCCACCGGTGACAATGAGACATAGTTGATTTGACCATGGACTCTTACAACCGCATAAATCCATAGCCGTTGTTTAAACGTGCTCACATTTATTGTGCAGCCACCAAATTTCAAAACACTGCCGGATGTGTTATACTCCTCCTATTGTTCTGTTAATCTCACAGCCGTATCTCTGCCGTGCTCACGAAACACCTCTCTGTTCTATCTCACTCCACTTCATTCTCTATTACGCTACAGCCTGTATATCCACTCTTTGATATCTACCTATAGTCATTGTGCTCATCTCCGTGCATTCATCCGTTCTATTTCCATTGAACCTTCATGCAGGAAAATTTTTGAAGAGCAGAAAGAAGGATGGGTAAATTGCTAAGAGCAGAACCAGAAGGTCCTAGATTCATGGAGGGATATCCGCAAGTAAGGGATGTATTGAAGAAAGCAAAGTGGCTGTGGTTTATCCAAAAGTTCAGAGGTTATCATAAAGAAGTGACAAAAACATTTGCAAGGTCGTTCAATGGCCTGGAAGTAGAGATTGGAGACCTTAAGTTTGCAGTGAACGAGGCATCTGTAGCAACTGCCACGGAACTTCCTCAAGAAGGTGAGCGTTGGTTTAAAAATAAAAGCATTAGTGATGAAGCCTGGAGAACAATCTTACGAAACCAAGGTATGGACATAACTATTTTTAAAAGAGGAATTCATGTTCATGCATTGAAAGAGGAATGGGCTACTTTGTTGCTAGTTGTTCAAAAATTCATTACCTGTGAAGGCCATTTTGGGTCCATGTATATGTACCATACCAGATTGCTGATGAATTTTCTAGATAATCAAACTCTCAATCTCCCATATTTTCTATTAAATAGTTTGAAGAAAATGTCTTTGACTGTTTAGAAGCATTTAGGAGATGTAGAACCACATCTATATCACCATGGTCTTATAAAAATTTTGATTGAAAAAGAGTTAAAGGAGAAGAAAGACACATGGGAACAATTTTTTATTAGAAATTTCTTTGAGGAACCTCAGGAAATTCCTGAAGGTAGCACATCAAGAAGGAGTAGGAGAAAAAGAACAAATGATGAAACCCAAAGTACTCCTACTCAAGAAATTCCTGAAGGTAGCATATCAAGAAGGAGTAGGAGAAAGAGAACAAATGATGAAATTCAAAATACTCCTACTACTACAATTGAAAGAACTAATAGGGAAGAGAGACTGTCAAAGAGGAAGAAGAAAGAAACCAAGGGTAAGAAGCCAATAACACCAAAAGACAGAAAAATTATTGAGGCTATACATCAAACCCCTTCTTCCGAATAAGAATATCATCAAGTGTTATCTGAGAGATTAGTTCATCTTCAAAAATAGTCATCTATGGCCAAGAAGACAGAGAAAGGGAAACAAAAGAAAAAGGACAGTGGTCCACAGCATGTGAGAAGAAGTTCCAGACTTAAGGGGAAATTGAGGAAAACGCAAATGAAGGGACCCCATTTCATTGATTTGGGAGAAGAAACATCTGAACAGTCCCCAGCTGACCATATTCCATCTCACTCTCAGTCAGTTAGTGAACCTGGTTCATTTCATTCTCAGTTAGACATTGAACATAGTCCATCCCATTCTCAGCAAGATGTTGATGTGAGCCCTTCTCAGCCAGATTTTGAAGATAACTCTCCTTCACGGCATTTTGGGGACAGCCCAATAAAAATGACACTTGAAATAGACCCCAAGCAGCAAAAAGTATATGATTATATAGAATCTTTGGAAAA
Source organism: Pinus albicaulis (assembly GCA_034641835.2). NCBI lineage: Eukaryota > Viridiplantae > Streptophyta > Pinopsida > Pinales > Pinaceae > Pinus > Pinus albicaulis. The sequence continues at coordinate 1,073,621,175 of CM076581.1, read as the reverse complement.
AGCAGCTACAAGTCCCAGTACTTCGTTCATTCAGCCTCACACAGTACAGGATGATTTAGTCCAATCACTAAAACAGGAAGTCTTTGAGCTAGAGCTTTTAAATAGACACATCAAAAATGAAAATGAGACATTGAAGGAACAAAGTAAATTGGATAAAATCATTCATGATAATACCATGCTACATCTGGGAATATGGCAGAAGAAGAACAAGAAATTGAAAAGGAAATGTCAGAAGTTAAGCAGAGCACTAGTTAATATCAAATTTAGATGCTTAATGAAGAAGCCCAGGATGTTGGCAGCACCAAGGAAGAAGAGGAGAGGGCTGGATGTACTGGCTAAAGTGTCAAGGCATATGAACTGAAGAAGGATTATCAAAATTTTGGTTGCATGAGGACATGCAACACCTTCACAGTGGGGGTATGTTGAGTCTCAAATATGCATCTTTTCCATACATCTTCCTAGACCTTTTTCATCCACCTGAACCTTCCAAGTTGTCAATATCATTGTATATTAATTAAAAAAGAGCATCTAACATGGTTTTTAACTATATTTTTGTGTCTGCTGTTTGATTTAGATTTTGCTCATTTAGCTGCGGAATCTTGCCACTTTCCGCAGCTGCTGCAACTTTCCGCAGCCATTTTGTGAAACTCTATGTTACAGGTGTCTTCAGGAAAAACGAGCCACATGGGCAAGTCATAAATGATGTGGACATGGATCGTGTCCTATTGGCTCGAGCAAATTCATCCAGGGAGGCTGCGGTCAAAGGTGGCCAAGTGGAAGTCAACCGTAGAGTCCCACGGTGACAAGACTCTGTTTCTCGTCACGTGGAGATGGATATGGCCGTTTCTGAATTGCGGAAGGCAAATCAACACCTGTACATGGCTCCATAAGCCGAATTCAAACATCCACTCCTCATAGATTTACTCTTCAACACGGCCATGATCCTAGATCTTTGGACGTAATGGTTTACGTGTTCTCCGTCAACATAAACTTTAGGGAATTAGTTATATTACCTTTGTTATAAATAACGCGTTTGCATACGCATATTAGATTAGTCTCTGTTAGTTTTTATTAGCTTCCAGATAGCTCTGTAATGTAATTACGCTGCCACTGTGCCGTAATATCACCTTTCTGTTATGACTGCATTTTAATATATAAGAAGACTCTGTTTCCAAGTGTAATTCATACTTGAAGTCTGTTGCCAAGGCTGGTGTAGAGGGCCCCTGCACAGCTGAGGTTTTGTGCATTATTGTATAGTTCTTGTTTTATTTCTTTAAGCTCATTGTGCCATAATTCATTCATGTGTTTATACATTGCATCTTTCATGGTATATATGCTTCATTTATGTTTATAATCTTTTATGCTTTACATTTTACTTATGTCTTTCATGTTTTATGTTATTGTTAACTGATCAGTGTTCTTGTTTCAGGTTATAAATAGGTAGCTCGGGCATTTGCATAACTTTTTGACTAATGACATGGAATTAATATTGTTCTGTTGCTAATTTGCTTTTCTTAGTTTCTGTTTAATTTCAGTACTGCTTTATTTATTTCAATTTTGCTCATTTGCTTCAGTAGTTAGATTTAGATATATCAAATTGTTCATATCATTTTCAGTTACCTCCGAAAGCCACAGCTGGACTGATGGTGAGGGATTGAATTATGAATGTGTAGTTTGATATTAGTTTACTTTCTGCAAGTTAGATATATTAAATTGCTCATGACATCTTCAGTTACCTCCGAAAGCCACAGCTGGACCGATGGTGAGGGATTGAATTATGAATGTGTAGTTTGATATTAGTTTACTTTCTGCAAGTTAGATATCAGGTTACTCAAGTTGTTTATGGTTACCTCCAAAAATCATAGCTGGACTAATGATGAGGGATCAGAAGATAAGTTGATGTAATTTGATTTAGATTTACTTTGTTGCAAATTTTGGATTTCTTTCAGCATAGTTTCTTTTGTGTTTAGACAGCAGCAAGGATAGTTTGGTTTTCATGCTCAATAGTTCATTGTTTGATTTATTAGACTAGCAGCACATTTTCATTTCAGCAGCACATTTTCATTTCCTTTCAAGTTTTGTCATTGTATGTTTCAAATTCCTTTTTAAGTTTCAAGTTGGTAAATCATTATAGAGGATATAATTTCCTTGAACAATCATAACCATAATTGTTTTTATTTTAGAATTTCCATCTCACATTAGAAAACCAAAAATGACAAAAAGTTAAGAAATAGGTTATCTTGCACATATAGTGCGCCGCACTTCATCAGCTTACGAATCCCGGATTGATAAATTAATGTAGCAATTTAGGACACACTAAATTGACCAAACAGTAGGACTGAGGATCTCCGTGCACAGAGCCAGCATGAGTGCTTACCCAAAACAAATCTAACAATTGACATGTGGCATCAATTTATCAACTTGCCTCCTACTAGACCCAACTATCTATCTATTTATAACATCTTAGCCTTTGCTATCCGATGGTCCACAAACCATGGTTTGTGGACCCTAGAGCTACCCTTTAACCTATTACAAAAAATTAGGGGCTTTGACCCACCCCAAAACCCCTACACAGAACTGACTTTAACAAAATTGCACCAAAAACGTAGGTTAGGGAACCCCATTCCAACAGGACCACAACACAATCTTGTGACTTGTCCCGAGTCACTGCAGCCATTAGTTCTCCATCTTTGCTTGCAGCTGCTGATTTCCTCAACCAGCAGGGGTAACACTCCTTCACTTTCCACAGTAGCATTCTGAGAAATCTCCACCAATTTATGTGATGTTGGACCTTTTGTAGTGGCAGTGACACTCTCCAAATTTGTTGGGTGTGGAGCCTAATTATCTTATTTACTTTGTATCACAGCATTGGACCCCTGTACCTTAAATGGGGCGACAACACCACCCATAATTAATCGTTGCCATGGGGGGTCTAGGGGGGATCGGCAACGACTTTATGGAGCCCCCCCTGGCGGGCGGTTTCGGGGACATCGCCCTCGAAGCCGAAAACAGATGTAAAATTTCCTTGTAAAAGTATATTAATTTCTAGTCAATCTGGGTCGTTCATTAGGTGGATGATCTGACGGTAGAAATTGTGTTTAGTTTAGGGTTTTTTTCCCTAGAAGGCAACCCCTTGCTTTTATGAGGGTATTGTATTGCGGCTGTGTAATGTATGTGTATTCTTGGAGCGAGAAACAGAGAGGGAGACTGTGAGAGAGAACAGAGGATGTTACAGTGAATCTGTTGTAGGTTTTGTCTCTTCATTTTGCTGGATAATAGAAAGGAAGGACTAGATGTTCGGGGTAGACGTAGCCCAAAATGGGTGAACCACGTATATTTGTGTCTCTCTGGTTTTATGTGCTTTGTGTGCTTGTATTTTCTGCATATTTTATGTGTTGCATTGCTCTGTAATATTTAAATTTTCTAACAACTGGTATCAGAGCCGAAGGTATATTTGGCTGATAAACTCGTAGGAAAGAAGGGTTCCTGGTTCGAGTGGGAGCAATGGCGGAAGATGGTAAGTTTAGGGTCGAGAAATTTAACGGCCAAAACTTCCCGCTGTGGAAGATGCAGATGGAAGATTATCTATATCAGAAAGATCTGTACCTACCATTGAGTGGAAAAACAAAGAAGCCAACGGCCATGACAGACATGGAATGGAACATTCTCGATAGAAAGGCACTCAGAACAATACGGTTGTGCCTTGTGGCGTCAGTCGCCTTCAATATTTCGAAGGAAACAACAACAGAGGGTTTGATGCAGACGTTGGCGAAACTATATGAAAAACCCTCGGCCTCAAACAAGGTATTTCTTATGAAACGACTATTTAATATGAAGATGTCGGAAGGTGGATCTATTGTAGACCATTTAAATTATTTTAATACAGTTACCAGTCAGTTAAGTTTCGTAGGGGTAAACTTTGATGATGAAGTTAGATCTCTATTATTCTTATGCTCATTGACAGAGAGTTGGAATGGTTTAGTAATGGCCATTAGTAAATCTGTCTTTGGATCTAGTACTTTAAAGTTTGATGATGTTGTCAGTGCTATCCTTAGCGAGGAAATGCGACGGAAAATCTCCAGTGAGACATCGGGTAATGCTTTGAGTGCAGAGTCTAGGGGAAGAAGAATGGAAAGAGGAAAGAGCTCGAGATATCACAGTAAATCAAGGAAAGGCAGATCCAAGTCCAGATCATGGATAGTGTGCTGGAAATGCGGAAAGAAGGGACACCTAAAGAAAGACTGTAGATCTCGGAAGGGAAAAGAAGGAGACACACAGAAAGAAAACAATCTTGAAGCAAATGTGACAGGTGATGTGTTACAAGATGCTTTGATTATTTCTTTCGAAAATGTTACTGATTATTTGGTTGTAGATTCAGGGGCTTCATTCCATGCCACACCTGATAAGAAATATTTTCATGACTATGTTCAAGGATATTTTGGACAAGTCCGTTTGGGTGATGATAAACCCTGTAAAATTGTTGGAATGGGTAAGGTTATTGTAAAATAGTAGAATGGAAACCAATGGCTATTAAAGGAGGTAAGGCATGTTCCAAATCTAAAGAAAAATCTGATTTCAATAGGGCAGTTAGGCGGTGAAGGTTGTGTGACAAATTTCACATATAAATCTTGGAAGGTCACCAAAGGAGCCTTGCTAATAGAAAAAGGCGAAAAGGTTGGTACATTGTATTTATGCAATGGTATTTCTAACTTTGTTAATGCTTTAACTTCTAATGGAGCAGATGCAGCATTATGGCATCATAAGGTCGGACACATGAATGAGAAGGGGATAAAGATTCTTCACTCAAGAAATTTGTTGCCAAGTTTGAAGAATGTTGATTTGGATTTCTGTGAAAATTGCATTTATGGAAAACAAAAGAGAGTCATATTTCTCAGAGTTGGGAAAGAAAAGAAGAGTGAAAAATTAGAGCTTTTGCATACAGATGTATGGGGACCTGCTCAGGTATCATCTCTCGGTGGCTCTCATTATTATGTTAATTTTATTGATGATGCAACTAGAAAAACCTGGATTTATTGTATTCAGAATAAATCTGATGTATTTGATACTTTCAAGAAATGGAAAGCTTTGGTTGAGATTGAGACAGGAAAGAAGTTGAAGTGTCTTAGATTAGACAATGGAGGTGAATATTGCAGTAAAGAGTTTGATAGGTACTGTTCAGAGCATGGAATTCTTAGAGAGAAGACACTTCCAAGAACACCACAAGAAAATGGTGTGTCAGAAAGAATAAACAGAACAATCATGGAGAGTGCAAGGTGCATGAGATTGCATGCAGGATTGCCTTTACAATTTTGGGCAGATGCTGTAGATACTACTATTTATCTAATAAATAGAGGGCCTTCAAGTTCCTTAGATGGTGGTATTCTAGAGGAAGCATGGACAGGTAAAAAGGTAAACTAATCTTTTTTAAAGCCTTTTGGTTGTGAGGCCTTTGTCCATATTAATAAAGAAAATGGAACCAAGCTTGAGGAAAAATCAAAGAAATGTACCTTTATTGGATATGGTGTTAATGATTTTTGTTATCTCTTATATGATTATGAAAATCACAAAATCATTAGGAGCAGAGATGTAATATTCAATGAAAATGTATTTTATAAGAATCAGTTGCAGGAAAAGAAACAAGAAAAAGAAAGCAAGGAATACACGGTCCTTGATGAGATAACTAAAAAAGTAAAGGTGCCTGAAAATAATAATAATCAACAACCACAGCAACAGCAACCACCACAACAGCAACAGGCACCTCAAACACCAGAAAGTGGTGTTAGAAGATCTACCAGGATAAGTAGACCCCCCGAACGATACTCTCCTTCATTATATTATTTATTGTTGACTAATTCTGGTGAACCCGAATGTTATGAATAAGCAATGTAGGTTGAAAGTAGGAAGAAGTGGGAGCTAGCCATGGAAGAAGAGATGGACTCCTTAATGCATAACCAGACTTGGTACATAGTCAGGTTGCCTGCAGGTAAAAATACATTGCAGAATAAATGGATTTACAGGTTGAAGGAAGAATATGGAGGAAAACAGAGGTACAAAGCTAGACTTGTGGTGAAGGGGTTTGCACAGAAGAAAGGTATTGATTTTGATGAAATATTTTCTCCTATTGTTAAGATGACTTCAATCAGAACTATTTTAAGTCTTGTATCAGCGAAATATTTACATCTTGAACAATTAGATGTGAAGACAACATTTCTCCATGGAGATTTGGAGGAAGAGATATACATGCAGCAACCAGAAGGATATGAGGTCAAAGGGAAAGAAAAATTGGTGTGCAAGTTAAAGAAGAGCTTGTATGGCTTAAAACAGGCTCCAAGGCAGTGGTATCTAAAATTTGACAAGTTTATGTCCGAACAAGGTTATACTAGATGTCACTCTGATCATTGTGTTTATCTAAAAAGGCAAAATGATGGCAGCTATATTATATTGTTATTGTATGTAGATGACATGCTTGTTGCAGGATCTAACATGCAGGAAATAAATGTGCTCAAAAGAAAATTTGCAAATTCATTTGCAATGAAGGATTTGGGAGCTGCAAAACAAATCCTTGGTATGAGGATAACTAGAGACAGGAAAAATCACAAATTAACACTGTCTCAGAATGAGTACATAGAAAAGGTGTTGAAAAGATTTAATATGCACAATGCAAAACCTGTTAGTACACCTTTTGCTAGCCATTTCAAACTTAGTAAGGAGATGTGCCCAAAGACCCAAGAAGACATGGATTATATGTCTAAAGTTCCATATGCATCAGCAATTGGAAGCTTAATGTATGCAATGGTCTGCACAAGGCCTGATATTGCACATGCAGTGAGAGTTGTAAGTAGGTACATGAATAATCCAGGAAAAGAAATTGGATGGTAGTAAAATGGATTCTCAGATATTTGAGAGGTACCACAAATCAAGCATTATCCTTTGGTGGTTCAAAAATTTCTCTACAGGGATATGTTGATGTAGATATGGCAGGTGATAGAGATAACGGGAGGAGCACTACAGGATATGTATTTACTGTAGGTGGAATAGCTGTCAATTGGGTTTCAAAAATCCAAAGTGTTGTTGCAATTTCAACAACAGAAGCAGAGTATGTTGCTGCTACAGAGGCTAGTAAAGAAATGATCTAGTTATAAAGGTTTATGAATGAATTGGGTAAGAAGCATGATATGGGCACGTTATACAGTGATAGCCAAAGTGCCATTCATCTTGCAAATAACTCAGCATTTCATTCCAGGACTAAACAAATACATCTCAAGTACCATTTCATATGGTCAGTATTGGAAGATGGAGAGTTGAAGCTGGAAAAGATACACACTAGCCAGAATCCTGTAGATATGCTAACAAAAGTTGTAACCAGGGAGAAACTGAGAATGTGCTCAGTTTCAATAGGTCTTCAAGGATGATGATGAATATGAGAAATATTCAGGTCCAAAGAGGAGTCATTATCCAGCAAACAAAGTAGCGGTGGAGTTGCTACAATCAGTCTCCAAGTGGGAGATTGTTGGGTGTGGAGCCTGATTATCTTGTTTACTTTGTATCACAGCATTGGACCCCTATACCTTAAATGGGGTGGCAATGCCACCCGTAATTAATCGTTGCTGTGGGGGGTCCATGGGGGGGCGACAACGACTTTATGGAGCCCCCCCTAGCGGGGGGTTTTGGGGGCAACGCCCCCGACGCTGAAAACAGATGTAAAATTTCCTTGTAAAAGTATAGTAATTTCTAGTCAATCTGGGCCGTTCATTAGGCGAATGATCTGACGGTAGAAATTATGTTTAGTTTAGGGTTTTTTTCCCTAGAAGGCAACCCCTCACTTTTATGAGGGTATTTTATTTCGGCTGTGTAATGTATGTATATTCTCGGATCTAGAAACAGAGAGGGAGACTATGAGAGAGAACAAAGGATATTATAGCGGATCTGTTGTAGGTTTTGTCTCTTCATTTTGCTGGATAATAGAAAGGAAGGACTGACTGTTCGGGGTGGACGTAGCCCAAACTGGGTGAACCACATATATCTGTGTCTCTCTAGTTTTATGTGTTTTGTGTGCTTGTATTTTCCGCATATTTGATGTGTTTCATTGCTCTGTAATATTTAAATTTTCTAGCAAAAGTCTGGTTGAGCTTATTTACTGCGATATCGATGTCCTGAGAGAGCTTGAGGGCTTCATCGGCCCAAGGCTTAAGGTGGTGGCTGAGGATATTATTTTTCTAGTAGAGCTATTCAATGTAATCTATCAACGTGTGGCTGGTACGTAGTCATGCCAAGCATTGAGCTGGGATCAGAGTAGGCATAGTGGCTTCCATCTACTCAAACTCTTCTTCCTTCTAGTGTAGTGTTTCAGTAAGTTCGCAGAAGAGAGGATCTCGTTGCACCTTATTCCACAGCTACATAGCTCTCTTCAACAGTGTTGCACCCTGAGAAATCTGATCTGTGATGACATTAGTGGCCTCTGTGACCAGTGCGGCTCACTAGGTCCTTACATCAGGTGGCATTTCTAGTTGTAATTTGACCTACAAGGCCACAACTTGTTGTTCCATCTCTGTCTTGACCACCTGGATCTTGGTCTTTGAAGCCTTGAGTGCTGCAACAAGCCCCTCAATCTTGGCCTGGGGGTGGCAAAAGCCGGAATATCTTCAGTGACATCTTCGCAGAGCCTACTGATTAGGTGTTCCATCTATGTCTGCTACGCAATGGTGAGGGTATATGCAGCCTATGCCTGGGATACTTCAGCAGTTTTTTCTTCTATCGTCTGCTCAGTTGTATTGAGTTTTTGGTGCACGCAGTGGTCCTTGTGTTGAATCTCTTTGAACAGGGATGCATGGAGGACCTGTAATGGTTCATGTGGCAGGCGAGCTAGGTCTAATTGTACCTTTGGATAGGCCTGGACTTGTGCTCCTAACTCGGTTTGACCCAGCATGAGGGCTATGCGTGGCAGAGGGCAGAGGCGGTTTTCGTTGTATTGATCAATTCGCTGCTTGTTTCTAGGGCCGAACTTGCTTGGATCATACTTGTTTGCAGGGTGCCAGTCTTTAGCTGCAGAGACTGGAGCTCAGCTTAGAGGGTGTCGATTGTGGCCTTCTGCTGCTCTTCGAGAGCTAGCCATTTATCTTCTGCAGCAAGGGTGACTACGTCCACGATCTGCTCCAGGTCCTCCTTTGTCAAAGTAACTCCTGTGTCTCATTTTGGTCATTGAGCTCGTTGCTTCTTCTGTGGTCCTTTAGCAGGGTCACCCGTCCGTTTTGTTCCTTGAGGGGAGTTAGGTCTCTCACATCCAGACCCTCTACACCCATATCCTTCTACGAATCCTTCTACGAACACTTATATGAACCGTTATGTGCTTCCAAGTTCACTTCCTTCCCAATACTCTTACCATGTCCTTCCTTCTATGGTTCTGGGTCCACCCCTTTTCTAGTATTGTTGCCCTGTCCTCTGGTCTCCTTGGTGGTGGTGGGCAGGGTGACCTTTGTGGTGCTCGTACCTGCAGTGTCCTTCGTACCTGACTTGAAGTCAATTTTCCAGTGCAGAGGCCAAGCAACAATAAGGCGGTCAATCTCCTCATCCATGACCATATATGGGAGTGATACCCATGATGGATCCTTGCAGCCCCTGATATGTACATTGTGCATAGTTACCTAAAATGATGTGATGCTCTTGTACTTATCATAAATTTTTGGGGACAAGCGTGGTTGGTAATTGATAGAAACTGTGAGCCTGATCTAAAATAGGACCCAAAAGACTTGATTATCATCCATACATTTCACGTCCTTTGAATCCCACAAGATTGTGTATCATGCTCCCTTGCGCATACCTGGCTCGAGCTCAGGGAGAACTGAGTCTTCAAGTGCTTCCTATGTGACCAACGCGATGAGGAGAAGTAGCCATGAGTAGAATAATTCTTTTCCCTGACCCTGGGCCTCGTGCACATTCTCTAGAAATTCATTGCACAAGAATTGGGACCAGTTGTAGCAGAGCCCCTTTTCGCAGCACCCAGCAAACTAAATCACGTACGCAGGGATGGTTGCAACCTAGAATTCGTGCATAATTTTGCATGCTAACAACAAGGTGCCCATGCATGCACCGGGGTCACTGATGGTGCTGATCATGAACGCCCTAGTGTTTCGTTCAACGTGATAATCCTCACACACCTTATTAGCAATCTGCTTTTCATATTTATTCCTGACACATTCCATGGGATTCAACCCCTTCATGGTTAGGCCAGTGATACTGTGAATGATTTTTTCATCTATGGGAATGTGATCCTGGATCCATAAGCTGCCATCATGGACCACGGCAAGCACCTAGCGCAAAAGTCAGTTTGTGACATTATAGTGGCCAAAATGAGTCATCCAGAGAAGGTTTAATAGCCCAGAACCAGCCAACCCACTTGCCCATGGCATGGGGACTACCTTCAACACGTCATCCTCTAATACCATTTCAAGATATAGCTCAGATGCCAATTCAGAGAAGGCATCCAAGTTGGCCAGGTCGTGGTCGTCGAATTTTACCGAGTGGAGTTTGCCAAGGGAGTCTCCAATTATGGGGACTTCTCCCAAGATCAGCGGCATTTGCAGATAGGTGCAGAAACCATCAATATTCTTATGTGTGCACATCGAGCACCTGTGAGGCTAGACATAGGGTGGCATCCAGTTTATCGGTTCAGGGATCCAGGCCTCTTCCTGAGCAGAAAGAGGTATCTTTAATGGATTGGGCGAGTGTGCTTGTGGCACCGTTCATGGGGATTTCACATTCCGAGGGGAAGTATGTGGCTTCACTGCAACCCACTTCGCAGGTTTCCCCAACACTTGGCATTTTTCCTTCCCTTTCTGCTTTCCCTTACTCGGTGTGGACATAATCTCCTTGACTTCAAGGCTAACTTCCAGCACTTCCTCAGATTCTCTCTCCGTCAAGGCCATGGTCTGGGAAGATTCAACGATATTAGTCGCAGTTATTCTGGCATGAAATATTAACTCAGGGTGGCTACTATCTGAGGGGGAAGCATGCTCAAACATGAACAAGGCGCAATAGTCGTAGATTCTTGCGAAACACAAACTGCTCAAGCTACACCAAACCCTCTTCTGAGTTATCCATGTGCTTTTATAGCCGTGGAGATCAACCAATGGTTCCGTGAACTTATCAGGAACTTACCATCAAGTAAACGGTAAAAAATGTTTGGAAATCGCCTCATTAATTACTGGATGCTTGCTCCTTTCAATGGTAAAATTTTATTTTTACGCAGTTTTACTGTTCCATTGGCTAGTTTTCGCAGCTATAGATTACCCTTGTTCTTCCAGCGCACCTTCTACGCTATGAGCACATCCCTATGCTCCCAGCACACCTCCTACGCTCTAAGCACACCCCTACGCTCCCAGCGCACCTCTCCGGGCCTCCAAGCCTGCGATCGATCCCTACACATACCACAGTTCTGCCTGTAATTTTCTCCCTTCCTGTGCATATTCCGCCCCATACAGCTACTCCGGCCATATAGTCATTTGATCCGATATGGTTTGAGCTGGCTACCATTGACATATCCTAGTACCATATCACCACGTAGCATGGCTAACCAAACCACTCCTCCATCAATAATTTCCTTTACCATATAGGGACCTAGCTAGTGCTGACGAAACTTCCTTGGGTGTTTCACAAATTGGCTATCATATAGCAAGACCAATTCTCCCTTTGCAAATGTCTTTTTCTGAATATGTCGATCATGTCATGCCTTATCTTAGGCCCTCTGAACTTGCTGATGGAAGTTAGCAATGAAACGACCTTCCTCCAAGGCCACAAGCTGCGCTAACCATTCTTCCATGATATCAGGCTTCACCATATTTGTAAAGTATGTGATGTGCAGGATAGGAACAATATACTCCATGGGCATAATGGCCTCCTTGCCATAGAACATCCTAAATGGTGTCTTCCCATTCAAATTCTTGCAGGTGGTTCAATAGGCCCAAAGAACTAATGGGATGAGCATGTCCCAGTCGCTGTGATTGGCATTACATACCTTGGTCAGTTCCTACTCCAAGATATTATTAAAAACTTCTACAACTCCATTTGCCTGTGGATGATGTAGGGTGATTTTCGTGTGGTGGATCTGAAATTATTTAGTTAGGGCCTTTATTGTTTCATTAACAAAATGCTTACCTCTATTGCTCATTAATATCTTTAGACAGCCAAACCTGGTCAAAATATGCTCAAAAATGAAGTGTGCAGCAGTATCTATAGTGAAATCCTTCACAGCTTTCCCTTCAGCCCATCTGGTCACATAATCAGTTGCGGTGATGATGTAGCGTGCATCTATCTTCTTTCTTGGCGGGTCGATTGGCCCAATGAAGTCGATGGCCCATTTTTCAAATGCTTGCAGGTCCATTTACGATTGTAGGGGCATTTCGTCTCTACGTGATGGCCTTCCTATCATTTGGCATGTATCGTAGGCTTTGCAATAGTCGTGAGATTCACTATGCAGTGTAGGCCACCATAGCCCAACTCTCAAGATCTTTTGCATCGTTTCTTTCCCTGGATAGTGACCTCCTACTATGCCCCCATGAGCTTTTGCTATGATGGTGTGCCTTTCATGCTCCAACACATATCTTCGCAACACCTCGTAAGCTCCTAGCTTATAAAAATGGCCTGCAATGATGGTAAAATCCGTTGCGCGGGTTACCAACTCCTTCTTCTATTGTACTGAATATTCTGCAGGCGCCATCCCTGTAGTCAGAAACTGAGTGATGTCAATGAAGTGCGCATCAACCACCTTAATTGCGAAAAATTGTGCATCAGGTAGTCCTCCTTCTAGGTTAGTTGGTTCCTCACCGCTCTTGATTCGGGATAAGTGGTATGACCCAGCATTCAACTTTCCCAGCTTGAAAATGATCTCAAATTCAGATTCTTGGAACATCAGTAGCCATCGGCAGATTCCCCCCTCCAAAGTAGACTTATTCACTAGGTACTTCAAAGCTGAGTGATCTGTAAACATCTTGAAGTGCCCTCCTAATAGATAATGCAGGTATTTTTGTAGGGCGTATACCATGGCCAACCCCTCACGCTCCATATTGGAATAGTTGCGCTCCACACCAAAAAGTTTCCTACTAGCAAATGAAACCGGATGGTCAATGTCTTTGTCTCGAGGCTGCATAAGGACAACTCCCAGGTCGATCCCAAATGCATCTACTTTAACGTGGAAAACCTTTTCCCAATTAATAAATATGAGAATAGGCACAGATACCATCTTCTCCTTCAGTAGCTCAAAGCTCTTCTGACACTCCTCGTCTCAAAGAAATGAAACATCCTTCTTTAAAAAAATTTCCATAGGTGTTGTGATCAGCGCGTACCCTTGAATGAACTTCCTATAGTAGTCTGTGTGTCCAAGGATAGATTTTTTCTGTCTCTCAGTTGTAGGTACTTCCAGGTTTATGATAACTTATATTTTGGCGGGGTCGACCATCAATCCTTGTCGACAGAATATGTGACCTAGCAAGATCCTGAAGGGTATGCAAAATATGCACTTCTTGATATTCAGGGAGATCTGGTGCTTTTGACAGGCATCAAACATCATGCACAAGTTTGAGACATGCTTCCTTACTAACCAAAAGACGGTATAGTCATCAAAATATACCTCCAAAAACTTGTGGATGAACTCCTTGAATACTGCAACCACCACCCGCGAAAATATGGTAGGGGCATTCTTGAGCCCAAATGGCATGACAGTACACTGAAAATATCCCCATTCAGTGGTGAACGTGGTTTTACTGCGATCTTCAAGTGCGATCCTGATCTGATGGTAGCCCGAGAACCTGTCCGTGAACGAGTACGCTTCCTGCCCCCCCACGTTATCGGGGATTTCATCTGAGAATGGTGTAGGAAAGGGATCATGGATGCAAAAATCATTCAATTTGCGCAGGTAAACACAAATCCGTATCTCTCCCTTACTATTTTTCTCCTGAACCACCATAGGACTTACCCAATTTCACTGTTCGACTGGTTTGATGATACCTGCAGTGAGCATTTTTGTCGATTTCTTCCTTGACTTTTTGCTTGTACTTAGGTTTCAACCGATAAGGGAACTACTTCACAGGGCATGCATCTGGTTTTAAAGTGATGTGCATGACCCCTAGGTCCCCTGTAATCCCTTTGAGTTCCAAGAATTTTGTTGGAAATAAGTCCTAGTATTCTGTGAGGAGTTCTGCAACTTTTCCCACAGTATCATGATCCATGTAGTCCCCAATTTTAGCTATCTTAGGCTGCTTCTCCATTCCAATGTTGAATTCTCGCAGCTTCAGAGGCTTAGTGACATCGAAGGTCTGCAGTGGGGGTCCAGAAACTGCGCATTCCCCCTCCAACTCTGGGATAGAGATATTTCACGGATCTTCATCACAGTCCTCCATTGATAGATTGCGACAATTTACAATATCCTACATCTGCATCTCCCACGTTGGTGCCTCATGTGCTACACAAGCGCGTGATTCATCAAATACTAAGGAATCTATATCCTGCAGAGCTTCGTCGAGGACCTTGGTTCCTCCTATGAAACCAAATGTCCCTAAAAACGCGTCCTTCGAGGCTTCCTAGTGGGGCGTGCACTGGTGTAATTCTACATCTAAATACCTACATGTGGTCGGGATTGGTCCCAAGGCATGAATTAACAGGTGGACCCATTCCATCGTAGTTCTTTCGCACCATTCTTCCATCCATGTGGACAAGTGCTTGCACGAGTCCCTTGGCCCTAAGAAAGTTTTCACGCGCAGCTGAACTAGAGGTTCAAACCATAAGACCGTCATGTCTCGAAACTCTTCCCATTCCTGGAACGTCCCCTTATGCGTGTCCCACCACCTCGTAGGGGTTGCAGGCATGGCTATATTAAGGGCCCACAGCCTTCACTCCTATAGGACTTCAGCTTCAAATGCTCGCAAAAACTCCCTAATACTACCAAAACGATCAAAGTAGGGCAGTTCTCTTACCTCTGAGGAGATACACCGGAAGTTCTTTGTGATTCTAAGACATCGCAGCGCAGATACATCATGTAACCAATTCTGCCAATTTTCTATCTCCCCGTCGGAGTTAGAGAAGCATTCGATGTCCTTCTCCCAGAAAAGCACACCATTAGCCATAGGGTTGATCCAATCTTCGTCCCGAGTGGTTAATTTATAGATGTGATCCACATCCTCTTCTTAGCACACTGGTTCTGTATACCACTCTCCTTCGGCAGGGTTTAGTGGGACTATCACCCTTGTACCCTCATTCTCAAACACCACGCTTCTTTTCTTTAGGTTGATAATACCTCCCAAGTCTATTTCCTAATCCAATCCTAGCAGCGCAGGATAGGGGTCCACATCTTCCACAATATGAATTACCTCAAATTCGGCACAGACTTTAACTCCTACGATATCTACCGTAAAATTTAACAACCTTCCCAACGGTATGATCTTCTATTGGTTGGCTATCCGCAACTAGATAGTATACCATTCCAACTCAGGCTCTCCCATTCGCAACCAAGTTTTCTTGGGTAGTATGTCCGCATCTGACCCTAGGTCCAAAATAACCTGATCCATTTCATAGTTTCCAATCTAAGTTGTTAGCCGCATTTCCTGACTAGTGTGTTTATTATGCTTGTAAAGTTTGTACACATCCTTAACTTCCGGGGGAGGGTTAGTTCTCTCTACACAACTACCTATTAGTGCTTGTATATTTTATGCTGCCTTCTAGTTGCGTAGCAGCTTCATACATGCCTGTAGAAATGGTTTAAATTCGTCGTCTGTTCTTAGGTTTGCTGGAGCTTTTGAAATAGGTGCCTCATCCCAAGTAAAGTCTTTGCGAGCTATGACGAAGGTTTCCTTTTCCTTCCGTAGGTCTAAGCTTTCCTGTTTGATAACTTCTTTCCAGATAAGAGGTTCAAGTTCGGCTTTCTCCTCATCTCCTCCAGTAGCCATGTCGCTGCATGTTATGACATTAATACTTGTTCCTTCATCATGCGGTTCCACCTTAACCCTATGCATGTTCTGTGTAGGTTTCTGTTGTTTTTCCTACATTTTTTTTATCATAATTGGATAGTATTCAATCACATGGTCTAGTTGTCTACAATACGGGCAATATTGTCTCGCAGGGTTCGGACGGTCCCTCACAAAGTGCCCTATCTCCCAATAGTTTTAACAGATAATTTTTCCTCTTCCCCGACTTGCGGCTCCACCCCTCCCCCCTCCCCTAACCCTCACTGGGGAGCCTCCTTTGCTTGAGGGAGACAGTGGTGAAGAAGGGTAAGCCTGTACCTTGTATAGGTTTCCTCGATCTATCATCAAGTCATAGGTCCAACAATTATGCTCATCATGCCCCACAAAGGAGTAGAATCGACACCATTTTTTCTTCAACTCTAGGACATAGGCACCAAGACAGGGATAGTGGTTAGTATCATGTAGCCCAACAACACGACAATCAGCACACCATAACGTCGTACCACTCAGTCCCGCAACCTCCTTAGGGCGCAATGGGCTAGGTCCCCCAGCCTGCATGTAATCTATCAACAGAGGACACTAGTCCTTGGTATGGCCAGACACCCTATATCTTATGCACCATATGTCTGGAATAGCCTCTTTT
This sequence comes from Pinus albicaulis, assembly GCA_034641835.2. NCBI lineage: Eukaryota > Viridiplantae > Streptophyta > Pinopsida > Pinales > Pinaceae > Pinus > Pinus albicaulis. The sequence goes on along the minus strand of CM076581.1, from coordinate 1,073,604,582 downwards.
CCTCGTTCCTTTTGCAGGTTTTTTATTTCAAGTTACATTTCCTCTAGTTGTCCCTAGATCTGTTATACCCCAAATTGTGCATCATCTCTTGGCGTAGCCTCTAGTTTCATAGCAATCTCCGAGGATTACTCTTCCATCTCAATTCTTGCTGACCCATAGATCCGCATAGCTGAGGTAATGGCATAACAATAAACCATTCCTTGTTTTGGCTATCATCATACAAGAATTCTCCATCTCTAATAACCTTCTTCAATCGCTCATCAACTTCCCATACAGATTCAATGGGTCATTTTCCAAAGTCTTTTAGTTCAGTTACCAGCTGTAAGAGGAATTAGGCTTTCAGAACTGCTGTTTTAGAGCTTTCTTAATCTCCTGAATGGATGGATCCATTTGTTGTCCTACATATCCCATATACCAGTCCAAGTGTTGGAATCATGATTGCTGTTAGACCCACAGGCATTAGTCTCCGCTACAATCGCTAGAGTTAGGATCCACAAGAGGCGGTTAGTCCATGTCACGAAACACACGGGGAGCGTTAAACCCAATGTCCAACAATCTCCCCCCCAACGCGAGCCGGGTGAGTTTCGAACTTGAGACCTATCGCTCTAATACCACTTGTTGGAATCACAATTTCCGTTAGACCAAAACCCACAGACATTATTCTCCACTACACTCTCTAGAGTTAGGATCCACGAGTGGCGGTTACTCCATCTCGCGAAAAACATGGGGAGCGTTGAACCCAATGTACAACACCAAGGCCCTTCCTTCAAAGGTGAGTGATATTTGAGCTCTCTTTATAGCATCGATAGCTATGTTCTGTGCAGTCCATACTAATTCTGCTACAAACCAAAATCGGTCAATATCTTCATCTCCTACTCCCTTGAAGGTAGGGAGTTTGATGTGTGTGGCCAAATCCTCTTCTGGTAGCGGTAGAGGTGTGGCTGAGTTCTTACCCTTCTGTCAATTTGAAGTTGGTGTAGCTGGAGGGCTATTTTTTTGTGCGCAAACGATTCTCTTAATGGACTATAAATGGATCGATCTCCTTCTTGATTAGTTCGGTAGTACTTACCACTTTGCGTTGTACTCTCACTTAGATCAGAGGTCATTCACTCGATGTGGCTGCACATAACGCCTTTTTCGCATAGTAAAATTTTGATTAACAATGGCAGTGATTTCAAGAACTTACCCAAAACTCTTTGAAGAACCTTCGTTCTACTTCAGAATAGGATATGAACTAATCAACTGCAAATTCTGTCACAAATCGTCCCAGCATGCTATCTACCCAATGATCTACAGTACGAGTGATCATATTGTCAGTCCTTTCCAGCTATTGAATCAATTTTGGTGTCCACTGCATAATCTGATTGTCCTTCTAGCACATCTTGAATTCTACGAGCCTTGCCAACCACTCCTAAAGCTCATGCACAATGGTTACAAAGAAAATTTCATAGACTTCGGTGAAGATGTACTTGTTCTTCCACTTCTCAGTCGTCACCTTTGTGTTGCGATTCTCCTTTACAACAAACTCCTGAATATGTCTTTCAAACCAATCTTCAATTTCCACCCTCTCGGATCTCCAAGGACCTCGTGGCATTACCCGATCTCTCTCTCAAAATGCTCCCAGTCTCGGAAATAGAACCATTTGTTGGCTTGAGGGGTCCTCGCCCAGGTTCAAAGGTTAAGTTTTTCCAACAAACCCCTATAATACTTGCCCTTTCGGCAATGACAGACTTGCGCAAGCCAATGTCTCACCCGAAGCAGTATGGCAGGGTGTTGGAACCAGATTTCCACACCCCGAGAGAGAGTAGGTAATTTGAGGAAGATCTAGGTCACAGCTTATTATGTTTACATAGAATGAGTCTATTCGTGGTTCTTTTCACAATGTAATTTACATATAACCATCACAAAGCTATCAGATCTAATCAGTACATTCGCATCCACGTGCGTATTTACCAAATACCATCATAGAGCACTATAATCGCAGCCAATATCAGATCACATATAAACTTATGCTAAATTCAGAATAGAGATATATTCATAGCTTAAATATGAATCACATATGTGCTTCAACGGTAAACAAAACCAATTCAAGTAACACACAGATACTTTAAGGATACTTCGCATTAATTAACATTCAGATCCACTTACAACCAAACCACAGCCCGTGCACACAACCTAGAGGGGTCTGCACACATCAGGACTGAGGATCTCTATGCACACAGCCAGTAGGAGTCCTTACCCAAAACAACCCAAAACAGATCTAACAGTTCGCATGTAGCATCAATTTATCAACCTGACTCCTACTAGAGCCAGCTATCTATCTATTTATAACATCTTATCCTTTTATATTCAATGGTTCGCAAACCGTGATTTGCAGACCCTTGAGCTACCCTTTAACCTATTACAAAACATTACGGGCTTTGACCCACCCCAAAACCCCTACGCAGGACTGACTTTAACAAAATTGTACCAAAAACGCAAGGTAGGGAACCCTGTTCCAACAGGATATATTATAAAATATTCATGAGGGAGATAAAAGGGTAAATATGGCTAAGTTGCAAGTATATAGAACACATTTTAAGACCTTAAAAATCAATGAATATGAAGATATAGCTAAATAATTCTTGAGATTTGCTGAAGTTGTTAACATCATGATAGGTCCAGGGGAAACAATTAAAGAAAGTGTAATAGTTCAGAAAATATTGAGATCATTACCATCTAAATTTAATCCTAAGATTTGAGCCCTAAAAGAAACAACAGACTTCGAAATTTTGACCAGGGACCAATTACTTGGGACCTTGACAACGTATGAGATGAGAATTCCAAAAGGGAAGTCAAACGTCAAGGAGGCACCCTTCAAGGTAGACAAGTTCATAGAATAAAAGGCATGTTCATGCTCAGGTTCTGATGAAGAAGAAGAAAAATCCATTAGAAGGTTGAAGAAAGGAACAGGTAAGTATAAAGGGAAAAATCCATTTAAATGGTTTAATTGTCGAAGCGTGCGATATTATGCCTCAAAATGTCCCTATAAGAAAGCAAAAAAATCAACCAAAAGGGAAAGAGAAGAAAAAATTCAATAATATGCAGAAAGAGAAAAGATTTTAATAGATAAAATTTTATGCTCAGCAATACATCAGTGCATATGAAAGCTCCGATGAATATTCTAGTGAATATGGAACCTCTGAATTCATTTTGATGGTCTTGGAAGGGCTTGAAAAATATTTTCTGGAATATGAAGAAGAATGTCAGGTAGATATTCAGGGGGAGTTGGTTAGTATCCTGAATGAAATAGAAAGGCTTAAACTCAAGAACAGAAAGCATAAAGAGATTCTTATGAAATATGTAAAAGAAGAATCAAATTCAGAAGACATTATTAAATTGAAAGTTTAACTTGAAGAAGCAAAGAAGGCGGAAGATATTCTAATGCAAAAAATAAGAGAGAAAAATTAGGAGTGTGAAAGATTGGAAGAAGAGGTGGTAAGTCTCAGGAAGAAATTAGAGAAGGCTCAAACTGAATTCTCTATGAACATTCAACAAATAAAAGGTTCTGAACAATTGGACAAGATATTAAATGCTCAAATATATCCATTTGTAAAGGTTGGGTTAGAATATGAAGGAGAATCCAGTAAGTCCAAGGTAGAGGATAATAAGGCAATCAATTTTGTAAAAGTTGTCATGGGAGACAAAGATAACTCTCATCAATCTGAGAACAAAAATATGGGCAACTCTTCAACATCAAACGAACAACTGCAAAGAAACAATACTAAAAAAACCCAGGAGACAAAAGGAGTGAACAATCAAACAACAAACAAGCATAGACCATACTGCATCAGAAGACAAAATTTTCAAATGTCTAGATGGTTATATCCCCAACCATCACCCTCTACCAGGTACAGATATTCCTTCTATGGGTACTGCTACTACTATAAAAAAATTGGACATCAAGCCATAGATTGTATAGCTTATGTAAAATTATTTGATTTATGAAATTAAAAATGAACTAAGGATAATAATGGATTCACGTGTGTATATACTCCCCTATGTAATACTATTGAAAGTTTTTATTGTCACAAGTTTGGACACAAGTCATACGAATGTCATGTTAAGGAAAATAAACCTTCATCTTAGAAAGAACAAATAAATACATACAATGGAGAAATAATATTAATAAGTGTGATCTAGTTCTATATGGTCAATGATATGTGGAGAGTGGTTGCTCTAGACATATGACTAGAGCCATAAGCAATTTTGTAACCATGGATGAAAATAAATCTGGTAATGTCACATTCGGCAATGATAAAACAGGGAAAATTAAAGGAAAAGGGACAGTTAGTATGAATAATGGAAGAGGAAAAGCTTGGGATGTATTGTTTGTAGATGCTCTAAAACACAATCTACTAAGTGTAATTCAAATGTGTGACAAAGGTTGTGAGGCTCTCTTTAGAGCTCAAGATTGTGAAGTCGGGTCCATCACTATAGGAAAAACTCTGGTTAAGGGGGTTCGAACAGAGAGTAATGTATACATCATCAAAGATGAGAGTAAAGGGAGGTACATGAGCAAAATTGATGAATCTTGGCTATGGCATAGGAGATTGGGACATCTCAATTTTGACCACATCATCAAACTAAGCAAGAAGAAAGTAGTTAGAGATCTAAAAGCCTCAAAATACTATATGTAGGTCCTTCCAAATGGGAAAACAAACTCGAACATCATTCAAAGTCAAATAAAAGTTATCAAGTAGTAATCCTCTACAACTAGTTCACATGGATCTGTGCGGGCCTTTGAGAACATATGCACCAAGAGTAGAAAAATATTTCATGTTGATAATCATTAACTATTCTAGATTGACATGGGTGGAATTTCTCAGATACAAGTCTGAAGCATTCAAAAAATTCAAAATGTTCAAGGCACTAGTAGAAAACCAAACAGGGGGTAAGATAAAGTGTATCAGATTAGACAAAGGAGGTGAATTCGCATCTGATGTGATTCTGGACATGTATAATGAATTTGGGATAAAACAACAATATATTGTTTCAGATACACCACAACATAATGGAGTTACAGAGAGGTAAAATGGGTTTGTTTAGCAAATAGCCAGAGTTATGATGCAAGAACGAAACATCTCTCAAAGCGACTAGGAAAAATTAGTACATATCCAACAATGATTTTTTGAATTTTCCTTTTATCTAAACTAGTTTATGCCCACGTGATGTTAAAATGGCCTTATCGAGATGGATGGATTCAATATTTATGTTGTCGTCTATGAGCATTTTTTGGATATGAATGTTGTATTTAACATCATTTAATCTTTCAAATGTGTTGAGCTGACTTATTTCACTTCCAATATTTCAAATGTGTTGAGCTAATGTATTTCTCTTCCACAAATTTTTATGCTAAAATATTCTTACCCTTACAATTTTGCATGCTACAAGTTTGGTTGATAATACATATTTTTATGACAAACAACATAATTAAAGAATTGTTAATAACAATTTATATAATTATCACCACACCTATCTCCAAAATAATAGACTCCAATAAATAACATAGTAAGTGCACACATTCAAATGAAAAGTCTATATAAAACCAAAAGTTACGTGTGGCTTTATTAATAGCCTTATGAACAATGTATCTCCATTTTCTATTCTTAAATTTTGGTTGAGAGATATAGGTAGGGTGAACGGAGCACATAATGTAATGAGCTGTTGTTTCTATCACTACATGGAAAAATAAGAGGGGGTTGAGAAGGCATATTACTATTAACTGATGGAAGAAAGTAGATGTTTCCTTTTATCGACACTTTGGTATTTTTTTAATAGCATTTGAAGATCGGGTGAACTTGGAATTGAATTAACTTCATGTAAAATTTATAAGATTTTTTTGATAGGTAATTATGTAATTAAAACTAAATTCGTGTTGTATAATTGTGTTTACATAGATATAATTTTCTGACATCCATGACTTATGATCGGAATTCAAGCAATGCAATTTTAACTGGTGATTAATTACTAGTCAAACGTTGTTTCTCATGTTTACCTAATTTTAGTTTTGTATTTACCTATTTTTACATAATAACTTTGCATGTCAAAGTTAATCTCTTTATGATGTTTGGAATTTTGTTTTGTGCAGTTGAAATATTCTTTACAACTTCATATTGATGGCACTAGTCCTATACGAAATATATTTGCTGTCAAGTATAGCTTTAGCTTTAATTGTGACATTATTGTAGAAAGTAGAAATTACTTTTAAGAAGGGATCAATTAACCCTTTTCAACATTTATTTTGTAGTTATTTTGTATTGTTAATTGGTTTTTAGCTTTTTCTTTTTTTTTAATAAATAAGGTTTTTGTTGCTTATTTATGGTAGGAGAATCTCAAGTGCGGATTTGTTTACTAGAATATATGAAGTTGATGATACTACAGTCAAGCAAGTAGATAATTGAATCATATTTGACAGGGTAAGTTATATGGATCTTGCATATTTTCCCCATGAATAAGAAATTAAGAGGAAACATTGTGTATTTTTTCCAGCCTTCAAAATTTCTTAAGAATACTTTAGCTATTTTTACATCATAATTTTTCATATTAAAGTTAATCTCTTTGTGAAGTTTAAATCTTTATATTCATGGCACCAGTCCTATAGCTTAAGATATTGACAATCAGGTATAGCTTTAATTGTGACATGATGTAGAAAGTGGACAATACTTTTAGCAAGATATCAACTAACCCATGCATTTTTTCATTATTTATTTTGAATTGTTAATAGAAGTTTAGTTCTCATTTTTCGAATAGATAAGGTTGTTTTCGCTTAATTACGATAAGAGAATCCCAGGCACAAAATTGTTTGCTAGAATAGATGTAGTTGATGCTACTACAATGAAGCCAGTAGCTAACTGATTAATTTTTGACAGGGCAGGTTATATGGATCTTGCATATTGTCCCCGTGAATAGGCACTTAAGAGGTAGCAATCTATTTTTTTAGGATTTGCATTTCATGAGTGTATTTTTTTTCACATGCATGATCTTGTCATTGCAACAATAGGACCTATTCTGAACAGTCCTAACTACAACAACTGGTTCTCATGTCACATTTACTGGCCACATTACTAGATCAATTATTCATTATCTCAAAAACAATAATTATTTCTTGTGAGCCTTATCTAGACTTACAACCTATTGCATTTAATTTAAATATTGAAAATAGGAAATTTGTGATTTATTTTTAAATGAGATGGGAGGTCTTATAATGTTAGCATTGTAATCTTCCAGTGTTCTAATATCTATGCAGTTTTCTACGTCAATTGAAATGCAATGCACTCCTTTGCCGTCATTGTATAAATTATAACTAGAAAATTGAAATCATTCAAAAATATTTTTCCCATACTTGTAACGCTAGAGAAATATGTAAAGTTACAACAACTAGACCTTTCATATACCAAGCTCACCAGGCATATGCCTCATCTCGGACAATAGTGCTTCAAGTTACAACGAATGATGTCACATGCGAGATATTTATTGTATTTTTTTGTACCATATGCATGTGAAATGACACATGGGAATTATTTGCAACATTGGTGGTGGATTAGTAGATTTTTCAAGTTTCATATTATTTGTAGTGGATTGGTAGGTTGTTCACATGTCATATTGTTTGTAGGGTCAAGCTTTGTTTCACATATAATATGGTGATTATTAAAATGCCTGAAATTTTATTTTCCAAGCTGATGAATATTGCTTAATTGTTTCGGGGTTGAACATTAAATGTTGCTTCAGCCATAAGGCATCTAAGTTTGTCTTTTTAGCAAGTCACAAAACATCTTGTACCATGTATTTTTGTTAAGAAGAATAGAGGTTTCTCTTTAAATAATTTATATTGCAACCGAACTAGTTCCAAACTAACAATCTATTGTAAAGTTAAAATAATTTTATTCCCTACTCTTAAAAGTAGTAATTTATATTGTAAAAGAAATAGTTCCAAACTAAACAACGTCTACATCACATAACATATCATATTTCTTTTTATATATAAACTTATTTCATATGCAATATTGTTTCCTTTACCGCATTTGGTGTAATTGCTAATTGAAAATGACGCAATACATATGAACTGTTGTGCTAGTTTATGCCTTAATACCTTGTATGGAGTGGTCAAAATCGCTACAGCAGCCATTGTCAGTTATGGTAACTTGCTCTACTTTGTTTTGTATGCAGTATTCCAAATCGCTACAGCTGCCATCATTGATTATGGTAAGTGCTTGTCTGTGACGATCGATGTAAACCTCGCTGATAGAAACGTAAAAACAACGCACTTGACGTTTGCGGTCAAAATCGCTACAACCATTATTGGTTATGGTCAGTGATTCTCCTTTGTTTTGTATGCATTAGTCCAAATACCTACAGCGGCCATCGTTGATTAGGCTAAGTGCTTTTCTGTAATGATCCATGTAAACCTCGCTGATAGAAACGTGAAAACAACGCACTTGACTACTGTTTCTAACTCGGCCTCCATCAAAATCCTCGTCGCTTTCAATTGCTGGCTGTATCACTTTTTCAATTGCTCATACTTCCACCCATCATTTATACTTTTGTTAATTGTTATAGAGAACTTTATTTTCATACCTGAAGTAAGAATACAGGTTTCTTTCATCAGAGAAATACTTATTAAAACTCAATTGAGGTTTAAAACTTAATTGAGGGATAGTCGTTAATGATTACTAATTTTTTTTATAGGAAACTTGATTTTCATACATGAAGTAAGAGTATATGTTTCTTTTTGTCAGAGAAATACTTATATATATATATGGGGTTGATTTATTATCATTATTTTATGATATTCAGAATAAATCATTCGGAAGAGATAAATTTTCAATTTTACGGAATTGTTTACCTATTTCTCCACGAACCCTCAACCAAATAACAATTTTAAATCCTATGCTATATACACGAAAACAAAAACACAAATTAAACTAAATATATGTGTTTGGAATCCATGTGATTAGTGGATATACCAGCTGGGTTGGTGCGAGCTGCTTCATTTCATGTGATATCAGGCTTTCAGCGAGAAGCTGCAAGCTGAAATTTCTCAGATGAATCAGAAAAGCAGCCCAAAAAATATTGGATATGAAGAGGAGATACAGCGAGGGAAGAGTAGGGAAAATTTGAGGTCGCCACATCAGGTTAGGTATAGTTTTGAAATATTAGTTTGACAATATAATGAGTTGGGGATGAAAGTAATCGTTAGGTCTAGTTTTGAAATGTTAGTTTGACAATATAATGAGTCTGACCATGAAAGTTATCTCTAGAGAAATAAATTAGACTTCACCTAGTTTCCTGATAATAATATTTCATTAATTAAATATCATTATTCTATCCAATAACATACTTTTGAAAAAAAATTATATTTGAAATACACTATGACAAGTGAGATGGCGATTATACAACTGATTTTTTCACTATATCACAGGTTGACTGTACAGATTTCTTGAAAATCCAGTAGTCTTTAGTGCGACTTTTTGAAGGTTTTTACGGTGTAATTTCTCTAAATTCCAACCGGAATTTATTGAAAAGAGAAGTTTGATTGCCAACTTTGCACAATCGAAGTGCCCTAGAGGTTTTTGAGGGTGCTGAATCCATATATAGAGTCAAAAAACCAATTTGAATAGCAAAAACTAAAATTTTACCTCAAAAATTTTCCCCAGATTCCGACACTAAACTTCAAAAAATCACACTAAAGACAACTCCCTTGAAAACTAACCCCAGAAATCCCTGCTAATTCGTTAGGAAATTGTGAGTGGGGTGGAATTCATACGTACAACTGTCACGCGCCTAAGAGGTAGAAAAGAGGCGATATCTTTTCGAAAGGCACGATAGCATTTGTCCGCCCCTTATCCTCTGTCAGCATAGTGACGGCTAACAACTCCTTAATGAGTGGATAAAAGAAGTTTAGGCACATAAATTTGGTCTGATTTCATTTTCGTTTAAAAGTTTCGTTTGATTTGAAATTAAGTTTAATTGTGTAATTTTATTTAAATTAATATAGATATATTTTAAAATTAGTATAGATTTATTTCAAGTATAGATTTAGTAAGTTTTAAGAAGATCAATTTTTTTTAAATGTAAATTTATTTTGAGTATAAAATTTATTGTGGTTAAAAGTTTATTTTACAATCTAGTATGTTGTGTAAGGATATGAGTGAGTCATTAAAGTTGGATTTTTTTTTTTTATATAATTCTAGAAACTTACTTGATCCATCTAATTTCTTATATATCATGGGCAGAGAAGGATCAAATCCCTCTAGGTGCAAACTTTTCACCACCCCAGGTCTGCACCCCAGAGTATAGAATGAGAGCTTATGTCTAGAAATAGAATTTGATTCCTCTATGCAGCAAATAAATGGATCTAAGATGGTTTAGAAAAATAATATATATATATATATATATATATATATATATATATATATATATATATATATATATTCTTTTTTTCTAATCATCCTAGACCCATTTATTATAGGCAAAGCTCTCTACCCATGATATTAAAAAAAAAAAAAAAAAAAAAAATCTTAAAAATCCATTTAGAATGGTTTATATATATAGAATGGTTTATATATATATATATATATATATATATATATAACCATCTTATTTAACACTTGCATAGCCTAGACTACATAATTTAAAATTGCAGTTTAAACTAATTTTTAGTAGCTTTTAAATAAAATCACTAAAAAATCTAGAAAAATAAATCTAAAATTTTAATTTTTTTAATAGTATATTATATATACATAATTAAGATTGAAACATTTAACATTGAAAAATATTATATACCTTATCACATTTAATATTTTTTGTTATTAATATATTTTTAAATACATCTTACTATTACTTAATTCTGTATATTTTATTTGTAATTCACATTAAATTTTATTACTAATATTTTAATGCATGATATTCATTTTATATTAAAAATTTAATAAATTGCATTTTTTTTTTTATTACTCTTATCATAAAATAATTATTCTTTTTGTTTTTATTTACTTATTTTTGTTGAACATAAAATAATTTTATTATTATTTATTTATTTATTTTAAACCAATCTAAATATAAAATTGATATTGAAATAAATTTGTAACATGAATTTACATTTTATATTGAAATATTTTTAATAAGTAGAAAGAACTATGAATTTTATTTGTCTTACATCCCATTAAAAATTAAAAAAAATTGAAAATATAAGTTATTTTTTGTTTGTTTGTATTTTTCTCTCAAATTATTATAAAATAAAGTTAGTTCAAATGGAGAATATATATTTTTTTTTATTTAAAATAGAGTGTGTGTAAAATAATTTTATCACATCTCCTTCGTTATTGTAACATTAGTAACAAATGGAGAATGAAATTTTTTAAACACATCTCCTCTACCTATTAAATATTTTTATTTTTTAAGACATTACTTATATATATATATATATATATATATATATATATATATATATATATATATATATGAACTCCATTTTGAGTATTCATGACATTTATATAAAAATTGAAAATGTAAGTTAAACATTTTTGGTTTGTTTGTATTTTTCTCTCAAATTGATATAAAATTTAGTTACTTCACATGGAGAATAATTTTTTATTTATCATAAAGTAGGTTTTAAATTGTTTTATTTATGAATTTTTTGACCACATATTAAACATTTTTATTTATTTTTATTTTTGAAAGATATTACTTACTTCATATATATATATATATATAAAAGAGGCGTGTCTCAACTCCGTGTTGAACATTCATATTGGATTCACACATGACACTCATACTGAAATGTAGAATGCCCATATTGAATTTAAAATAAATTACTAATTTCAATTAATTTTTTATTTTTTTCCTTTCCATTATACTCAGTATTAATTTAAATATTGAATGGAAAAATAAATAGTAGATAAAGAATTAGTTTGAATGTTATAGTAGATAAAAAATTAATTTGAATGTTAGTTAAAAAAGCAATTGGTCCATTTACAATATATTATATAAGACAACTTTATTACTATAAAAGTCAAACATTTATTACTATAAAAATTCCCAAAATCAATCTCTCCCTTTGAATTAGTAATTTAATAAAAACTAAACGCATATAAACCAACTAATCAATTCTCCAACTTTACTTGAAGGTGATAGTCATGTATTAAACCATCTATAACTTTACTTTACCTTTATGTAAAACCATGTATTAACCAACTTTACTTTATAACTTTTACAACTCCAATTTCCGATAATGTGGAACTTTCAACGACATCTACATGTGAAGAATACGTTAATGCTCCAAGCGTGCCTTCCATGTTGCGCCCCTTCCGTGTTAAAAAAACATAACAATGAAAAAAACGCACGGCCACCATTATTTTGTTTTCAAAACGTTACTTCAGTGTGTATAAGGTGCTTATCAATACTGGTTCAGTGAATGGGGTTTTGGGCTCGTACAGTTTCGACATTATTAAACACTGGTGAGTCCATCACTACTAAAAATAAATTCAAGTTCTACGTATGTACGCATTTTCTCGTACGTTTTAACCTCTAGCCCTGATTTCAGATTCTTTCCACTGACTGTCAGAACTCCACTTAGCATCATTACCAAGCGCGTCTCTAACCATTCATTGTTACCCAGTGCGTTGCTAATCAGTCATTAAATCTCTCTGTTCCAATATCCGTAGCTTAAAGTTTAAATCTCTCCGTTTCTAATTAGCGATGATTTTGCTTCCATTTCTTTACTTGAAATGATATTAATACTAAAACTGCAATTTCATAACGATTTAAATATCTTTTATAATATCTGAAACTATCAAGGTTCTCTGGAGTCCGAATTACATTTAGACAACAAATAGTGAAATCAATCTATCGAGATTCGCTGAATTACATTTCCACAACAAATTGTCAAATTTTAAAAAAATTAGTTACCTAATTCCCAATCAATCAATTTGGAAAAATTGCTCTACTACATCAAGGTATTTTAAGACATTTGTTTAAGACAAAAGAAATCTTTTGTCTTAAAAATTTATTTTTTATTTTAGTTATTTTATATTAAAATTTAATATCAATTGAATTGTCTTAAATATAAAATTTAAAAATAGTATGAGACAAAAAGTAGTTTGAGACAAAACTTTATATTTAAGACAAAAGCAATTTGAGACAAAAATATTTTAAGACAAAAACAATTTAAGACAAAAATATTTTAAGACATAAACAATTTAAGACAAAAATATTTTAAGACAAAACTTTATATTTTAGACAAAAACAGTTTGAGACAAAAATAGTTTAAGACAAAACTTTATATTTAAGACAAAAACACTTTGAGACAAAAATATTTTAATATAAAACTTTATATTTAAGCACTACTACACTAAGGGCATTTTAAGATATTTTTTTAAGACAATTTTTTTTTTTTTTGTCTTAAAAAGTCACTTTTTATTTTAATTTTTTTATATTAAATTTAATATCAATTGAATTGTCTTAAATATAAAATTTAAGACAAATATAGTGTGAGACAAAACTTTATATTTAAAACAAAAACAATTTGAGACACAAAAATTTAAGACAAAAGTATTTTAAGACAAAATTTTATATTTAAGACAAAAATATTTTAAGACAAAACTTTATATTTAAGACAAAAGTAGTTTGAGACAAAAATGTTTTAAGACAAAATCAATTTGAGACAAAAATATTTTAAGACAAAATTTTAGATTTAAGACAAAAGCACTTTGAGACAAAAATATTTAAGACAATGGTGACTTAAGACAATGACAATTAAGACGAAACCCGTTTAAGATAGTTAGCAATTCAGAGAAAATCATTAGCATTAGGAAGTTTGCATTGAAATATCCATGAGTGGATAGTGGATAATTATATTTTTTATTTTTGAAAATAGATATTCAAACCACATGAAATTTAATCATGTCTTAACATAATATTTGATAACAAGGTGATTGTCAATTGAGTTACACTCCATGAATTAAAATTGTTTATTTTTTTAAATATGTGAAAAATTTTAAATGAGCAATTGCACCAGATGTTGCAAAGGAATCGCCTTAAGGCATGAAATAGAGAAGAATATTGACATATAAGAAATCATTGAATTGTAAAAATTAGTAAACAAAACACCAAGGAATCACCTTAAGGCATGAAATAGAGAAGAATATTGACATATAAGAAATCATTGAATTGTAAAAATTAGTAAACAAAACACCATTCAAGAAAATATTCAATGAAGAAGGCTCATTTGGTACAAGGGATGAAATTTTGGTTTTCAAATAGTAAATAATTGGCATTTGAAATTCACCTATGAAACATCACATTATTCGAAAAATGTTATGGGCATAATAACATAAATATGTTGTTGGGGGTATAGAAATGATGCAGTTGAGTGAGTTGTTGAGGAAGTATTGCCTGATGAAGGAGAAGGCAGTGGTCCTTGAGGGAGACAAGTTGTCAGCTTCATGAGTAGGGGTTGTTGTTAGCTTAAATTTTGCGAGTTACCTTTTTTTTGGGTGTGCCACAACCTTGATCTTGCTGATAGTTCATCGACTGGCTACTTGAATGCCTCCTCGAAGAGCTTATCTACTAGTTGATTGAGCTCATGATAAATGTGGGTGAAGGATGACCATTCTAGCTCCTGAATGCGCGACCAAATTTGAGACATTAGGGATTGAAGCCGCACATTCTACCTATAAAACTTGCATTGGCCCGGTCAACAAATATTTGAGATTCTCGTCTCTTGCAACCTCTTCAAACCACAAGCACTTTCTAAATAAAGAACAACAAACAATGTTGAGAACTCGACCTTTAAATTGGAACCATGAGCTGGAGTATATCTGATGTGAATGAATTGAAATTAATTTATATAAAAAACATAGTGAAGAGAAAGAATAATCAACATATAAGGAGAAACATGTTTTTTTAATGAGATCACCTGGAGATTCTCTGATAATTTGAGTGGGATTTCCTTCAAAATTCCTGCAAGATATGTTTCTGGTCAAATGTACGAAAAAACACGAGACATTATAGCTACATAACTTGATCTTGCAGGAAAAATGAATTACTTCACCCATAAAACTTTATTATGCATACCATTTTCGTGTGATCTCACGATGTGGGCAAAAGTGCATTATATCAGAAAATAAAAATGTTCATGAAATTCCCATGAAAGTGAGTGCATCGATCGATTTTAAGTTTGTTGTTCCATGTTTGTCTCTCTAATATAGAGTTGTGGGATAGTTGTATCATGTGGCTAAACTATATTCAATAAATAATCTTGCACTTACCCTGATATTTGAGGAGTAGTGCATTTTTATGTGAAACTGTATGGTGTGTGATCTCCTAATTGTGAACTATGTATAACATATCTAATTGGATGTTAGCCAAAGTTTTCCATAAGTATAACATAGCCAATTTTCACCCTCTGAGGGTTGTCTTGCCCATGATCACAAACAACTTCTGATGACTGCTATAATCAGGCCACTTGCAATGCTTCTTCTAGAGTTTAAAGGAAACACCTCTTTGAAGAAAAAATAAATAAATAAAACAAGAAAAAATGTTGCAACAATTTAGCTAGAAAACAACTAACAACCCTCTTGAGGTGGAAAATTCCAGCCCAATTGAAAGAAGCGAGACAACTCAAGGTATTACAGAGATAAATCAGGACAATTGTGCAACTTTTTCAAGGATGCAACAAGAACTTTTTCTATACATAATAAGAAAATATTTGCAAACGAGAAGATACCACAGTGGGCATGCACAAGAAGAAGAACCAAAGAAATCAAATTCAATAAAGGAAGCACAACCACCACTTCAAACTCACTTCTCTAAAACACATACAACCACAATAAATCCACTGAAGCTTACAAATTTATCAAACCCTAACTTACTAACAAATTCAATAAGACAACATGCTACAATTTGTTGAGTCACCCCCAAATCAATTAATAGTCATTGCATGAATGTACATTTGTATGCAATTTTGTTTAATAGGTTGAAATTCTCTAAAGAGCGTATAGAATATATCCAAGAGTTTAAAAAATGGAAATTTTGCCTACCTCCACAAGATATCATTACACTCGTATAGGTGACAACATACAAGTCTAAATCCTCTACCTCTAAGTCTCAATGGCACTTCAACATGTCAATAACATACTTGCAACAATGCTTAGTGAGTTTTGTCTATTGCCTAAAGAAATGTACATCCATCCATCCAAAAATAAACATCTCAATCAATTCAACACCATAAATTGTGCTAAATATTTCATCATGTTATTTCAAATATTACAATATGGTATTATATTAGCTCACATTTTCCTTGAATATTTGAAAGCCAAACTACCTTAGCACAATAGACCAGAAAGATTCGTACTCTAAAAGAGAAAAAAAGACAACAAACTAAAATAGAAAATTTAACTCTAATCCAGACACTTCATTATTAGCAACATGATATCTAATGAAGATGATATGTGGAAAAAAAGGCTTCATATATTATCTATCACATGTCAAACCGAGTGAACAAACACATGCACAAAACACATCAGAAATAGGGTTCATAGATCGACTTGTATTCTATGGTTTCAAACCTTTCTTGTCTCCTTCAAGGGGGTTTCTTGAAGTCTTCAAAAAGACTTCCTTTTGCTAACCAAATGGATTGTTTCTTTCACACATGTATGGAAATGTACTTTCCAAATCATATTGTAATAGATTCATAAGGTGATATTATTGGTATTAACTACACCTTATTTGGAGACATCATTTTTATTATAGGGTTTGGTACCTTTGTATTGGATCTGGTTGGTGATGTGAAGACTACTCAACCTCTAGTAAAGATTCATACTAACTCTAACAAGATTATGGATGCTTTTTTACAAAGGGAGACCCATCTAAGCTTAACTCATTGGATTCTTTGTTTTTTCATGCTAATTATTTTTCTCAACTTTCCTTCTCCAAGGGGTTGAGACTATTTGCTTCATTTATTTTACATGGCCCAGTGAAAGAAGAAGAATGGACATTGTCTCCGTATCTTTTCCATTTCGCTAAGTTACAAATAAAAAGAGTCAAATTCTATAGCGAATAGACTAATAGCCTCTTGATACACCTTTAGTGAGCTATGCATAGCTCTCACCTATCATTGTAGCTCAATGAAATGACATATAATAGGTCCAAGACACCATTATAAGTGGATTAGTTGTGAAGTTGTTGTTAAATGATCACCTCCAAATGTTCAATTCTCATGAATTTTGGGGGAGGGGGTTCTTTTGGTGTATTGAACGGGGGCAAGGGGACATAAAGGTAGCATGGATGGGTAGAAGTGAGAGGTTCGAGCATGGTTTACTAAGATCTATAATCCTAACATTAGAGAATGAGAAGGAACCTTAGGGCCTTATGGCATAGGGGCTAGGGGACCTATAGCTAAGGCAATGAGAGAAATTGATAGGGGAACCCCCAATAGTTGTGACAAGGGGATTAAGAGCCACATTATCACAACCCATATGCACTTAACCCATAACCACTAAATTCCCTATCCCTTTAACCCCAAAGCCACAATCCCTTAATCCCTACACCCATAACTCATAAAAAATTAACCCCTTGATCCCTTAAACCCAAAGCCATTAACCCCTTAACCCCTAACCACTAACTTAGAATACTTTAACCCCATAAACTCTAATCCCATATCCTCTTAAACCTTGACCCTTAACCCATAACCCCTAACCCCTAAACTCATTAACCCCTAACCCCTTAACATGCTGACACCTAAATAACATAACCCTTAGGCACTTAACCCCTAAATCCCCTAACATGTAAGCCCTTGATGGTTAATATTAACCCCTAAATCCCTTAACCACTAAGCCATTAACCTCTAACCCTTAAACCCCCTATACCTCAACCCCCTAACCTCTAAATCCCATAAGCCCTAACCCTTTACCATTTACCCTTAACCCCTTGCTCCTAAACCCTTAAACCCATACACTTCTAGAACCCCTTATCCTTTATCCCAAACCATAGGTGCTCCAACACTAATATTCTTGGGCATATTATGTTTTTTCTTGCTAACCGCTCCAAATACAACCTCTAAGAACTAGTAGGGTCCAAGGAAAAGAGCTACAAGTTCCCCAAATCCGATCTACATTTTATGGACAATCACATTTCTCCCAAATTCCCTCCACATATTTTCCTTGGTGTAGAGTTTGAAAAATACATAGGATGCCACAAGTAATCCTAATCATAAGACTCAACTTTCCTAATGACTAGGAGGCCTTAAAAATAAATAAAAACCATCTTAACTTATGCCTTAAACTACTAAAGTTTCCTATCCCAAATATGAAGTTAGAAATTCTACAAAATTATAGGGCAACAAGGAAACCAACTTCCTCTTCTATAAATCTCTAAGACCTTACGGAGGACAAATACAAATTTTGAAATAAATTGTTGAAATTATGCTCTTGCATTAGTAGCTACCAATGTATCCTTGTAGGCCACCCCATTTAACGATAGTAATACCAATGGCCTTTACCTAGAATGAAATCCTTACATATTTCTCTCTTAGATCCCCTTAGCCCATTGCAATGATTGTCATTGGTGCCTACCTAGTTGCAAGCACATTAAGAAGCAATGTAGCATATTCCTGGTTGAGGATTTCGATAAGTATGTGATTTTGTCGACATCTTGTGACTGTCTCGTATGTGAATATATAAAATCATTTTTTTTTGTACCAGTTTAAGGACTGATACCATCAAGTGTGTGCGCTAACATGGATGGAACACTAACTGCATGTTGTATATATTGTAATTTAAATGAATAATCTCTTTTGGAAAAGGCTCCACTCATAATGCCATTTCACAAATGCTTACACTCAACAAACATGGTCAGATTATTCCCCTAACCTGAATCCCTAATCCCTTAAATACTAACTCATTATTTCCCTAAACCCTAAATGCGCCTAAATCCCCTAACCCTTAAGCCCCCAATCCCTAACCCCTTAACCACTAACACATTATTCCCCCAAGCCCCTATTCCCCTAACCCCTTATTATACCAGGCTCGTGGTGCTTTCTTGAGGCCATATAAGGATTTTACCACTTGCATGGTTTATGTTCCTAACCCTTCACAAAAAATCCTTCTGGTTGGGACACAAAAACATTCTCTTTCATATCTCCATTCAAGAAAGCAGTTTTTACATCCGTTTGATGGACTTTCCAACTTTTTGAGTTTCTAGGGCAAATAATGTCCATATGGTATCCCATTTTTCTATGGGGGAAAAAGTCTTCTCATAATAGACCCCTTCTTTTTGTGTAAAACCTTTTGCTACAAGCTTAGCTTTATTCTTTTCAAGTGAGCCATTTGCTTTATACTTGTTTTTGAAAAAATTTAGCGCTTAATTTAGCAAGGGTCCTAGGAGGGGTTACAAAGGGACTACTACTAGATCAAGTGGAAACAATGGGACAAGGACCCATTGTCACCTCATTCAATTTCCCCTGCTCTTTATGAACTTTCACTGATGGGAGGAGTCTCGGTATAGGGAAATTACTAGAATGATGAGACCAATAACGATGCACAATGTGATTTCCAATGTCCATTCAAAGAAGAGGATCAGATAATAGGTTCCCTGCTTAAGAAGCAAAAGAAGGACTCTCCAAGAAAGGCTTGAGGGAAAGATGACCTTGGGTTTAGGAATATTGAAAAATGATGAATGCCTAAGATCAAAACTTCCAAAATCACTCACTTTTGATTGACGTGTTTATACTAGGCATCAAAGTGAGGCAAGGAAAGATTCAATTAAATTGTGAGCTTTGGGAGAATCTAGGGTGACTTTCCATGATTTTTTTTTTTTGAGAGAAATACTATAAGAGACTAAGGTTTGGGAGATATACCGTGGTAAAGGCTCATCCAATGATCATTTATAGTTAAGATAATAGGTTTTGAATGATGAACTACAAAGTGCAGCCTTCAAGAAATCCTCAAGTCAAAGGAGCATCAAGGGTTCCCTCTTGGTGTGATAGTTAGGGCATCAATTTATTTGAAATTCCACCATCGTATTTTGTTCAAAATTGGAGGATGCCTAGAGCTCTAATCTAGCCTAGGAAGCGATGCCTTGCTTCAAGGCCTTTACACTGGCACAAATATCTTAAAATAATCCTTATGAATAAAAATAAATAGTAATAATCCTCATTAATTAATAAGGTTACTTAACTATTGATAAAAACACTAAATGATGAAACAATAACAACAATTATATCACTAGCATATAAAGATACTTTAAAACATTTTTTTAAGCCAAACTAATATTTTGTCTTAAAATCCTAAATTATCATTTGAATTATTTTAATTTAAAAATTATAACTTTTTAATGGTCTTAAATTAGAAATTAAGACAATTCGTTCCATTAAATTAGAAATTAACACAATTCATTCAAAGAGGTGGCAAAATTCTGAAAAAAAAGAGGGGAAGTAAACAAATTCATTCATTTCATTTATTGCCGCCAAGTCTTACTCCAACCTAAAAGAGGTCACATGTATAACACTCCCGTGAGACCGTAAGTAATCTGGATGAAGGGAGTAAAGAAAACTCAGGCCCAACGCATGTTCATTTGTCCCCCCACCCGCTTTGAAACATTTTGTTTCTCCTTTACTGTTTTAACCAATCCCTCGCTTTACAGTCGATCCTTTCACTTTCTCTGCAACAAATATTTTCCCGGTGGACAAAAGCCTTCGGGGGAAAAGGAAGTGAACGGGCGAACGATTCTACAGTTGAAGCTTCCTGCTCATAGACATGGGGGTAAGTTCCCACGTTCCCTTGCTTGCTTTCATGCCAATTTTCTGAAGTTAACATCACCCCTTTTGATCCCCATTATGCACTTGATGGACTTGCATCGGTGATAGGGTTCTACAATTAAGGGTTAGGGTTTATAGTTTGTTTTGTGCTTTGATGCAGACTGAAAGGTTATTTAAAGATGATGCCAGGGATGAGAAGGGTGAACGGTAGTCACCTAAAGATCCATTGAGAAAAAGAATTATGTCATCAACAAAAAGTTACCACTGTGGAGTCACCTAAAGATCCATTGAGAAAAAGAAATATGTCATCAATAAAAAGTAGGTGTGTGAGGATATAGTCCTCCGCAATTCAAATGCCTTTCAGTCTACCTCTGTCCCTTTCATCAATAATACATCTGCTGAGGCCTTCCATTATCAGTAGAAAAAGACGGGGGGATAGTGGACATACCTGACGGAGACCCTGTTCCGCATGAAAGAAGTTTGTAGCATCACCATTCATGAGGATACTATATGAAACAGAGGTGATGCAGCACATGATCCAATTGATAACCTGAATGGGGAACCAAGATGAGTAAGGAGCATGCGGATGTAGAGCCAACTGGCTTAATTAAATGCTTTCGCAAGATAAATATTGAGGATCAGTCCTTTGATCTACTTGGTGTGAATGGAGTGCAGGCCTTCCTGAGCAATGCGGATGGCATCATGAATCTGTATGTTCTCAAGAAATGAAAATTGTCCAGGAGAGATAAAGTTAAATAAAATAGGTTTGAGCCAATTAGCAAGTATTTTAGCCATAATCTTGTAGATGAAATTACTCAAAGAGATAGGGTGGAAATCCTTAAAAGATGAGGGGTGATCGGATTTGGGGATGAGGGCGATGGAAGTGGAGTTGAAAGCCTTATATATGCAACCAAATTAAGAGATGCCTCTTGAACCAATCCACTATTTGTATGAGCAAATATTAAGAAGGATATCCTCCTTAATGAGGAAATGATCAAGCCTAAACTTAGTGGAGGAGGGCGCGATGGAGGAGGGGTGACTTCTAAACTCAGGTGGGGGGATGTAGAAGTGGCCAGAGCACCGACAAGGGGATGGGATTGCGGAGCTGGGTGGATTGGAGGTGGGGGGAGGGGGTAAGGGGGTCGTCGATAGGTGGGGGTGGGCAGTGGGAAGGGTGGACGACGTGGAGAAAGGAGGCAGGGGGAACAGAGAGGATGTTCGGGGGAAAGTGAAGGAGGGAGCGATGACCAAGAGGGGGAGGGTGTGAGAGAGAAAGGAAAGCGTAGAAGGGGAAGGAGGGCAGAGGTTCGAGGAGGATATGAGATCGAGGTCAGTCGTAGACAAGATAACAAGGGAGTTAGGGGTGAGTTCAGGGACCAGGAAGGAGTCGAGGCCAGGGAAAGAGTGAAAGGGGGTAGATGCAGAGGGTGAGGACCCAGGTTCAGCAGATAATGAAAAAGGAGAAGATGTCGGGTGTGTGCCATGAATACCAGAAGAGAAGCGTTGGGATAATGCCCATATGTCCACCGAGGCATATGGGTCCTCCGAGTAGTCAACTAACTCTTCGTCTTGGGCCCCTTCCATTGATAACCCCAACGAAAACCGTTGCAAACCGATAGATAACCAATCATCATTCAGTGCACAAAATCCATGGAGGGGGCAGATGGAAGTGAAAACAGAGCAGCTGTAAAGAAAACAGAAATGGGGTGCAATTGTCGGAGAGCACGCAAAAGCAGTCATGTGAAACAACAAACCCCTAAGACTTCCGTGAGCGACGATAATGAATGTGCGCCACGGGGAGAGCTCCAAACAGATAGAGAAGAGAGTAGAGATGATCTCAATGGTCACGGGGGCGAGGATGCTACCCTGCCATGAACACCAAGTAGCCCGAACCCTAGTTCCGCCATCGCTGCCACCTGTTCAGCTCTTCCTCCTACAACCTTCTTTTTCTATAATCATATCTTCTTACATAATTCTACTTAACCATTTCAATTGTCTAGTGTTAATTAGTGGAAGACCAAGTTTATTTTCTTCTAGTGCAAGTTATTTTTGCTAAAGGATGAGTTGATTGAGTCAGGCTCCTGAATTGTAGGAAGGAAGAGTGAACACAATCAATGATCTTTTGTTAACTAGTCAATCAATAGTTCTACTTTCCTTAAATAGAACTTGCTAGTAATAGCCTAATCGAGGTTCTTATAAGGAGGAATGAAAGTACAATTTGATTATTGTCTTGTGAGCACGAGTTGGTAATACAAGATAATAGAGCTCACAGGTTTATGGAAAGGTTGTACATGGTTGTGCGTGGAGTTTGAGAGAGGAGAGTGTGCAAGAGAAGCTTGTGCAAAAATTGGTAGAGGGAAACAAATATTAACAATATTCATGACAATGTTAAGGGGAAATCATATTATCTTATACCCTAGAGGAATGCGGTATATCTACCTCTTCTTGCTTTGTGTCTCTTAACAACACATGTGAAGACCTTCTAAACTATGATTAGCTTTTAATATGGTATTTTGAGCTCTAAGTGAAGTTCTCCAAAAAATTATGGCGTACCTACAACTATTGAGTTTAGTGATCATTATTCACAGATTTGAGGATATTTATCACCCATCTTAAGGGTTAATGGATGTTTCCCTTATGTGAAGACCTCATGTCCCCTTTTCCTCCTTATGTCAACACACTTGATTTAATTAGGGAGGTCTTATATAATTTTTATTGATGCCCTTAGGCCTCTAGAAAGATCAAATATATTAAAATGCCAATCCTTTTTTTAAGTGAAAATATATTTTACAATAGCAATTGGTAAATACAGAGTTAAAATAAATCTACAATAATTAATTAATAATAATAATACTTTTATTATCCTCACAACACTTGGTAAATACAAAATTAAAATAAATCTAAAATGATTAATTAATAATAATAAGTACATTTATTATCCTCACATTCAATTTTTGTTGTTGTTTAATTAGCTATTATTCATATTTAAGTTAAAAATTGTACGTATTTTAATTTTTAATGTTATTTATTTTAATAAAAAAAAATTTAACAAATTGCAGTTTAGCCTTACAACTAATATTTTATAATTTTTAATATTATTTATTTTAATAAAAGTTTCCCTTTGACATTTTGCTTTGTGCGGCTGAGAAAATTTTCAAATCGTCATGTTGCATTTCATCAGTTTCTTCTCTTTCCTGCCACTGAAAATCTATTCCTGCTTTTAGTGCTATTACTTGCATTAGTTTCAGCCCTTTCCTGAAAATTTTTCCTCTATCATTTTGTTATGCGCTGCTGAGCAATTTTTCTCTTCCTCATCTTGCATTGCATCAGTTTCATCTCTTTCCTGCCACTGAAAATATATTCCTGTTGTTACTTGCATCAGTTTCATCCATTTCCTGCAACTGAAGATCTATTCCTGCGGTTACTTGCATCGGTTTCATCCCTTTCCTGCCGATGAAGATTTATTCATGTTGTTACTAGAGTATCAGATTGCTCTATATGGTTTCTAACCCTATTAACTTTCGAGAGAAAAACATATTCTTCTGTTCACTTGGATTCCTGCTCATAGGTGTTTGTCCGCAGACCTCATTTGCCTTCAATACGGCAAAATCTTCTTCGGGTTTTCTTCACCGGTAAGATTCTTAGCTGGAATTTTGTTATTTTGTACATGCATAGGTTATAAAAATGTTGTTGCTTGGCTTACAATGTTTAAAATCTTCATTTAGTACTTTCCAGGGTGAAGGCTCTTGCTAATATTTAGGCTATAAATTGTAGTTATGAGTAGCTTATGTTCAACTTCCCTAGGGCCAAACCGTAGTTTATATCATTTTGCATTCATTTGGTAAACAAAAACTATCATTTCACATTCATTTGGTTAACATTAGGTCTCATTTTTCTTTCGAAGCTTCTCTATTACTTCAGGGG
Organism: Pinus albicaulis; assembly: GCA_034641835.2. NCBI lineage: Eukaryota > Viridiplantae > Streptophyta > Pinopsida > Pinales > Pinaceae > Pinus > Pinus albicaulis. Next base: position 1,073,579,864 of record CM076581.1, on the reverse strand, counting down.
AATGCTTTTGGTCTGTTCCAGATTACTTAAAATAACCATATGGAGGATCATTGAAGATGAATCGAACGCCCAAGTATTGCAATGACTGCCACCTATGTCATTTTTCAAGCCCTGTTTGTTCCAAGTTCAATTGTAAAGGATCTAGAAAGCTCTGAGGAATCTGAAGAATCATGATCAATGGCACTGACATCCCCATCCTCCATTAGATAGCTAGGACGGGATGGCTTGTAAGCAATTTCTATTTTAACCCCCAGTCCAGTGATAACATCATTGTGCTTTCCTAAAGCTAAACATGTTTTCACTGCTTTTTTAGATGGGTTCTCCAGTTTTTGCAAGACAACATGTAAATGGGCCTCCCTAACACCCCGAATATCTAAAGACGATAACAAAGCATCAAATGCCTCAACAGTGTCAATGACCTTCTAGATGCCATCCTCATGAGACTCATAAAAAAAAAAATCTACCAGATCCAGTATCATTCCTGAAGAACATGTTACAAATTACCAATAGTGATTATGTCTGCGATCTTGGCCTAGTGGAATTGTCCTATAAACATATAACCCTTCTTCCTTCAGTCCTATAGAAGCTTTTAACTATGCACGTGATTTTTTCAGTCGTGTATTCGGTTTGATGTGCAATGGAAGTGTCCTAGATAAATGAGTTTTCTTACAATGGAAAACATTTTTTGACTGCTGCATTAGAGTTTGCTGATGCTGACAAATGGTTTGGAACTGAGATCAGGTCTGCTGATGCCTCACATTGGGGTTGAGAGAAAACAGATGCCTCAGTTCCCTTGATATCCATTCCAACAAAAGGGCTCTGCCCACCCTCAAATGCGGGATTAACATTAGTTCCTTCAGACTTTATTCTCCCAAGAGCTTGAGCTCTAGAAAGTTGTTCTTCTTTTAGCCATCTTCTATCGCTTTGTGCCTCTGCCCACATTTGGCGCTTCAAAGCATTTGCAGCTTCTAGTCGTTCCTTAAGCACAACACGTATGGTATTTCCTTCATTTGAAACACCAATTAAACAAACAAGAGCATTTAAACGCTCTTCAATGCTCAGATCAGAATATTCCCCTTCCATCAAGAGAAATACCATTTTGGTTTACTCCAAGCCCATTAGAAGTAGCTTGTGCCACATCATCAATGTCTTTAACAATTGTTTTCAAGAGATTAGTCATGGGTGACTGACGAAAATTTGTTTAGGGATGGTGAGACTGAGAATGAGAATGGGTTCGGGAAGAGAAGGGTTTGTATCATAGGTGCAGGGATGAGTGGTCTCCTTGCAACCAAATATTTACGAAGTTTGAATCTGAATATCATAGTGTTTGAAGCAAAACGAGGAATAGGAGGCATGTGGAGAGAAACATTTGCTTCAACAAAGCTACAGACCCCTCGCTCTTCCTTTGAATTCACTGATTTTCAATGGCCAAGCCATGTAACTACCCAGTTCCCCTCCCACTCTGAGGTAATAGACTACTTCGACAGCTATGCTGAGCATTTTGGATTGTTTGACTACATTCAGTTCAATTCCAAGGTGGTGGAGATTCGATATAACAAAAAGTATTTTGAAAAGAGTTCGGCTCATGTTGGATTATGGGGTAAGAATGGAAGCCCATATGCAGACAATGTAGTTTGGGAACTGGGTGTGTAGAAAAACAATGCAGAATCCATAGAGGTACAGATTGAAAAGCATATAGAATATGGTTGCTCCATGTTACGCATGGTATTCTTTCTAATTTTCAATAACATTATCCCTTTTTATTACTATCGACTAACTCATGTTTGATGGGGATATCAATCATTGTGAGAAGGGCAATGCGGGATTTGTTTCTTTGGTTTTTGACCTTACTCATTTCAAAGAGAAACCTTATCTTATTGTGGAGGCCTTTTAGAAATAATAAAAGTTGACCATGAGGGAGCAACTTTTACTTTGTATTTATGGCTTGTCCAAATCTATCTAAACCGCGGTTTCATATGTTCAAGATTGTAAATATATATTTCACCATGTAAGATATTAGCCATTTTGAGTAACTCTGGGATCTGCATCCTGGGATTTCCTAACCTCTAAGGAGGATATTGGCGCTGGTTTAGATGTGTATGAGCTAGTGTCTATATTCGAATACATTTAATGCATTGTTTAGTTTCAATGTGCCATTACACTGCATAACACATGTAAAGAGTTAATCGTTCACCACCACGCCATTCAGGCTGTATAATGCACTTTTGATTTCTGCATAAAGAATGCACCGTGCTACTCTGCATCTTATTACTCACAACAAATTTTCCATCCCTGACCGAGGTTATAATGAATGTGTTTGTTTCTATTACTTAATGCAGTGGCATCACTTCGATTTCTTAGTCCTGGGATGTACCCAAGACCCCATCATTTCCTCTTAATAAAGGTCCAGAAGTATTTCAAGGAAAGGTTTTGCATACCATGGACTATTCAGTTTTGTATAGAAGGAATTCTTATGAGCTTATCAAAGGAAAACGAGTTGTAGTTATTGGATTCCAGAAGTGAGCAATGGATTTTTCTGTGGAATGCACTGAGGCAAATAAAGGTAAATTGTTAGAAATACAAACGCTATAGGATTTGTCTTTTTCATCCATACAATTATAGGGCTATTAATGGCTTCTTTCTAATTATTGGGGGAAGGAGGTGGCTATCCTTGTACAATGGTCTTCAGAACAGTGCACTGGACAATTCCTTCTTGCAAGGTTTGGGGAGTCCCCTTGTCATTTATTTATGGTACACGTTCTAGGCAATTGTTACTTGAAAAGCCTGGTCAGAGGTTTCTGCAGAGAATAATGTTGCGCTTATTTGCACCTATGGTATGGTTTTATTTTAATTCATTGGATTCCTTAAAGCATATATCATGGATAAGAGTCAATGTAATTTGTTGAATCTGTTTGGTAGACTACAAGATTTTTTCTAAGAACTGATAATGTGCCTGAAATTTACATTAACCGCTACTCATCATCCAAAATTATGTGAACAAAGTGAAATATCTGTCCAGAAGTAATGCACGAGTGTCCTTGAAATTTGCAATAGATAAATTAGATAGGAAGAACATTACAGTATAAGACATATATTTTACCTATAATTTCATGTGAAAGTAGCCCCCTGCTGAACAATTATATCATTTAAATCCATGTGTAGTGTTGGAGTTCATTGTTTTTTCTATTTTTTCTGCAGATATGGGCAATGTCCATGTTTGTGGAGCTCTACCTTCTTTGGAAACTTCCCTTGTGAAAGTATGGCCTTGTTCTAGATCACAGCTCTCTTCAATAAATTTCTTCTTGCCAAATTGCATCACTTCTGGATAATTTATTTCCAAAAGCAAAGGAGGGTTTCATACTCTTTCGAAAATCTTCAAATTTTAGTTTTTACAGCAGGGGGATCGTACTAGATGATGGAACAGAGATTGAAGTTGATCTTGTGGTATTGGGCACTGGTTATGATGGGGAGAAAAAAATGAAGAGCATACTTCCAACGCGTTTTGTAGACGTCCTCCAGGAATCAGCTGATCCACTTCCTTTGTACAGGTCTGTTATTCACTTCAACCTTGAATTATTTCTTACTTTTTTCCCATTGTTAATTCAAGCACTTCAATTAAGTGTGAAGAAATTCATAGACCATGTTGATGAAGCTCAGACGCTCAAAGCCTAAATGAATTTTCCTCTGAGAACAAACAGGGGGCTCATCCATCCACGCATTCCTCATATGACAATCCTTGGCTATCTAGAAAGTTTATCAAATCTGCATTCTTCTGAAATACGTACACAGTGGCTGGCCCATTTTCCGTCTCGCAAATTTGTCCTTCCAAGTATCAAGGAAATGGAGGTAGATACAGAAAGATACTTCAAGTATATCAAGAAAATCACACCGTTCTATTGGAAATCGTGTCTTTCCACTTTTTAGAAATGGTACAATGATAATATTTGCAGGGACATGGGATGGAATCCAATGAGAGAAGAATTGGTTTTGCGAGCTTTTCTCTCCATACATTAGTCTTGACTAGGGAGAGATGTAGACAGTGGGATGACAACAGAAACGCAATTTTAGAATATTTTTTTATGTTGAACACTGGAATGAGTTTCCTTTCTTGTGAATGTCTTAGTTCATTAATCCAGCTCCTAAAAATGGCCTGGCAGTAGTTCCTTTCTTAGTTCATTAGGAGTAGTTCATTACCTTGTGGAAGGTTTTTGGTACAAACTTTTGTGGTGCTATTTGGTGGAACCATTCTTCTAGTTAGAAGATGAAACACTTTTATGGATGATAACCATGTTCTAATGATCAAATGGCCTGTGTTTAGTTCAAAGAGAAAGAGTTTTTTTAATTTTTATCAGCACTTATATGTTAGAATTTTTTCTAATTGCTAAGTTATCAACAATGGGTGATACACAACAGTCATCTGATATGTTTAAGCGGGCAAGACATTTTTTTCTAGGAAGTCAAATGTGTGTTAATGGGGATTTTAGTTTTGTACCTTCAAAATGTTACATTGAAGAAGTGGTCAAAGAAATTAGTAACGGTGAATGAGGAGAGTGGCCAATCTGTCTTGAATGGGTTGACGATGCAGTCATGGCTTATTGTGTACATCATATGTGTCATCAATGCTTACTATCAAGCTGGTGTAGCTCTTTGGGTGGTGGTTGTATTGCTTGTGCTAATTCTAGTTAATTTTCATTGTATGGCTCGACTAATTTGTTTGTATATTATTGTTTATTAATAGCTTTTTGTGCAAGTCAAGCTACAAGGGTGTCACTGTGAGCTAACTCTATCGAGTAATTTTTTTATTAAGTTAAAAAGAAGGGCTTGCATGAATATATATTTTACAAGGATTATGCCATTATGTGTTGAACATTTTTTAAAAATCAATGTCTATTATACAATTTCAATGGTTGCCATAACTCCTCACATAATTCTTTAAAGGGTGCTAGCTCAATGGAAGAGCACCCATTACCCTAACATGAATTATTCAATGATATTGTAGATTTTTTTAATTAAATATTTTTATATTGATTTATTTTAATGGTAAGATATTTTTTTGGATTCATTGTTTTATATTGTCTCTACAGAGACAATAATTCTCGCCTTATATATTGTCTTTATAGAGACAATTTTTTAAGACAATAATTTGAGACACTTGCTTAAAGGTAATATTTAAGACAATAAAAAAGTTTATTTTTGTCTCAAGTTAAGACAATTTACCCAAAAATTGTCTTAAAACCCCTCTTTGTGTTGTAGTGCAACTATTGTCTCTAGAGAGACAAAAATGAAACTGTCTTTGGAGAGACAAAAATGAAATTGTCTTTGGAGAGACAAAAATTCTTGTGTTATATATTGTCTTTATAGAGACAATATTTTAAGACAATTTAATTTTAAGAAGATTTAATTTGAGACACTCCAATATTTAAGACAATACACAAGTTTTCTTTTGTCTCAAATTAAGACAATTTACCTGAAAATTGTCTTCAATATTGTCTTAAAACCCCCGTTTATGTTGTAGTGTTGGTTTACTGGACTTACATTAGACGCACTATTTTTTTTTAATGTTATGATCTAAAATGACTCCAAAGTTAACGAAATTCATCCAAACAACGCGAATAATTAAGGCAAACGTACCCAAACGATTAAGCTATGAGGTTAAAACAAAACTGAGTTTTCTAAGGAGGTAGAGGAATTCTTTGGACTGTTAAAAGTAGCTGGAATTTGGACCAAATTTTTTTATGAAATTTTCCAGTAGCTGTTTTTCAATCATGTTTTTTATGATGAAAATGGATTAGCACCATAAAAAATCTCTAAAGCACTCAAAATATTGAAATTTGATAACTATAATTTGAATTTAAAAAAATCATTACTAAAATTTCTTAAAATCTTCTCGAAATTTCCATAATTTTCAAAGCAAAAAAAACAATCTAATGACTAAAATACTGCAAAATGAACAATTAAACCAACCTTTAATTTAACTTTATGACAATCAAACAACCAATATTTAACGAGCCCTAGAATTATTAATGCCCAATATATGCCTACTCCTAATACTGTATGCCTATTCCTAGTAGTTTAAATCTAAAAATAAACATATACAACCAGACCTCATTAATGGCCTATGGCTTGGGAAATATGTATGGCCGTGACAGTCATTCATTCAAACTTTGATGTGAAACCCACAGAGCCATAAATGCAATTTGTGGAAATTACAACATGTTAGTTGAACATTATTTTATTACCTTCCTAATGAAGAAGTATCAATTATATTTGTACATGGTCTTCCGGACCTTTCCTCCCATTCATCTTCGGATTCCAACAATAGAGAGCTCAGTGGCTGTGCGCCTGAGTTCTCTAAGCAATCAAGTTCATGGATCCAATCTGCATCCCCTGCGTTATTAAATAATTCTTCCATTTCTTGATCCACACTAAAACTGTTAACGCTCTGCATATTGCTTTGATCACAACACAGATCTTCAAACCCATTGGTTTCTACAGGCAATGCAGCCGGTCCCCTGTAGAGCTCTTCCGAAGCAAAGTCTGTTGAACAGTCAGACGGGGAAGCGAGCAGATTGCAGTATGGAGAAGATAGGTCGTTCAAATACAATAAACTCTAGGCTAAATTAGCGGCATCTCGTTCAAAATTATCGGAATAAGGAGATTGCTGGTCCCCAAAATTTACCATAGAAGAGTTACCGTTTGTAGCTTCTGTCTGCACGAGGTTATCGGTCGTTGCAAAAGCTAGGGTGAAAGGTAATTATGGGTTTACCAACTATATTAACATGTTTAAAAACAAAAAAATGATTATTATTATGATGAAAAAATTAAAGGTGATAATCATTGTTAATTCATGGTTTTCAGGAGAAGTAGGAAGTATAAAAAAAAAATTATATTTTTGTCTTATTACTCTTATTATAAAATAATCAATTTTTTTTGTTTTTAACTACTTATTCTGATCGAACATTAAATTATTATTTTTATTATTAGTATAATAATTTATTTATTTTTAAACAAATATAAATATGGAGTTGATATTGAAATAAATTTGTAATATTAATTTACATTTTACATTGGAATGTTTTTAAGAAATAGAAGAATTATATATTATGTTTCTTAAATCATACTAAGCATTGAAATATAAGTTTTTTTAAATCTTTCTCTCAATTTATTGTAAAATTAAGTTAGTTCAAATAAACAATAATTTTTATTTATTTATTTGAGATAAAGGGCATACAATAGTTTTATCACATCTCCTTCATTATTGTAACATCCGTAAGAAAACATCCATAATAAATGGAAAATGAATTTTCTTAAACACATCTTCTCAAAACATTAAACATTTTTGTTGTTGTTGTTGTTTTTTTTTAAGATATTCCTTTTTTTATTTAGAAATATATATATCTCTGAACTTTATCCTGAATATTCATGGACTCATACATGACCTTCATATAAAAATTGAAAATGTAAGTTAAATTTTTTTGGTTTGTTTGTATCTCTTTCAAGTTAATATAAAATTATGTTATTTTACATTGAAAATATATATTTTTTTATTTAGAATAAAGTAGGTGTAAAATTGTTTTACGTATGATTTTTTTTTATCACATCTTTTCCACACATTCAATATTTATTTTTTAAAGATATTACTTAATTTATATATATAAAAGAGACATGTGAACTCCATATTCAATATTCATATTGGACTCACACATGACCTTCATACTGAAATAAGCAATTTATTTTTTTATTTTTCTCTTATTTGTTATGCTAAATATAGTTTGAAAATTAGTTATATATATATATATATATGTATATGAGAGAAAGAGACATGTGAACTCCATATTTAATATTCATATTGGACTTACACATGACTCTCATATTGAAATATGCAATTAATTTTTTATTTTTCTCTTTTTTATTATACTAAATATAATTTGAAAATTAGTTTAAATGATAGATGAAAAAAATTATCCACAAAAATAATTAGTAGATAAAGAATTAATTTGAATGTTAGATAAAGTAACCATTTGTCCATTTACATTATATTATATAAGACAACTTTTATTACGATAGCTAACTCCCAAAGTCAAACTTGTATTACCATAAACAATTCCGAAAGGCAATCTCTCCCTTTGAATTAGTAATTTAATAAATACTAAACGCATATAAGCCAACTAATCAATTCTCCCTCAATAATGCAAGGATGACTGTAACTTTACTTTATAACTTTAACTTTTACAACTCCAATTTCCAATAATGTGCAACTTTCAGCCACCTCTACACGTGAAGAATACGGTAATGCTCCAAGCGGCCCTTCCATGTTGCGCCCCTTCCGTGCTGAAAAAACAACAATGACAAAACGCACGACCACCATTAGTATTTCTTTCCAAGACGTTAATTCAGTGTGTAAGGTGTTTGTCAATACTGGTTCAGTGACAGCGAGACTTATTAGTCAGATTAAAGTTGTAGATCATTCTGCTGTGGGTATTTTCTGCTTGGGCGTATTTATGGGCCTATGGCAGATGAAATAAGGCTCTCCGTTAAGTGACGGGGTTTCGGGCTCGTACGGTTTCTGACATTGTTAAACTCTGGCCAGTCCATCACTACTACAAAGTGAAGTTGTCTATCCAGTATATGGAATACTCTGGATGGCAGCTTTTCGCTGGAATGTGGTAAAAAAATATTCAAAAAATCAAGTAGTTGGAGTGTTTGAATTGCTTTCTTGATAGTGGAAATGAATTCAGCACTATCAAAAACTCTTAAAACACCCAAAATACTGAAGTTTAACAACTATAAACAAGATTCTAATAAATATTTGCCAATTTTTTTCAAAATTCTTTAACAAATTCTAAACTATTTTGCTGCTTTTTTAAACTACGGCCTACAAATTAATTCAAGTCCATTTTCTCGTACGCTATAACCTCTAGCCCTGATTTCAGATTCTTTCCACCGACTATCAGAGATACGCTTAGCATCGTTACCAAGCGCGTCTCTAACCATTCATTGTTACCCAGTGGGTTGCTAATCTGTCATTAAATCTCTCTGTTTCTGGATTCTTTTAAGCGACGATTTTTTTCAATATCTGTACTTTAAATTTTAAATCTCTCCGTTTCTCATTTCTTTTGAGCGATGATTTTGCTTCAATTTCTGTCTTTGAAGTGATACTAATTCTAAAACTGTAATTTCATAACGATTTAAATATCTTTTATCATATCTCAATCTATCAAGGTTCTCAGAATTACATTTTAGGCAACAAATAGTCAAATCAATCTATCGAAATTCGTTGAATTACATTTCGACAAGAAATAGTCAAATTAAAAACCTTTAGTTACCTAATTCCCATCCAATCAATTTGAAAATATTGCTTTACTCAACTTACATTAGACCCACTATTTTGTTTTAATGTTGCGATCTAAAATGACTCCAAAGTTAACGAAATGCATCCAAACAACGCGAATAATTAAGCAATTCTTAAATTGTTCCCAAATGTACCCAAACGATTAAGTTATGAGGTTAAAACAAAACGGACTTCTCTAAGTAGGCGAAGGAATGGCTTGGACCAATTGCTTGGACGGTCAAAAGTAGGGAATTTGGGGAAAAAAATTTAAGAAATTTTCTATAATAGATTAGGACCATCAAAAATGTTTAAGACACCTGAAATATTGAAGTTTGATAACTATAACTTAAATTTACAAAAATCACTACTAAATTTTCTTAAAATTTTATTAGAATTTCCATAATTTTCAAAGCAAAAATCAATCCAATTAAACTGCCACAAAACAAACAATTAAACCAACCTTAAACCCGATGACAATCAAACAACCAATATTTAACAAGCCCTAGAATTATTAATGCTGTCTGGCTGTATATGCCTACTCCTAACACTATATGCCTATTCCTACTACTAGTTTTTTAAATCTAAAAATAAACAACCCGACCTCATTAATGGCCTGTGGCATGGGAAATATGTATGGTGACAGTCATTCATTCAAACTTTGATGTACCATAAAGCTTTTGACGGAAATCCACAGAGCCATAAATGAAATTTGTGAAAATTACAACATATTAGTTGAACATTATTTTATTATCTTCCTAATGAAGAAATATCAATTATATTTGTACATGGTCTTCCGGACCTTTCTTCCCATTCATCTTCGGATTCCAACAGTAGAGAGCTCAGTGGCTGTGCGCCTGAGTTCTCTAAGCAATCAAGTTCATGGATCCAATCTGCATCCCGTGCGTTATTGTAGAATTCTTCCATTTCTTGATCCACACTAAAACTGTTAACGCGCTGGATATGGCTTTGATCACAACACAGATCTTCAAAGCCATTTATCCCTTCAGGCAATGCAACCGGTCCCCTGTACAGGCCTTCCGATGCAAAGTCTGTTGAACAGTCAGACGGGGAAGCGAGCAGATTACAGTCTGGAGAAGATAGGTCGTTCAAATAAAATAAACTCTCGGCTAAATTAGCGGCATCTCCTTCAAAATGATCGGAATAAGGAGATTCCTGGTCCCCAAAATTTAGCATAGAAGAGTTACAGTTTGTAGCTTCTGTCTGCCGGAGGTTATCGGTCGTTGCAAAAGCATTGCGCTCGGGTTGTTCGTTTCTAATGGAATCGTTCACAAGTAAGCCACGTGATGAGGAGTTTGTTGTGTTTTTAATATTACACAATTTGAAGGCTTCACCTGGTATAAAATTACTGCAGCCATCACCATTAGAGACGTTTGGTCTTATTATTTCAGTGTGTCGCACGGCCGTTGTTATTTTCACTGCGGTGGCTTTGAACACACGATTTTGGACAGGAACAGGAGATTTTGAGCTTGTAATGAGATTTTTCGAAGTCTTGTCTTGAGATTCCTTGCTTGACAGCTTCTTGCTCAGATGAGTGTTCCAGTAGTTCTTGATTTCGTTGTCCGTTCGACCAGGCAGTCGTCCAGCTATCAGCGACCACCTGCATGGATTCACATATATTAATTTATATCACGTTTAAAAGATAATTATCACTTTTTAAAATTTTGGATGACTATTCTAAGCCAAACCAATATTGAATCCATAGTTGTCACTATTCATCATAATATCAGATATTTAAACTTTTCTGCACCTTTTAACGTATAAGAATTATTAGTATAGTTACACTCATACATGCTTGGAGAGCAAGTATCTTAAGCTCTCACTTTTAGGAACTTGAGGGTTGGTAGGAAACGTTCCGGTTGAAAGTTTTAATGGGTACTTTGGATTTTCTGGGGAGTTTTACTGTAATAGATTTTTGATATTTTGGGAGCTTCACTGTAATGAATAAGTGCAAACTTAGGTGCGTTTGAGGCTGCTAGTTTGGGTGGTGCTTAAACTGATGCCAAAAGAAAAGTATGTGGCTGGATCTAGATGTAGATATCAATATGTTGTTGAGGCGATGAAAATATATAAATTATTTTATTTTTACTTTTAATATATACTAAATTTTATTGTTGTCCACGGTTTCAAGTTTCCTGTAAATTTGAGCAAAATTTCTAGCTATACCTGATACTAGTTCCCGCCTACTACGACCTACTAAAAACTAGTGCAACATAAATTAGTCAATATTTTCAACTTATTCAAATTTTTTCCAAACAAATTAAAATTTTCAGCTTATTCAAATTTTTTCCAAGCAGATTAACAAATCAAGTAAATTAAACTTGTTAGCAACTACACAGCTTATCCTTTATCCTTTGACCACTCAATAATAATTCAAAACCACCAGAATTTACATTAATACAAAATTTGCAGACTCTGATAGACCGACCGACCAGTACTAGAAATCAAATAATTATCGCCATTTAAGGCCATTTTTTTTTAAAATCTGATCGTGAGAATGTTTGAATTTCCTAGTATTTCAATTCTCGACGATAACTAAGACAACTGTGATTTCCAAAAATTCAGGCCAAATTTTATCAAAATCTTGTCCATCTTGTCCATGGATGGATAAAATAGGCGAATAATTATTACAGAACCTGACCCTACACTGGGCATCGCAGAATCAGCAAGATCAACTTCTGAGCCCAAAGGTACCATGTCTGAGAAGCTGACCACACAATCTCCTACATTAAGTTTATAATACTCAACCAATAAAAATAACCCACCAAATTCTACTACTATTCGGCCATTCTCTACATACCGATTTCCAAGAAGGCGATGCAGGCGAATAATAAGCTCCTCCTCGGCAGGGCAAATGTTTCCCCGTTTAATATCGGGACGAAGATAGTTCAACCAGCGTAGTCTGCAACTCTTTCCACATCTCTTAAGACCTACAACACAAATTATGTCCCCCTATTAGCCTTTCAATACATATGTATCTCTGCATTGCGAATACTATAAGAGATCTGCTGAAATTCACCTGCTTTTTTGGGAAGATTTCTCCATCCACCATCGCCATGAATTCGAATATATTCAGAGAGAATCATATCCTCCCTTTTGGTCCAGGCCCCGCGGTTGAGCCCCTCTTTTAAGCAGCAAGGAGATCTACCCATCTTGTATTTTCTTCGTCTGTAACTCAAAGGCTGATGTACCAGGGCCAACCACGGGCATGGCCTAGCCTTCCTGACCGTCCCATATATATAGAAACAATTAGCCCAAAGAAAGCGTTTATCGCAGTAAATCTGTGGAAGTGATGAGCATGTTACCCTATCATTTTCTGCTTCATGATTGCGACGGGCACATCTGTTAGTAAAATCCCTAGCAAAAATTTATTAATATATTATTCCCAACTACAGTTCCCGTGACCACATCTTTCTATTAAAGTGTGGTTCCCACTGCTGCACTTCCATCGAGTAGAATAGAAAATAAAAACACCGTCAGAGGATTTTAACTCTCACTGAGAAAAAACAAGAGATAAACGACAACTGTAGTCAAGATTAAAATTATGTGGGGCAATACTTTTCAAATCATTTCATTATGAAAATCAAGAGGCGAATCATGCACAGGACGACGGGCAATGATCGCTTAAATCATGGTAACCCATTAATTCAAGAGCAGAAAGTGTGGACTATAGAATTCACAAAATCTCATTCAACAAAAGAACGTGAACATCGGGATCATTAGAAGATCTATGAATATTCCTCGGCGGACACTCAGCTGCCATTCACACACAGAGAAGGGGAAGCACAACTAACGTTCTTCTCTTCTCCCATCCGAAGATCCAAAACATGAGGAGTACCACCTCAGCTAACTCGGCCTCGACGACCGTTTGTTGTTGATCGAGACGTGAAGCCTGACGTACTGCTCTAATGGCTTCCAAATACGCGTAGTTTAAAAAGGCCGGGTTTTCACTCGGAATCCCGCAATTATTTTTAGAAAATCCGGCAAAAATTTGGTCAGAATCTTGTTTACAGTTGTTAAACTTTAATATTTTAAGTGTCCTAAGGGTTTTTGATAGTGCTGAATCCATTTCCAGCATCAAAAATGGATTCTAAACACTCCAAGCACCTGACTTTTCGAGTTTTAGTTGACCAGATTCTGGCAATTTTCTTCCGTCCAAGCTATTTCAGGGGCTCGGTAGACAACTTCAAATAATATTTCTCTGACACATGGAGATACCTAACCAGAGGGGATGTATTTTGGATGTTTTTCTGTGGTAGATGACACCTAACAGCAATTAAATATATTATAAGTAAGAATCGCACATGTTTATTGCATGGGATCCGTAGAGCGCTGGAACACAATTTCTCCTCTGTCATGGACTGCCATCTACTACATTTATAGTTGATGTTAGGCACGGCGAATCTCTCTGGATTCGTTACTGCCTGTTCCTTTACGTACCCTAGCCATTTTCCACAATAACCCTTATTTAGCAAACATCTTTTGGCAGGTCCCTCTCTTTTCCATCGAATATTATCTCTGCTGAGATAGTACTAACACACTTAGGAAGTTATTGAGAAGTGCTCATTATCATGAAAATATTTTTGTATTTTCATCAACGCTTTGTATTTTTTATTTTGAAAATATTAAATTTAAGTTATTTATAACTTTCTATTGTGTAAAGATAGAAATTCTAGAGTCTCTTTTCTGAAATACACTACACTTTTTCATATAAATATTTTTTTACCAACATATATATAATTTAAATTTTTATAAATGCATATTAGAATGCGCTGATCGTCCTCCTGTAAGGTATGTCACATATTAAATACCATATAGTCATTAATGATTGGTTTATTAAATTTCTATATTTCAATAAGATGAAAATAATATGATACTTCACCAATAAAATGATAAAACAATAATTTATAATTTTTAGATAATAAACATTAATATTAATCTTAATGATACATTTTATGATCTAAATTATAGATCTATGCCAAGCTAACAAGTTCCTGCAATTGAGATCAAGACATTTGCATTTTTATGACGTAGGAGATGGCTTGATTTGCCTTCATCGAAGATAAGTTAATTAGCCAATCGAGATGGCCAGACAATATGCAATGTTGATTCTATGGATCTTCCTTTATTGTGCTTGCTTCAACTTTTATAGGCTGGTTTAATTTTTTTTTTTTCTTTTTTATTTTTTTATTTTAGGAGTTGTTTATTAAAGTGGAGGATTGTTTCGATAGTTAAAATTGATTGAAATCTGGCCCATTTTTTTTTCAGAAATATTGTATTAATATTGTTTGAATCATATTTTTGATAATAAAAATAGATTCAACACCACAAAAAACCTCCATAACTCCCAAAATATTGAAAATATCTATAATTTAAAAAAAATAAAACAATCTAATTAAAATAAAACAAATTTAAATAAAAATTAATTTACTGTTAAATTGAAATACAAATTTTCTTGTGATCAATAATTTGATCAGACAATCTTCCTTTGTTGTGCTTTCTTTAACTTTTATACGCTGGTTTAAGTTTAGTTTTTTTTTTTTCATAGTTACTTTAAATGTAAATCAACGTCAGTTTAGTGTTGGATTGAAAAACAAATTTTCTACACAAATTATTTGTGTGATCCATAACTTGAAAACATTTGTTAACCTAAAACATGTCGGCTTTATTTGTTTCCTAGTCTATAAATTCATTGATGTTGTCTTGTTGTATATGGGTACCTTAGATTTAGACAAATATATTATTTAAAGGCAGACATATACAACCGGACCGCATTAATAGCCCAATTAATGATCTGTTAAATATTGGTTGCCAGACATGTCTGCCTATGACTGTTGATGAAAACCAGTAGATTTGTGTTTCTATCACCATTTCAATCGACCAATTTATTTTCCTATCTGTGAAATAATGGGTACACCTACTATAAATATGTGAAACCTACTGCGGTTAAATACTTGAAAACATTAATTATAACTGATTAAAATAATCCAGATTTTGACGCATATTAATATTAAACACTTAGCAACGTTGACTATAACGGATTAAACTAATCTAGTGGACTTAGATATGTGATCCAATGACAATCGGACAAATCATGCTCATTAAATAATGAGCTTCTTATTTCATTAGCCTGATATTGCATATACCTAGTAATTGGAGGTTTTTCGAAATGTGGTATTGGTGTTTAGTGCTAGATTTATCAATTTTCTTGGTGCTATTATCCTCCGAAGTTATGATTTAGTTAGTTTTATTTAATGGTGGCATTAATTTTAGTAAACTTAAAATATCTTTATAAGATATATATAATCAATTCAAAATTTAAAAATTATAATATAACTTTAAAGTGATATTACACGTAAGTATAATTTATATTTACACTTTACAAAATTAGCACTACGTGTATCATAGGGCTTTATTCACATGTTCTTAAATGTTCAAAAAGGTGGTGGTAGTTCAATAATTTAAATTTCACTTGTGTCCCATCTATTTATGAAGAGGTTTATTATTAGTGACGTCAAGGGGATTATTGAAACAATAAATTGTTGTCGATTAGAGGTCATTTTATATTACTTCAAAGAGTTTATCACTTAGATAATAATATATTTTTTATTTTAATTAATAGAAGCTTTTAAACGCATTTCAATTGGTATTTTAGGAGAATGATCACTTGATGGCTCAATAGTTGACCTTTCATTAATGGACTATTCATTGATGAGAACTTTTATGTTAGCTAACCTATATCCATTTTTGTTAGTATTATGGGCTTGTTATTACTTGAATAATTTCCAAGAGTTGTTATGTGTGTTTAAAAAAATATTAGAGATAATTATCAACCTACTTTTGAGATCATGATCTAGTCTTCCTAATGCTTAAAGAGAACTCTCTCTTAATGATTTAACTTTATTGTTTTAATTGATTTTATGCTAGTTATGTAATATTCATTACGTTTTATTTTGATTTGTTTGGTGGAATTACTGATTTAGTTGAATAGATGTCTCTCTATTTTCCATTGGGCTATGGAGTCAAAATATCAAGAAAACAAGACAAAATCAAGTTCTAAAGGAAGTGTTCACAGGGCAAGGTAGCTGAGCAAAATCAGATCTTTTAGGCTAGAAGGTGAAGTGGTTTTCAATCGGGATCAAGGAGCAGTTAAGGATTCCTTAAACCATATAATGAAGAAAGGCAACTGAGGTTAATCAGGATGGGAGAGCAATTAAGGATTCTCAGATCCAGATGTCAGAAGAAAACATAAAAATGAATAACAATTAAGAACAGAGCGTACTTAAACAAATTCTGCAATATTATTCCTGTTATAACATTTAAAATTGGAAAACATACAGGTTTATGGAATACTTAAGGAAAAACATGAACAATTGAAATATACTTCACTGAAGTGGCTCAACACATGAATCTTGTAATGCAATGCCTTTATTACTTGCCCTATCTGTTGAATTGAAAATGGTACAATAAACCCTCAAGTATTTAGATCAATTACAACTATAGAAATGTTTAGGAATCCACACTCAATACTTCGAATTATGAAGTATTTATACAAAAAACTAATACAAAATATCCTAAAACCGATTTAGGATTTATTCAAGGAAAATAAAATATATTCATGCAAGAAGATAGAGACACCTATGTAACTAAATGCAAGTTGTCCGTATTTATTAGTTTTTTGTTTTCTTCTCTGATATTTTGTGGTATTATCTCTTTGGTTGTTTTCTTTCACGTCGGCTACCTTTTTTCTGTTGAGTGTCCTTTACGCTACTAGTCATCTGACTCTCTTTAACTCTGTCTTTCATCTTTAAACTCTGTCTTTGCTGTCACCATGAATTCTTCTTTTACTTTACTTCTTTATCTTCCTGCTCTGTTTTTACCTTTAACCCATCTCTCTATTTCCTGTTTTACTTTTACCTTTCATAGTAAATCATACAATTTTTCCCAAGCTTTTGCATCTAGAAGTTTGATCTTTACCATTCTCCTGTAAATCTCATCAACCTCAGTATATTTTGCAAATGTAGGCTTATTCACAAACATGTGATTTACCTCATGTTGGAGGTAAAAGAGATTTTCAAATGTGTGACAGAGTACTTTGCCTGTAGGAATTCCTTTCATAGAGGAATTGTTGGACTGTTCTTTAGCCACTTCTCTACTCTTCTTGTCATAATCTTCATGTCTCATCAATCTATCATTAATCACCAAAGGATTAGGCAGACCTTTCTGCCTCAAAAAATCAAATTTGATCATGAATCTGTTCACTGCAAGCTCCATGGTTTAACACTTATCTTCAAGTTGTGTCATCAAGGTTCTCTTGGAAATTGCCTTTTTTACCTCTAAGATTGTTTTTGTTCTGTCGCTTATGCCAATTTCTTCTAATTCTTGTTTGTTCATATAATTTAGAAACTTGATTATCTCAGTGGCCTCCTCTGGTTTCTTCCCAAGTTCTTCTTTGACTTTCTGAATAGCTTCACTTGCTTCTTTTATCAAATATTTATGTTCAAATATGACTTGGATGGAAGGCCAAATATCCTTAGCAAAGTTAATGATATTGGCCCACAGTTGTTGATTTGCTTGTACTAGTGGTTCTTTCAATGCCAATTTTTTTTCTAACTTCTGTATTCTGTTAGTGAATCTGTTTGACTTCTGTTTTTCAGCCTTATGCATTATTTGTACCAATTTCTTTTCATCTTCAAGACATTTTACTTGTTCTTTAAGTCTATTAATCTCATTTGTTTGGATTGACATGTCTTGCATAGCTTTGATTAATTTACTTGCTTCATCATTGGGATAATTTGCTGCTGTAACTGATGTAGTAGCTAGTGTTGCTGAAACTTCTGTTGTCACTAGAATTGTTGTAGTAGTTGGGACTGTTGTAGTTGATGGAATTGTTGTAGCCACTGGAACTGGTGTTGAAGCTATGGGAATGGTAGTAACAGTAACTGCTTCCATGTTGGCCTTCTTTTCTTGCACCAATTTATCCATTTCATTCTCCATCTCTTTCAGTTGAGCTATCAACTGAATGATGAGATTCATCATTTCATCTATCTGACCTTCATTCTCTAAAACTTCCTTAGTTTGTGGATGTTCCGTGGGAGGTAATTTTAGCTTCTTTTTCAATGCAACAATGTCTGCATTCTTCTTCTTGATGAGCTCTTCAACTGCTTTGATGTTCTTTGGATCATATCCAACCTTCATGACCAATTCTTCTAGTGATTTTATTCTGTTGTCCTTAGCTTGTGAAGATGCCTTCTCTAGTTTTAACTGTGTTCTAATATTTTCTAGAGAATTTTGTAGTTTTTGGACACTCATAGCTTTGTTGATCATAGTGTAGTAGATCATTTCTCCTGCTTGCTTATGTAATTCAATTTGGTCTATGGGATGCACATCTTTAGACATAACTTCAAATGTTTTTTTCCTGTAATCTCTTCATGATTTTGGATTCTGCACTTTTGGCTGCAAAAAGGTTATTTACATATTCCCGGTTTTATAATCAAAGGCTGAAAGTAACCTGTTTTGGTCACAAGGATTTTGTTTCCAATATTGGGTATATGTTGCAGCTTTCAATGCCTCATTCCTCAACTTGATTTCTTTATACTTCTCTGTTATATCCTATTCTTTATATACTAGTTTGCTTGATGAAGAGACTTCTACAGTATGCTGCTTCTAAATGATCTAAGCACTAGAGGTTGATGGCTGAAGTGTTTCCTCTGAAACTATGGGAGGTGCATTATCTCTGACAATTATATCTATATCAACAATCTCAACTGTGTCAATTATTTCTTCTTGTTCAATTACTGGATTCAGCTTGGGCTTCTTCCTATACTTTAACTTGAATTTGGTGTCAGTGGTCATTTCAACAGTATATGAGCCTTCCTCTCTTGGCCTCTTTTAGTTCCTATCTTGTGGGGCTGGAGTATGAAGGATGGAACTAGTATTAGCCTGTTTCTCCACATCTTGCAGAGTATTTTCCAACCATTATGACTGGTTAGAATACTTTTCAATCTTTGGTTTAGACTCATGGACAAAAGGAGTCAATTTTAATTTGACTCTTAGTTTACTGATGACTCCTAAAGGACCATACTGCCATTTGAAACTATTACTAAACTTGAACTCTTGCAAACACTTATCTGCTTGTTGACCAGCATTTTTATTATTGCAAATGAAAGTACCAAGCTCGTTCTTAATTTTAAATTGAGTTTTCTTCTTTGCTGATAGGAAATTAACTTCATCTGAGTTTAGGATCTGCCTGATTTATTCTAATGCAAATAACCTCATTGGGAGGTATTTGGGCAGCTTGTATGGAGTAAGTTGGCATCCATACACACTAATTTCACTGTGATTCTGGTATAAATACCCGTCTCCTATTATACTTTGTTTAGAAAATTGTAGTTCATTTTCTTTATCTCTTCATTTACCCTATGTTGAATGCTATTGCTTAGCATGTTAACAATTGGATAAACAAATGCATCAATGAAGTCTTTGTAGATGAATTCTGTGGAATCCTTTCTGATCAAGAATGTCCAAAATACTACAGAATGGGGGTTACCCTCTGTGTCCAGTTTTTGAAGGCTAACACAAACCTTTCAGATTGGAAATATAGGAACAAATGAAACAAAACTGATGAATATTTAAACACTCCTTCCTCTGCTAATTTAAATAATTACTCATGGATGGCATCTCATAGATATTAAACAAAGTTAAATGTGGAAGCTGGAGATTGTCCTGGGAAAAATATGGACAAAACCTAGGATAGAAGCATCTACATACTCATCTGTGAAGTACCCTAGAATACAGGAAAACATTGTGACAATCTGTCTTGTTCTCTCTGAAAAAATTGAAGCTGAGTATAGAAGGTTACTCTTTGGGGTTTCTATTGATGGAGGAAGAAAGGTTTGGAATATTTGAAACCTCCTAGGAAAACACAGCTTTAGATATAGTTCAGTTACGATTTCAATAGAAAATGGGGCTTCATCAGGCTTGGGTTGAATCTGTAACATTTGGTTTATGGATTCTGCAGTGATGGTGAACAAAATCTCTTTGCTTGGTGTTACTAGGGCTCTTTCATTGGGCAAGTAATTAATCTGACACAGTGTACTGATTTTTGAAAACTGGTAGGTTTGTGGGAAGATATACCTGGGTAGGTTTGAGTTCCAAAGGTGAATATCATCAGCCTGGTCAATGAATTTATCATGGCTCCAGCAATGGAGCTTAAGAGGGTTGAAATTAGTGACTGTATCACTGATTTTGAAGTATTTTTCTGCTAAAGGAGTGTGTTCAACATCAATTATAGGCGATTGTAGAGGGTTAACATAGATTATGCTCTGGGAGGCCATTTAACTTGTTTTAATTAGAAATTATTACTTTTCTTTAGATTAAGTAATGGCTTCTGGCACTTTAGGATTACTTGGAAATGAATTTTTGGTCTTTGCATGGGGTTCTAGCCGCAGCAAAGTCTTTAGTTCTGGTCATCAAAGCTTTAAACTGAGTCGGTGAAGGCTTTGGTAGCAAAAGGCGTAAATTTGAGTCTCGACTAGCTTCAAAATAGGTCGGCAAGGCTTCCTTTG
Source organism: Pinus albicaulis (assembly GCA_034641835.2). Taxonomy (NCBI): domain Eukaryota; kingdom Viridiplantae; phylum Streptophyta; class Pinopsida; order Pinales; family Pinaceae; genus Pinus; species Pinus albicaulis. The sequence goes on along the minus strand of CM076581.1, from coordinate 1,073,558,948 downwards.
CGTAAACAAAATTTTTTCGAATATAAATAGGAATAAGGGGAAAAAACTACTTCGGGCAGGTTTTATGGCTTTTAACTGGAGGTGGTTAAAAATTGGCGCAGGGTAGAATTCAAATATTAGGGTTGTATCATCACAATGGGTGGAAATAACCTGGCGGTTTATCACATAAAAAAAGTGTTTAGGCTGTTTTAGGATGGGTGATGCGATAGAATGTAGGATTTACATGCAGTAGGGGAGTTGGGGTGCGAAACCACCCATTTTGCACCCTCGATTGGTTTTAAACATCGGATATCTGAGAGTGCGAAAGGGCTTGGGAGTGGTTAGATCAGATGAGCGCTAATCAGACTGTTGATGGGTGTTGAGGGATGAGTTGAGGATTTATGAGAGGTGGGGTCGGGCAAAGTATATGCGATGGGATATAATATAAGTGGGGAATATAATGTGTGGAATTAAAGTAAAGTGGGACCCGAGATTTATATAAACTATAGGTTAAATTAATGTAAAGGGGATTAATATAATATGGGATTAGGGATATTAACATAGGGGAGGGTAAATGAAAAATCTAAAGCGAGGATATATATATATATATATATATATATATATATATATATATATATATATATATATATATATATATATATATATATATATATAAAATATCACGTGAGGGATTTTTGTAGTGGGGCCCGATATATTTTAAAATTTTAAAACTATGCAAAGTGAGTTTTTGCATGTTTTAAATGGAAAAAGAGAATTAGTAAAAAAAAAGTTACTTTTCAAAGAAAAATATATCTTTTAACTAGGAAAAGGGGTTTTAGGAAAAGAAAATGGCCCAGATAAGAAAAAAAGATTATATATATATATATATATATGTTAGAATGGGATAATTATCTTTATTTAGGATATGTCACATATTAAATACCATATAGTGATTTAATTATTAGTCTATTAAATTTCTATATTATTAATAAAATCAAAATAATTTGATACTTAATCAATAAAATGATAAAACAATAATTTATAATTTTTAGATAATAAACATTAATATTAATCTCAATGATACATTTTATGATGTAAACTATAGATCTATGCCAGGCTGACAAGTTCCTGATTGAAACCATGACATTTACATTTTTATGACCTAGGATATGGCTTGATTTGCCTTAATCGAAGATAAGTTAATTAGCCAATCGAGATGGCCAGACAATATGCAATATTGATTGTATGGATCTTTCTTTATTGTGCTTGCTTCAACTTTTATATATATATATATATATATATATATATATATATATATATATATATATATAAGTTACCTAGATTAATTTCGTGTTAAATTAAAATACAATTTGACTAAGCAATTTTCTTTTATTGTGCTTGCTTTAATTTTAAGCTGGTTTAAGTTTGAGTTTTTTTTTAATTCCCTCTTTCATAGTTACTTAAAATTAAAATTAAAATTAATTTAGTATTACATTGAAAAACCATTTTTCTACACAAATTATTTGTGATCCATAATTTGAAAACATTTGTTAACCTAAAACATGTCAGCTATATTTATATTAATTTAGTGTTAGATTGAAAAACCAATTTTCTACCCAAATTATTTGTGATCCATAATTTGAAAACATTTGTTAACCTAAAACATGTCAGCTATATTTATTTCCAGTCTATAAATCCATTAATGTTATCTTGTTGTACATAGGTACTCTTAGATTTAGACCAACATATTATCCTTATATTATTTAAAGGTGAATATATACAACCCGACCGCATCAATAGCCCAACTAATGATCTGTTAAATATTGGTTGGCAGACATATCTGCCTATGACTGTTTGTAACTAATATTGTTTAACAAATTGATTAATATGAGATTTAAATGACGGTTGTTATCACACTACCTTGGGGTTTCCGGGATGACTGCAACTACTCTTTCAATCATTTCAATGAGGTAACTTATTTTTCTCAATTGGAAGGAGTTCCATGGGATGTCATATGTTCCCTACGTAATTGTGCACTTACTGTGGTGGCCTTTGGATTTGAAGGTGGGGTTCGACTTCCACATTTGAGTGCATGTAGCATTAACCAAAGTTAGTGTCACTAGGTGATTGACATGGAATGAAGGTACAAAATTTGCATCAACCGGTAGATTTGTGTCTCTATCACCATTTCAATCAACCAATTTATTTTCCATCTGTTAAATAATGGGTTCACCTACTATAAATATGTGAGACGTACTGCAGTTAAATACTTGAAAACATTAATTATAACCGATTAAAATAATCCAGATTTGACGCATATTAATATTAACTTAACAACGTTGACTATAACGGATTAAACTAATCTAGTGTACTTAGATATGTGATGCTCTGACAATCGGACAAATCATGCTCATTAAAGAATGAGCTTCTTATTTCTTTAACCTGATATTGCATAGAGTAATCGGAGGTTTTACGAGATGTGGTATTGGTTTCTAGTTCTAGATTTATCAATTTTCTTGGTGTTATTATTCTGCGAAGAAATGATTTAGTAAGTTTTATTTAAAGGTGGCATTAATTTTACTTAGCTTAAAATATATTTATAAGATTAATATAATTAGCAATTGCACCATCACCAAATGTTGCAAAGGAAACGTCCTAAGATTCTTAAAGAGATCGGATAGTTGTTAAGCAAGATATGTGTAGTGAAATCGATGTCTATCTTATTTTGTGCGTAAATTTCCATACAACTTTACATCATATCAATCACTATCAACTTAGATTCTGAATTCGATGTCTACCTGACAAGAGATAATATTCATGCCCCGAGACAAGACCTTGCAACAAAAGAGAAGAGTGATATTGCTTTCACGAGAAAACATGATCACTATGCTCTTTTTCATACAGAAAACAGGCACTAAGATACCACCCAACTTGAGATGCACAATCAACATATTAGAAAGGAAGTGTGAGTGACACTTGAGGTTTAAAATATATTGGATCTTGACACTCTAGATGTTGATAGAAAGCACAGAGTGATGCCTCTTGGCCAGAGGGAAGAAGGAAGAATGATATATGTTGAAATTGAGATTGAGATTGAGATTAAAATGGTATTGGTAATCCAAGACTCATGTAGAATGTCGTAGAATCTTTTAATGCAAAATGATCCGACACAATGGGAAGGGACTACAATGCATCTCTGCAGGAAATTCAAGTTTGCATATACGCCAAATAGTTGGCAGTTTTTACTCAGAAAACTTCTAACATTCCTTTAGACCATCTTTTATGTTGCTTCTAGACATCCGACAATTTTGATGGAGCAGTGCCTATGAAAGTTGGGTTGTAAGGACAACAATACACTGATCTCCACCCTTTGCGGTGCATCTTGTATCCTGTCAATATATCCTCAGTGCATGATCCATACATCCATCCCACCAACAAAACAAATTTGTTGAAGTCAGTTTGTTTTTATAATTATTTTGGCATTTGCTGAAAGTTTCTTCAAAAGAAGAAGAAACACAAAATTCAAAAATTTCCCCATCTTAATAGTGATGTTCTTTGCTTAGAAACCATGAGTCTTACCTCTTCACCCCATTTAGTATTGACCTCATAGTTGGTACTGATCAACTGTAGAATATCCTTGGCCGAATAGTGTAAAGATTTTGAACTTGCATCGCCAATGGCACTCACAACTGATACAAGAAAAGTTGGGTTCTCACCAAACGTTTCATTCAAGGTTTCATATGATATTTTAGCCTTTTGATGATGAAAACTTGAAAATTCATGTTAAAAATAATAACCATTAAACTCGATCTCTAGACCAAGAGAAGGAAACTAACCTTTAAAAATAGTAACAGTAAAAAGTATATAATAAGCTTCAAGACTGAATTTGAAAGAATTAATAATCTGGATAATTGCAACCTGTTGGTTTTGCATGGTCGTTGGCATACTATGACCTTGGTTTACTTCCAAATACTTTGAAGTCAATCCAAACTTTATAATAGATATTTTTTATCATATTCAAATTATAAATTACCCTAGTTTCATGTTCCCATGCATTGAAAAAATAAAAATTCTAATGAAATCTAAATTCAATGGGAAGACAAGTAAAAGCATAGGAAAGAGGAAAATGATTAACTAAGTTAAAATAGTGTGATGGAAAAAGAAAGAAAACAACCAGTATTAGGTCTCAAGACAAGGTGGAAAACAGCTAGTGTGAGCTCTTAGAACAGGGTCGAAAACATTTGTGGCATAGGGTAATTGAACTGCATAAACAATCACTCAAACAATGATTTAAAGATATATTAGATCACCATGATTGAAAGTTCACTCCCAAATCAGTTGGGTTGTTCAGGTCGACCCTGTTCTCAGCATGCTGAAAGTTGTAGTATACATTGTTCTATGTTGTATATGATACACAAATGCTAGAGTTTGAACCTACAATGTGTCCAAGCCATATTGATAACCAGAGTTATGCCAGAAAAACAATTGACTTGTAAGGTGGCTCTGGTTGTTCCAACTTCTATCAAAGTGATTATGTGACTATCAGCATAGATTCATCATAATCCAAGGTAATATTGAAAGGAAATTAAAGCGAATGTTTATAGGCTGGTTTAACTACTTCTTCTTCTTCTTCTTCTAATTTTAGGAGTTGTTTATTAAGATGGAGGATTGTTTAGATAGTTAAAATTGATTGAAATCTGGCCAATTTTTTTTTAAGAAATATTGTAGTAGGATTGTTTGAATCATGTTTTTGATAATAGAAATAAATTCAACACCACAAAAAACCTCCAAAACTCCCAAAATATTGAAAATATCTATAATTTTTAAAGAAAAACAATCTAATTAGAATAAAGCAAATTTAAATAAAAATTAATTTAATGTTAAATTGAAATACAAATTTTCTTGTGATCGATAATTTGATCAGACAATCTTCCTTTATTGTGCTTTCTTTAACTTTTATACGCTGGTTTAAGTTTAGTTTTTTTTTTCATAGTTACTTTAAATGTAAATCAACGTCAGTTTAGTGTTGGATTGAAAAACAAATTTTCTACGCAAATTATTTGTGTGATCCATCATTTGAAAACATTTGTTAACCTAAAACATGTCGGCGATATTTGTTTCCTAGTCTATAAATTCATTGATGTTGTCTTGTTGTAGGTACCTTAGATTTAGACAAATATATTATTTAAAGGTAGACATATACAACCGGACCGCATTAATAGCCCAATTAATGATCTGTTAAGTATTGGTTGCCAGACATGTCTGCCTATGACGGTTGATGAAAACCAGTAGATTTGTGTTTCTATCACCATTTCAATCGACCAATTTATTTTCCTATCAGTAAAATAATGGGTACACCTGCTATAAATATGTGAAACCTACTGCGGTTAAATACTTGAAAACATTAATTATAACTGAATAAAATAATCCAGATTTTGACGCATATTAATATTAAACACTTAGCAACGTTGACTATAACGGATTAAACTAATCTAGTGGACTTAGATATGTGATCCAATGACAATCGGACAAATCATGCTCATTAAATAATGAGCTTCTTATTTCATTAACCTGATATTGCATATACCTAGTAATTGGAGGTTTTTCGAAATGTGGTATTGGTGTTTAGTGCTAGATTTATCAATTTTCTTGGTGCAATTATCCTCCGAAGTTATGATTTAGTTAGTTTTATTTAATGGTGGCATTAATTTTAGTAAACTTAAAATATCTTTATAAGATATATATAATCAATTCAAAATTTAAAAATTATAATATAACTTTAAAGTGATACTACACGTAAGTATAATTTATATTTATACTTTACAAAATTAGCACTACGTGTATCATAGGGCTTTATTCACATGTTCTTAAATGTTCAAAAAGGTGGTGGTAGTTCAATAATTTAAATTTCACTTGTGTCCCATCTATTTATGAAGAGGTTTATTATTAGTGACGTCAAGGGGATTATTGAAACAATAAATTGTTGTCGATTAGAGGTCATTTTATATTACTTCAAAGAGTTTATCACTTAGATAATAATATATTCTTTATTTTAATTAATAGAAGCTTTTAAACGCATTTCAATTGGTATTTTAGGAGAATGATCACTTGATGGCTCAATGGTTGACCTTTCATTAATGGACTATTCATTGATAAGAACTTTTATGTTAGCTAACTTATATCCATTTTTTTTTAGTATTATGGGCTTGTTATTACTTGAATAATTTCCAAGAGTTGTTATGTGTGTTTAAAAAAATATTAGAGGTAATTATCAACCTACTTTTGAGATCATGATCTAGTCTTCCTAATGCTTAAAGAGAACTCTCTCTTAATAATTTAACTTTATTGTTTTAATTGATTTTATGCTAGTTATGTAATATTGATTACGTTTTATTTTGATTTGTTTGGTGGAAATACTGATTTAGTTGAATAGATGTCTCTCTATTTTCCATTGGGCTATGGAGTCAAAATATCAAGAAAACAAGACAAAATCAAGTTCTAAATGAAGTGTTCACAGGGCAAGGTAGCTGAGCAAAATCAGATCTTTTAGGCTAGAAGGTGAAGTGGTTTTCAATGGGGATCAAGGAGCAGTTAAGGATTCCTTAAACTAGATAATGAAGAAAGGCAACCGAGGTTAATCAGGATGGGAGAGCAATTAAGGATTCTCAGATCTAGATGTCAGAAGAAAACATAAAAATGAATAACAATTAGGAACAGAGTGTACTTAAACAAATTCTGCAATATTATTCCTGTTATAACATTTAAAATTGGAAAACATACAGGTTTATGGAATACTTAAGGAAAAACATGAACAATTGAAATATACTTCACTAAAGTGGTTCAACACATGGATCTTGTAATGCAATGCCTTTATTACTTGCCCTATCTGTTGAATTGAAAATGGTACAATAAACCCTCAAGTATTTAGATCAATTACAACTATAGAAATGTTTAGGAATCCACACTCAATACTTCGAATTATGAAGTATTTATACAAAAAACTAATACAAAATATCCTAAAACCGATTTAGGATTTATTCAAGGAAAATAAAATATCTTCATGCAAGAAGATAGAGACACCTATGTAACTAAATGCAAGTTGTCCGTATTTATTAGTTTTTTGGTTTTCTTCTCTGATATTTTGTGGTATTATCTCTTTGGTTGTTTTCTTTCACGTCGGCTACCTTTTTTCTGTTGAGTGTCCTTTACGCTACTAGTCATCTGACTCTCTTTAACTCTGTCTTTCATCTTTAAACTCTGTCTTTGCTGTCACCATGAATTCTTCTTTTACTTTACTTCTTTATCTTCCTGCTCTGTTTTTACCTTTAACCCATCCCTCTATTTCCTGTTTTACTTTTACCTTTCATAGTAAATCATACAATTTTTCCCAAGCTTTTCCATCTAGAAGTTTGATCTTTACCATTCTCCTGTAAATCTCATCAACCTCAGTATATTTTTGCAAATGTAGGCTTATTCACAAACATGTGATTTACCTCATGTTGGAGGTAAAAGATATTTCAAATGTGTGACAGAGTACTTTGCCTGTGGGAATTCCTTTCATAGAGGAATTGTTGGACTGTTCTTTAGCCACTTCTCTACTCTTCTTGTCACAATCTTCATGTCTCATCAATTTATCATTAATCACCAAAGGATTAGGCAGACCTTTCTGCCTCAAAACATCAAATTTGATCATGAATCTGTTCACTGCAAGCTCCATGGTTTAACACTTATCTTCAAGTTGTGTCATCAAGTTTCTCTTGGAAATTGCCTTTTTTACCTCTAAGATTGTTTTTGTTCTGTCGCTTATGCCAATTTCTTCTAATTCTTGTTTGTTCATATAATTTAGAAACCTAATTATCTCAGTGGCCTCCTCTGGTTTCTTCCCAAGTTCTTCTTTGACTTTCTGAATAGCTTCACTTGCTTCTTTTATCAAATATTTCTGTTCAAATATGACTTGGATGGAAGGCCAAATATCCTTAGCAAAGTTAATGATATTGGCCCACAATTGTTGATTTGCTTGTACTAGTGTTTCTTTCAATGCCAATTTTTTTTCTAACTTTTGTATTCTGTTAGTCAATCTGTTTGACTTCTGTTTTTCAGCCTTATGCATTATTTGTACCAATTTCTTTTCATCTTCAAGACAGTTTACTTGTTCTTTAAGTATATTAATCTCATTTGTTTGGATTGACATGTCTTGCATAGCTTTGATTAATTTACTTGCTTCATCATTGGGATAATTTGCTGCTGTAACTGATGTAGTAGCTAGTGTTGCTGAAACTTCTGTTGTCACTAGAATTGTTGTAGTAGTTGGGACTGTTGTAGTTGATGGAATTGTTGTAGCCACTGGAACTGATGTTGAAGCTATGGGAATGGTAATAACAGTAACTGCTTCCATGTTGGCCTTCTTTTCCTGCACCAATTTACCCATTTCATTCTCCATCTCTTTCAGTTGAGCTGTCAACTGAATGATGAGATTCATCATTTCATCTATCTGACCTTCATTCTCTAAAACTTCCTTAGTTTGTGGATGTTCCGTGGGAGGTAATTTTAGCTTCTTTTTCAATGCAACAATGTCTGCATTCTTCTTCTTGATGAGCTCTTCAACTGCTTTGATGTTCTTTGGATCATATCCAACCTTCATGACCAATTCTTCTAGTGATTTTATTCTGTTGTCCTTAGCTTGTGAAGATGCCTTCTCTAGTTTTAACTGTGTTCTAATATTTTCTAGAGAATTTTGTAGTTTTTGGACACTCATAGCTTTGTTGATCATAGTGTAGTAGCTCATTTCTCCTGCTTGCTTATGTAATTCAATTTGGTCTATGGGATGCACATCTTTAGACATAACTTCAAATGTTTTTTTCCTATAATTTGTTCATGATTTTGGATTCTGCACTTTTGGCTGCAAAAAGGTTATTTACATATTCCCGGTTTTATAATCAAAGGCTGAAAGTAACCTGTTTTGGTCACAAGGATTTTGTTTCCAATATTGGGTATATATTGCAGCTTTCAATGCCTCATTCCTCAACTTGATTTCTTTATACTTATCTGTTATATCCTATTCTTTATATACTAGTTTGCTTGATGAAGAAACTTCTACAGTATGCTGCTTCTAAATGATCTAAGCACTAGAGGTTGATGGCTGAAGTGTTTCCTCTGAAACTATGGGAGGTGCATTATCTCTGACAATTATATCTATATCAACAATCTCAACTGTGTCAATTATTTCTTCTTGTTCAATTACTGGATTCAGCTTGGGCTTCTTCCTATACTCTAACTTGAATTTGGTGTTAGTGGTCATTTTAACAGTATATGAGCCTTCCTCTCTTGGCCTCTTTGAGTTCCTATCTTGTGGGGATGGAGTATGAAGGATGGAACTAGTATCAGCCTGTTTCTCCACATCTTGCAGAGTATTTTCCAACCATTATGACTGGTTATAATACTTTTCAATCTTTGGTTTAGACTCATGGACAAAAGGAGTCAATTTTAATTTGACTCTTAGTTTACTGATGACTCCTAAAGGACCATACTGCCATTTGAAACTATTACTAAAATTGAACTCTTGCAAACACTTATCTGCTTTTTGACCAGCATTTTTATTATTGCAAATGAAAGTACCAAGCTCGTTCTTAATTTTAAATTGAGTTTTCTTCTTTGCTGATAGGAAATTAACTTCATCTGAGTTTAGGATCTGCCTGATTTATTCTAATGCAAATAACCTCATTGGGAGGTATTTGGGCAGCTTGTATGGAGTAATCTGGCATCCATACACACTAATTTCATTGTGATTCTGGTATAAATACCCGTCTCCTATTATACTTTGTTTAGAAAATTGTAGTTCACTTTCTTTATCTCTTCATTTACCCTATGTTGAATGCTACTGCTTAGCATGTTGACAATTGGATAAACAAATGCATCAATGAAGTCTTTGTAGCTGAATTCTATGGAATCCTTTCTGATCAAGAATGTCCAAAATACTACAGAATGGGGGTTACCCTCTGTGTCCAGTTTTTGAAGGCTAACACAAACCTTTCAGATTGGAAATATAGGAACAAATGAAACAAAACTGATGAATATTTAAACACTCCTTCCTCTGCTAATTTAACTAATTACTCATGGATGGCATCTCATAGATATTAAACAAAGTTAAATGTGGAAGCTGGAGGTTGTCCTGGGCAAAATATGGACAAAACCTAGGATAGAAGCGTCTACATACTCATCTGTGAAGTACCCTAGAATACAGGAAAACATTGTGACAATCTGTCTTGTTCTATCTAAAAAAATTGAAGCTGAGTATAGAAGGTTACTCTTTGGAGTTTCTACTGATGGAGGAAGAAAGGTTTGGAATATTTGAAACCTCCTGGGAAAACACAACTTTAGATATAGTTCAGTTATGATTTCAATAGAAAATGGGGCTTCATCAGGCTTGGGTTGAATCTGTAACATCTGGTTTATGGATTCTGCAGTGATGGTGAACAAAATCTCTTTGCTTGGTGTTACTAGGGCTCTTTCATTGGGCAAGTAATTAATCTGACACAGTGTGCTGATTGTTGAAAACTGGTAGGTTTGTGGGAAGATGTACCTGGGTAGGTTTGAGTTCCAAAGGTGAATATCATCAGCCTGGTCTATGAATTTATCATGGCTCCAGCAATGGAGCTCAAGAGGGTTGAAATTAGTGACTGTATCACTGATTTTGAAGTCTTTTTCTGCTAAAGGAGTGTGTTCAACATCAATTACAGGCGGTTGTAGAGGGTTAACATAGATTATGCTCTGGGAGGCCATTTAACTTGTTTTAATTAGAAATTATTACTTTTCTTTAGATTAAGTAATGGCTTCTGGCACTTTAGGATTACTTGGAAATGAAGTTTTGGTCTTTGGATGGGGTTCTAGCCACAGCAGAGGCTTTAGTTCTGGTCGTCAAAGCTTTAAACTGAGTCGGTGAAGGCTTTGGTAGCAAAAGGCGTAAATTTGAGTCTGGACTAGCTTCAAAATAGGTCGGCAAGGCTTCCTTTGCGTAAACAAAAATATTTCGAATATAAATAGGAATAAGGGGAAAAAACTACTTCGGGCAGGTTTTATGGCTTTTAACTGGAGGTGGTTAAATATTGGCGCAGGGTAGAATTCAAATATTAGGGTTGTATCATCATAATGGGTGGAAATAACCTGGCGGTTTATCACATAAAAAAAGTGTTTAGGCTGTTTTAGGATGGGTGATGCGATAGAATGTAGGATTAACATGCAGTAGGGGATTTGGGGTGCGAAACCACCCATTTCGCACCCTCGATTGGTTTTAAACATCAGATATTTGAGAGTGCGAAAGGGCTTGGGAGTGGTTAGATCAGATGAGCGCTAATCAGACTGTTGATGGGTGTTGAGGGATGATTTGAGGATTTATGAGAGGTGGGGTCGGGCAAAGTATATGCGATGGGATATAATATAAGTGGGGAATATAATGTGTGGAATTAAAGTAAAGTGTGACCCGAGATTTATATAAACTATAGGTTAAATTAATGTAAAGGGGGTTAATATAATATGGGATTAGGGATATTAACATAGGGGAGGGTAAATGAAAAATCTAAACCAAGGGATATATATATATATATATATATATATATATATATATATATATATATATATATATATATGTTAGACTGATTAAAGGGGTGTTGTAAACTATATATGCCGTATGTTAATAATACACTAAGAATGAGTAAAAATAATATTAGGTGAGGGATTTTTGTAGTGGGGTCCGATATATTTTAAAATTTTAAAACTATGCAAAGTGAGTTTTTGCATGTTTTAAATGGAAAAAGAGAATTAGTAAAAAAAAAATTACTTTTCAAAGAAAAATATATCTTTTAACTAGGAAAAGGGGTTTTAGGAAAAGAAAATGGCTCAAATAAGAAAAAAGGATTTTATATATATATATATATATAATTTAAATTTTTATAAATACATGCTAGAATGAGATAATTATCTTTATTTAGGATATGTCACATATTAAATACCATATAGTGATTTAATTACTAGTTTATTAAATTTCTATATTATTAATAAAATCAAAATAATTTGATACTTAATCAATAAAATGATAAAACAATAATTTATAATTTTTAGATAATAAACATTAATATTAATCTCAATGATACATTTTATGATGTAAACTATAGATCTATGCCACGCTGACAAGTTCCTGATTGAGACCATGACATTTACATTTTTATGACCTAGGATATGGCTTGATTTGCCTTAATCGAAGATAAGTTAATTAGCCAATCGAGATGGCCAGACAATATGCAATATTGATTGTATGGATCTTTCTTTATTGTGCTTGCTTCAACTTTTATATATATATATATATATATATATATATATATATATATATATATATATAAAAGTTACCTAGATTAATTTCGTGTTAAATTAAAAAACAATTTGACTAAGCAATTTTCCTTTATTGTGCTTGCTTTAATTTTAAGCTGGTTTAAGTTTAAGTTTTTTTTTAATTCCCTCTTTCATAGTTACTTTAAATTAAAATTAAAATTAATTTAGTGTTAGATTGAAAAACCATTTTTCTACACAAATTATTTGTGATCCGTAATTTGAAAACATTTGTTAACCTAAAACATGTCAGCTATATTTATATTAATTTAGTGTTAGATTGAAAAACCATTTTTCTACACAAATTATTTGTGATCCAGAATTTGAAAACATTTGTTAACCTAAAACATGTCAGCTATATTTATTTCCAGTCTATAAATCCATTAATGTTATCTTGTTGTATATAGGTACTCTTAGATTTAGACCAACATATTATCCTTGTATTATTTAGAGGTGAATATATTATTTAAAGGTGAATATATTATTTAAAGGTGAATATATACAACCCGACCGCATCAGTAGCCCAATTAATGATATGTTAAAAATTGGTTGCCAGACATGTCTGCCTATGACTCTTTGTAACTAATATTGTTTAACAAATTGATTAATATGAGATTTAAATGACGGTTGTTATCACACTACCTTGGGGTTTCCGGGATGACTGCAAGTACTCTTTCAATCATTTCAATGAGGTAACTTATTTTTCCCAATTGGAAGGAGTTCCATGGGATGTCATATGCTCACTGCGTAATTGACGGAATTGTGCACTTACTGTGGTGGCCTTTGGATTTGAAGGTGGGGTTCGACTTCCACATTTGAGTGCATGTAGCATTAACCAAAGTTAGTGTCACTAGGTGATTGACATGGAATGAAGGTACAAAATTTGCATTAACCGGTAGATTTGTGTCTCTATCACCATTTCAATCAACCAATTTATTTTCCATCTGTTAAATAATGGGTTCACCTACAATAAATATGTGAGACGTACTGCAGTTAAATACTTGAAAACATTAATTATAACCGATTAAAATAATCCAGATTTGACGCATATTAATATTAACTTAACAACGTTGACTATAACGGATTAAACTAATCCAGTGTACTTAGATATGTGATGCTCTGACAATCGGACAAATCATGCTCATTAAAGAATGAGCTTCTTATTTCATTAACCTGATATTGCATAGAGTAATCGGAGGTTTTTTACGAGATGTGGTATTGGTTTCTAGTTCTAGATTTATCAATTTTCTTGGTGTTGTTATTCTCCCAAGAAATGATTCATTAAGTTTTATTTAATGGTGGCATTAATTTTACTTAGCTTAAAATATATTTATAAGATTAATATAATTAGCAATTGCACCATCACCAAATGTTGCAAAGGAAATGTCCTAAGATTCTTAAAGAGATCAAATAGTTGTTAAGCAAGATATGTGTAGTGAAATCGATGTCTATCTTATTTTGTGCGTAAATTTCCATACAACTTTACACCATATCAATCCCTATCAACTTTGTAAGATTCTCAATTCGATGTCTACCCGACAAGAGATGATATTCATGCCCCGAGACAAGACCTTGCAACAAAAGAGAAGAGTGATATTGCTTTCACGAGAAAACATGATGACTGTGCTCTTTTTCATACAGAAAACTGGCACTAAGATACCACCTAGCTTGAGATGCACAATCAACATATTAGAAAGGAAGTGTGAGTGACACTCGAGGTTTAAAATATATTGGATCTTGACACTCTAGATGTTGATAGAAAGCACAGAGTGATGCCTCTTGGCCAGAGGGAAGAAGGAAGAATGATATATGTTGAAATTGAGATTGAGATTGAGATTAAAATGGTATTGGTTATCCAAGACTCATGTAGAATGTCGCAGAATAGTCTTTTAATGCAAAATGATCCGACACAATGGGAAGGGACTACAATGCATCTCTGCAGGAAATTCAAGTTTGCATATACGCCAAATAGTGGGCAGTTTTTACTCAGGAAAACTTCTAACATTCCTTTAGACCATCTTTTACATTGCTTCAAGACATCCGACAATTTTGATGGAGCAGTGCCTATGAAAGCTGGGTTGTAAGGACAACAATACACTGATCTCCACCCTTTGCGGTGCATCTTGTATCATGTCAATATATCCTCAGTGCATGATCCATACATCCATCCCACCTACAAAACAAATTTGTTGAAGTCAGTTTGTTTTTATAATTATTTTGGCATTTGCTGAAATTTTCTTCAAAAGAAGAAGAAAACACAAAATTCAGAAATTTCCCCATCTTAATAGTGATGTTATTTGCTTAGAAACCATGAGTCTTACCTCTTCACCCCATTTAGTATTGACCTCATAGTTGGTACTGATCAACTGTAGAATATCCTTGTCCAAATAGTGTAAAGATTCTAAACTTGCATTGCCAATGGCACTCACAACTGATGCAAGAAAAGTTGGGTTCTCACCAAACGTTTCATTCAAGGTTTCATATGATATTTTAGCCTTCTGATGATGAAAACTTGAAAATTCATGTTAAAAATAATAACCATTAAACTCGATCTCTAGACCAAGAGAAGGAAACAAACCTTTAAAAACAGTAACAGTAAAAAGTATATAATAATCTTCAGGACTAAATTTGAAAGAATTAATAATCTGGGTAATTGCAACCTATTGGTTTTGCATGGTCGTTGGCATACTATGACCTTGGTTTACTTCCAAATACTTTGAAGTCAATCCAGATTTTATAATAGATATTTTTTATCATATTCAAATTATAAATTACCCTAGTTTCATGTTCCCATGCATTGAAAAAATAAAAATTCTAATGAAATCTAAATTCAATGGGAAGACAAGTAAAAGCATAGGAAAGAGGAAAATCATTAACTAATATAAAATAGTGTGATGGAAAAAGAAAGAAAACAACCAGTATCAGGTCTCAAGACAGGGTGGAAAACAGCTAGTGTGAGCTCTCAGAACAGGGTCGAAAACATTTGTGGCATAGGGTAATTGAACTGCATAAACGATCACTCAAAAAATGATTTAAAGATATATTAGATCACCATGATTGAAAGTTCACTCCCAAATCAGTTGGGTTGTTCAGGCCGACCCTGTTCTCAGCATGCTGAAAGTTAGTTGTAGTATACATTGTTCTATGTTGTATATGATACACAAATGCTAGAGATTGAACCTACAATGTGTCCAAGCCATATTGATAACCAGAGTTATGCCAGAAAAATAATTGACTTGTAAGGTGGGTATGGTTGTTCCAACTTCTATCAAAGTGATTATGTGACTATCAACATAGATTCATCATAATCCAAGGTAATATTGAAAGGAAATTAAAGCGAATGTTTAAAATATTTTAAATTATAATATATTTAATTAATGCTTTATCTTATCAACTATTATTTTTATATTAGTTATTCGAGAGAGCAGATGTTTAATGAATGTGTTGTTTTCCTTCTCAGGATTAGGAAGGAAAATTCATGCAGATTACTCAACAGGGAGATGAAGATCTAATCAAATTGACATGTTGAAGGGTCCAAAGAAGAACCATCAGATAACGGTGTAAACTACCCTGCAGAAAAGTTCCTGAAATCCATAGAAATTTACAATACTCAGAAGTCCACATATTGGAAAAGGTGGGCAGCGAACTACTGATGTGCTTCTTTTCTACCAAACCTATGAAAGCATCTCACTTTTCAACTCTGTAGATTTCCAGTTCACATAATTCTGAGGCACATGGTCTGTTCCTGGGAAATTAAACACCTACTTGATCACTATACACAACTGGTTATCTGCATGCTCTGTTTCCTATATAGCTTTCAAATAGTGCACTTAAACAATAAATACACTAGATAAACTCATTTTATGAAGTTCCATGACATCCTAAAACTGTGTTCAGGATTCATTTCCATTCCCATTTACAAAGTTCCATGACATCCTTAAAGGATGGTTCAAGATCCAGTTTCATGTGAAAACAATTCTCTTATCTTAATAAGCCATGACCCATAATATTGGTTTAACTCATCTGTTACAATTATTGGATTAACCCTTCCGAGTAAGAATTTTTAAGAAACCATCATATTTATGGTCCAAAGAGTCAATTGATTCAGATAACCATTGTCATTAAAAATCTCTTTAAAAGACACCCTAATTTTTGGGCTAAAAGAATTAGTCGATGACAATTATTAGTTTACCCCTTTCAAATAAGAACTTTTTTACAAAACCAAGAAAATTTTGGCTAAAGGGAGTCAAGTCATTATTAATTATTGCTTTTAGGAATTTGTCTGTGGAAACCACCCAAGTTTGAGGATTTTTTAAAAATGGAAACCACCCAAATTTGTGGATTTTTTAAAAAGAAACCACCCAAATTTAACCTCTTTAAAAACCATCCACCCAACCAATTTTTTTTAAGCCACATTGAGATTTCCAGGCTTAAAGGATGAACTCAAAATTTGAATTAGTAGTGATTAAGATTTCCAGGCTTAAAGGATGAACTCAAAATCTGAATTAGTAGTGATAAAATTTTAGGCCACAGGTTCACATATCATGGGGAGGGGTTGAGGATGGGAGCTACTTTTGGGGTGAATTAAACTATCTAAGGAGCCTCCAAACTCCACCAAGCTTAACACAATCTTTGGGTGAATCTTTGGGTGAATTAAACTATCCAAGGAGCGTCCAAGCTCTACAAATATTAGAGTAATCTTGTTATTGAGCTTAACACAATCCTGATAATAACATCCTAATAAGGGAACTCATTCTTCCATTCAAAATTAAAATTGGCCCAACCTAACATATATTATGCTAATATTATGCTAATCTAAAGAAAAAAAAACTAACACCAAGAGAAGGAAACTGACCTTTTAAAATTGTAACAGTGAAAAGTATATAATAAGCTTTAGGACTGAATTTGAAAGAATTAATAATCTAGGTAGTTGCAACCTGTTGGTTTTGCATGATTGTTGGCATAGTGTGACCTTGGTTTACTTCCAAAAAGAGCTTTCCTCTTGTGAACACAACCAGTACCGAAGTAAATAGGGCCCTGAAGCCCATCTAATCCTCTTATTATTTCTCTTACAATTCCTTTTTCAACTGCTCTGCTAAACCTTATGGAAATTTTATATTCCTGTTTTACACTCCTATTTCAGCCCTCATAAAGTTTACTCAATCATCTCTCGGCATTTATTATTCCATAGTCTCTCTTGTACTCACTCAAAAACTCAGTGTTCTCTCCTTGTTCATAGCATACACAACCGTCACATTCTTCTCGACCCTCATACATTCAGAGCATTATTCTCTCATAATTGTCTTCTATATAGGTAGAATCATACTCTCACAACAACACACATTCACACAAAACTTAGTACATAACTCACTACAATGTTGTATACCCCCCATGTGCACTACTATAATCTTGTGTTTTTCCTCTATTACACAAAAAATAATGCAGTCTGTTGGCTCATCACTCAGCTTTAGTGTACTTTGATATGCCTAATTTTACATGGGATGGGATATCTTGTTCAATCTCATAAATCCATTTCTTGTTGGGCACACGAGACTTAAGAAAAATGATCAACAATATGCCATTAGAATTCTTAAATTCCTTGGTATGGCACTACATGCATGTAACTGCACTAATGTACAAATATTGTGCTCGGGAATGGATTTCCATGTCATGAAATTTGTCTTAATGTGAAGAGCCATAAATCAATTCATTTGCCTCTAAGAACTCCATTAAACTTATGTACCAATCTTAGTAGTGTTTTTCCCATGTTTCTTGACTACATCTTGATGTTCAAGCATATGAAATAAATCACAAATTGCATTTTGGTTTCATCTTATGTCTTCTTTCTTTTGGAATTAAAGCATAAGTGACAAAACCAAACACTTTAAGGTGACTTACATGTAGTTTTTTCCAAACACAAAAACCTGTTAGAAATGCTAGATAAATCATGATTGCAGAATCACAAATGAAACATTGAGCGATTGTGTGGTGGTAGGGGTTCACATATGCACTCGTGAACATTTAGTAATCTCTTATATGATGTTGGGACCAATTTAAGGTAATCTTTCAATGTCTTCACCTTACAAACAATGGGTTTCATCTTCGAAAAACAATGGCCTAAACAACACAACAATAATGAATTTTAAATAAAAACAAAGGTGAAACAAAGTGTGCGGTCAATCTGTTATTGAAATCCAACTCAGTTGCATAGCCCTTGTCCTCCATAACCAACACTGAAAGAAATTTCTTTCTGTGGCCTCTAACACACAAGATATCATCAAAACCTAAATTAGGATTTAATCTTAGCTTTACATCTCATGATTGGGATAGGTGGCAGATAGGATTGAGGAGATTAGTTGTGTTTTCTCAAAGCATAAATGGGACAAGATAGGAGAGGTCAATAGAAACATGAGAAGACAGCAAGAGAGTTGGAAGAGGGCAGTGTGCATTCAAGGAGAAGAAGAACGGTCTGTTGAAGCACCTAGTAAGTGCACCAGGGCATACAGGCCATAGCACCGATGTAGCCGTCCTTTCTTCTTGCATAGGCTATAAACCCTCAAATCTGGCCATACATTGTTGTTTTAGGTGAGTTTATTTACTTTACAACTGCTAGTTCAAAGCAAGCTAGATAGGTTACCTTGTAAGCTTTGATCAAATGAATGAAAAATTTATTTGAAGAAGAAATCCTTGTGTGTGTGTGTTCAATTTCTTCTGCTGTTCATTTTCAACTATTTGTGTGATTATGCATTTTTCAGAAATTTAATTTTCTGCAGTTAAATAGATTTTGTTTTAGTTAGTCAGCGTGAGAACACTAGGAAAATAGTCATCTAGGCTTGAAAAATTTACATGAAGAAGCTTGGTTCATATCAATAATTACCAAGGTTTTCCTCTTCATGAGAATCTATTTGCTTGGACTTCATCAATGGCCTGCCTACTAGAGAAGAAGACAAAATGACTATTTTTGTTTCAGTTTGCTAATTTTTCAAATTGATAATTTTTGTGCCTTCTGATAAGACTACTAATGCATAATGAGTTGTTGGACTCTTCTTCCAGCATATTTGGCCACAATATAATTTTCCAACCCCAATTCTCTTAGAAAACAATTCTAAGTTTCCCAACCATTGTTTTGAGATCTTTACAAGAGATTTTAGGATGCCAATTTTAGTTCTCCACTTCTTTTCACCTATAGACAGGGAAAAATTAAAGTCGTTGATTGGACTCTTCTATGGTCTTTGAATATATCATAAATCCAACTAGTAGTATGATAAATATCTTCATTTTGAAAAAGCAACTTATAATAGGGCATGTAACTGCACCAATGTACAAATATTGTGCTCGAGAATGGATTTCCACGTTGTGAAATTTGTCTTAATGTGAAGAGCCATAACTCAATTCATTGGCATCTAATAACTCTATTAAAATTATGTACCAATCTTAGTAGTGTTTCTCCCATGTTTCTTGACTACATCTTGATGTTCAAGCATCAAAATTAACTCAAGAATGGCTCACTAAGTTGTGGTCAAATCTCCAACACCCAGTGCTATTTTCCATTAAATTCTTTGTAGCGTGAGGGAAACTAAGCATGGCCAATTCTGATAAATCCAAACACCATTGTTTATCTCTGAAAATTTTGGTCCTCTCAAACTCATTTCTTTGGTATCAGAAATCGCCCATTAATGTCAGTACTGTCATTGTCAATTATTCTTTCATATTTAGCTATCACTCTGAAATAGAGGACTTGATAATGCAAGACATTGTAATTTGAAGCCTCAATACACTGGTTCTTTTTTTGTAAAGAAGGGGACTATAATAGCTATTATGGTTATTTTTCCTTCTTCGCTGGTACACATAGATTTTGTTAGATTATGGTAATCATATTTTATCTTGCAAATATAGCATTTGAAGGCACTCGAATAACTGCTAAAATTTTAGGAATTTATTGATGCTATAAGACTGCTAGTTATGCCGCTGAGCATACAACAGGCTTCTATAATCTAGAAAATTATGATGGGCATGCTCTAGGTGGCAGTAGCTCAAATGGTTAAGAACTATGATGTTGCATTCAAGTTTATCTCTGATGATTTTTGTACTTTGGTTCATGAAGAAGGATTTTCTGAAGCAATGGTAGATCTAGAGGGTCTTTTTTGGAAGGTTTTTAATGCAACTTGAAATTTTGGCATTCCTTTGGATAAGTGAATTTTTTTTCTTTGTTTAATTAGTCAGAGATACAAAAGTGCTGGATAACAGAAAATTTTTCTTGCTAAATATAAATATGGTATGGAAGTTATAAAGTTTTAAATATGCAGGGGAGACATTTCAAGAAAATCATGTCTGTTAACTGCTGGAATGTCAACATAAAAGATAACAAAAGCTCATAACATATAGGAATAGAACAAGGAGGAGACCCCTTTAAATAAAGAGTAAAAATGTGGAAAACCCAAAAAAATATGCAAATAAACAAAAAGTTATTGATTCAACGACAACAACAACAAGCCAAAACTGCCATGAACAAATAAAGCACCTGGGTAAGGATTTTGAGAGATTCCGACACTTTTGATGGTGCAGTGCCTATGAAAGCTGGGTTGTAAGGACAACAATACAATGATCTCCACCCTTTGCGGTGCATCTTGTATCCTGTCAATATATCCTCAGTGCATGATCCATACATCCATCCCACCTACAAAACAAATTTGTTGAATTCAATGTGTTTTTATAATTATTTTGGTATTTGCTAAAAGTTTCTTCAAAAGAAGAAGAGAACAAAAAATTTAGAAATTTCTCCATCTTAACAGTGTCGTTCTTTGCTTAGAAACCATGAGTCTTACCTCTTCACCCCATTTAGTATTGACCTCATAGTTGGTACTGATCAATTGTAGAATATCCTTAGCTAAATAGTGTAAAGATTCTGAACTTGCACCGCTAATGGCACTAACAAATGATGCAAGAAAAGTTGGGTTCTCACCAAACGTTTCATTCAATGTTTCATATGATATTTTAGACTTCTGATGATGAAACCCTGAAAATTCATGTTAACAATAATAACCATTAAACTCAATCTCTGGACCAAGAGAAGGAAACTGACCTTTAAAAACAGTAACAATAAAAAATAAATCACCTGGGTAAGGATTTTGAGAGATTTGATGTATTCATATCAACTGCTCTCAGTCATCCGCAATTATTAGTATGGTCCATATCAGTGCCACTGTGCATACGACATTCATCAACCCTTAAAAAATAGCGCAAAAAGCCACTGTACCTTATTCAATCTTGCTAGAAACAAGAATTTACAGAGAGGGGGTTGCAGAGCTTCATAAATGGGAGATCTACAAAATCCCAAGAAATAATAAATCCAGCAAAAGCTAAGGGAAATAGTGAATGTTATCAAATAATAAGGCCGTAAAGAAATTTGTTCCAAACATTTGGAAGACGAGAGGCACCATTGGCTGCAATCTACAAGCCTATAATCATTCTCGTTTTTCATATACTTGAGCTTGTTGTTATACATTGATGCATGAAAATCCTTTCTGTACATGGATAACTGTTTCACATTTAGTAGTTGCACTTTTACATTCTTCGTCTCTGCCACCACTTTCTTGACTACCTCCATTCTCTTCCTTGCGCCATAGATCCTCTCAATCTGCTCCTCTATTTTCACATCAATGGTTTTAGTTTACTTGAAGCATCCTCCTCAAACTTTCTTTCCCAAGCCTGCCCATGGAAATGCATAGGGGAGTAGCCTCTAAAGAAAATTTGGGCATTGAACCTGCACATAACATGCAAATATGGAAAACCCAAAAACATCTGCAAATAAGCAACATGTTATTGATTCAACGACAACAACAACAAGCCAGAACTGCCATGAACAAATAAATCACCTGGGAAGGTCACAAAGGCTGCCATCTCCATCTCTCATAATTGAAATCCATTCTACCATTTCTTCTGCAGACTAAATCAATGCTAGCATAAGGGCATGACCCAGTAGGATATAAAACATAATATTCATCATACATCCATCTCCCCTTGAACAGATCACACTGGCGCTACATTCCTGTTGAAGGAGACAATGGTTTTTCCATGGAAATGTTGTCGTGCCTGCCATCCCCAGATTTGACCCATTGACGTCTTGATGTGGTACGGTTTCTGTAACGTTCATGGAAATGTATCTGTGGGGCCAGTGCTCTCAGATTTTCCCCAAGAAACTCCTGAATTTTGTTGTTGATCTTGGGTTATGGACAAATTGATAAACATCCCAGAGCGACCCGCAGATATAATCTCACCTATGTTGGGTAATGGATTATGAAGCCATGAATAAGCTCCATTGTTGAATGCCCATATCAAGAAGGTAGACAACGCTGCTGTGATGCATCTTGCAAGCCCATGAAATCTTTAATGGTGGAGCCATTATAAACTGATAAATAGAAGCCTTAGAAACCGTTCCATAACTAAATATTTGAAACTATCTTGTGTCTTTTCATCCAACGGTTGAATACATTTTAATCATCTAACATATAATCTAACGGTTTCAGGTTATGACAGGTTGCACACAGGAAATGTTTTTTCAAATAGTGACGCCTTACGACGTAATAATTAATTAAAAATTTTAAAATTATTATATAAATTTAAAGTGATACTACAAGTAAGTATAATTTATATTTATACTTTACAAAATTAACACTACGAATATTATAGGGGCTTTATGCACATGTTCTTAAATTTCCAAAAAGATGGTGGTAGTTCAATAATTTAAATTTCACTTATGTCCCCTCTATTTATGAAGAGGTTTATTATTAATGACATCAAGGGGATTATTGAAACAATAAATTATTGTTGATTAGAGGTCATTTTATATTACTTCAAAGAGTTTATTACTTAGAAAATAATATTTTTTTATTTTAATTAATAGAAGTTTTTAAACAAACTTTAATTGGTACCTCACGACAATGATCACTTGATGGTTTAATAGTCGACTTTCCATTAATGAACCATTCATTGATGAGAACTTCTATGTTAGTTAGTATATGTTAATTTATGTTAGTATTATGGGCTAACAATGGATTTCTTGTATTTTGACCTTTGAGAGCCTGATAGTCGAAAAATTGGTAGTTTATATCTCAATCATTTGAAAGCCTATAAAATGGTATTCCAAAGAATTTGAAACAAATGTTATCTATTAGTTAATAGATGTATTAGGTACACCAATATTGGGAGTTTGCATCCATGAGTGTTGGATGTGCTTCCTGAAAACCTAACACCTCATACCTTGATAGACTTCAATCCCTAGTTCTATCCATTAACATCTCACGAACCTTCCATCTCCATTTATTGATGGAAAATGTGTGATCTATTAGTTTCATGGATTTTATTGATAGTTTCCATCATGATCTCTTATTCTAATAATTAAAATGAATCTGCCACATACTAAGAGAGGATTTTTCATGATAGTGAACAAATCTCCCAATTTATCTTCACTAAGAGGATTTTTCTTATATTTCCTTACACTTAAATAGAAGCTACCATCAGTGAAGAAATATTGGTCATGACAATGAAAAAATATCTCATATGATCTTCACTAAGCATATAACTCTTGATTAGAAAACAATTTCAATTCACAATAAATTAATATTTTATTTACATAAAATCAATTTCAAAAAATTTGAAATCTATTTCAGTTTCAAACCCTTGTTCCTACTCGAAATCCTAGACACGGATTCTAAGCAGGTCCCATCCTTCTATGTGGAAAATATTTAAGGCTTGGATGCTTCCATGCATGAGGTCAAGCGAAAGGTATGTTTTCCTTCCTTTATATCCATATCTTTCTTCTTTATTCATCCATACAACATGAGATGCCACGTCAAAATTCTTATCAGATTCTATTAGGATGGGAAGGAAACCCCGATACATGGTATCTTGACCTCCTTACAAACGATGTATTGACACTCCATAACTAATAGTAAAACATCAACTTATAGACCATTAATAATGTCTAGTAATGTTTCAGGATTCGTGAATATTGAGCCATCAAAAAAACATAATTTTTTCTTCATGACTTCTCAAAAAATCTAATAGTGAATGTCAATTAACAAAAGGATCTTTTCTAACTAAATTTCATATTGGGACCCATTAGTATTAGTGGTTCATAATGTAAATTATTTGGTATAGTACTAAATATCCTAATGTCATGAATTCCACATCACTCATTCCTACGATGCAGCTAGGCCACAATGTTAGAGCCATTGATCACTTTGATCGATGTCATCTTGCCATGTTGGCATGATAGGTCAATACCACTTGACCATGCCACATCATCAAATACCTTCCTTATTTCCATGTTATCATTACACCTCATCTATACATGTAAAATCCACTTTATCATGTCACATAATCATGACATATTATCCTCCTAAGCATTGGACCATTAAACCATTGAAAAAATCGGATAAGAATTTTGAGACTTCAATTAACAATAATATTCATTCTAACTAAAAAATTTGTTGGTATATGTTAGTATACATGCTTTTACAACTGGAGGTGGTTTGACATATTCCCGATGCAAAACATCACAATGTGCTAGTAATTTGATACCTAATAATTGATCTTCAACTTATCATTGTAATCCCCATTAGCTGAGAAATTTTCAAAGTGAGTTAGTTTGATGTACTCATTCCTAGCGGTTATTTAGTGGATCTCTGAAAGTTTAATAATTGGTAGTTAATTGGAAGATATCATACTAAGGAACCATTAATCATTGGGAAAATCACTTGGACAACCAACATACTTTTAGGAACCATTGGTATTGATGGTTTGCACTAAATTTTTTGATGCATTACTGGACATTCGATTACCTGAGATCCCATCTTATGAATGCTAGATATACCTTTGGCTACGATCTTGGTCAGAACCATAATACTTCCCCATGTGGGAAGGGGTTGAGGCTAAGGCCTCTAATCTCCAATTTTCATAGAATTCTAATATACAATCCCCCGAATTTTGAAAATTCACTAAGCTTCTTAGGCATGCTCCAAGGTTATGAGGTAGACTCTAATAAGGAAGAAAAATTAACCATGGATTACTAAAGGCTCATAAATATTAACATAATTAAACTTTATTGTAGATGTTCATCACAATAATACACCCATATCATCAAAATTTTATTATGTTCAAAATTTTGACATACATCCTAGAACACATCTCATTTTATTTAGACTCAAGTATTTCAAATTAAAGTTTTTTATACAACAATGCTTATTACTTGATTTCAATGTGTATAGAATATGTAAGACCTAATTTTTTTAAACATATAATTACTGCTCTATTTAATGTAATAGTTATTTTTTTAAGAGGTTAAGAGTGAAATATTTTATTTATATGTGCTTTTTCAATTTTTTTTATTATAAAATTATTAATGGTATTGTACTAAAAAGTATTTTTATTTGACATGTTAGAACTTATTAAACAATATTAACCCATAAGAAATTGAACTACATTTGTTATAGGGGGTAACTCAATTGGTGATCGAAGTAATGCGAGTCCTAAGAAAACTGATAGATCTAAGGTTCAACCCCCCCCAGTTGTCACCTGATTTATGGAGAGGAGAATAGGTCATAGATGCCCAAAGGTTTACTAGTAGTTACATATCAGACATGTTGTTGAGTTTCTATAGGATACAAAAAAGAAAAATAAAAATAATTTGAATCTCATTCTATCGTTGTTAGGGCTTAATGTTCCTGAATATTTTTAATGGTCACAAATAAATCAAAGTATAAATAAAACCTAAAAGGTTGTAGATATTATCATTTCTAAATCTAGACTCACCCCATTGCTCTAAATTGTTTGCAATATAACAAGTACCCTAATTCTTGATTAAGTATGTAGTGTATCCAAGGCTAGCCTCTAAGTTCACTTTATGGATATAGGGTTATAAAAATTCCTCTTCATTTAATAAAATTAAACCTAATTTCTAATATATTGGTCATCTTATACTTCTTGAGATCTTTGTGATGATACAAATTTCATCTAAGTATAAATTTTGAGCACAAAGTGATGCCCATTTGAAGATCTGGCCTTTAAGAACCATTTCAAAATTTCGACCATGCCAAGTTAGCATCCATACCATGTGACAATGTATATATGTGGTGGTCCTCGTGCCACATATCACCATCTCATAGGGCCATTTCCTTTGCCAAAAACATCAATTTCCACTTCGTATCCACCTCAATGTCAATCCGCACCTTAATGCATGTCATTAGTCATGTCATTCATTCCTTTTTGGAACCTTGTTGGGTTTTATCGGTGATGGGAGGAAATATTAATAAGTTATGTTCAATCCCCCTCATACTTGACCTCTCAAAATCCTGAACACTAACAACCAATAAGATGCCATATGATAGCTTGTGGCATGATGAGCTAAAATCATTCCAAACAACCCAAATTTACTAGCTCTCTCGCCAAAAATTTATTAACCAAAAAAACATATAATAATTGATACACTAAGTCATAGTCCCCTTAACTATTGATTAACCAACCACTAAGGCATTTAGTCCCTAACTACTACACATAATTACAGTCTAACATGGTAAAATAAAATCGAAGATAATTATCCTTTTCTTAGTTGATACTACTAACCCATTAACTTATAAATCCTTTAAACATTGTCCAACTAACCTAGTAGGAAGTAGGTTCTAAGAAACTTTGCCACAATGTAATTAATGGAATATGTTAAGCATATGAAAATTGACATAGAAAGGTAAAGCTACTAGGAAGATATCTTACCATTGTAAGAAACTCATCTAGAAATTGAAATAATCCCAATACAAACCAAAACATATTGTCGAAAACCTACAAATGATTGCAATGGCCCAACCGAGACATAAATAAAAGAAAAATATTTGTTTTCCCATTTGAATTTAGAAGGAAATAATCATAACCAAACTAGGATGGGAATTATTGTTATTTCAACTAGGCCAAATCACCCTTCCACAATCCCATTTATTTTCACTCAAAGCGATTTGAGACCAAATCAACATAAATATTTATAGATTTATATAAATACTCTTTTTCATTTCATCTAACTTTGTTTGGACAAATGTGGTGTGTAAATGTTATGGGGAACTAGTATTTATTTCAAAAGCCATAAATTGTATAACCATATAGTTATTTGGTCTTAGCAGCAACTCTTAACACTACATATGAAGGTTTAACATAAAAAATAAACTTTTTCATTTCATTCATTCCATTTTTATCCTCTTGATTTAGGGATCCCTCTGTCATGAGCTTTTGTTAGATCTAATCCATGTATTTGATATTGTATACACCCTAGAAGACGAGGAGATGTTGATTCACAATTAAAGAAAAATGTTCACTTGTCAGCTAGTTACATAATGTCAAGAAGAAGAGCATGCTCGAAAGTAGAAGAATCTCAAGACAAGTAGCTTCTGTATGATAATTCAACATTGGTCCTAAGAAAAGGGAAACTATATTATGATGTTGGAGTAATTCTAGAAGGAAATTCAAGTTCCCTTAAACAATAGGAAAGTAAATCCTTTAGGGAAGTAAATGGTACCATTCAAACATGGAAATTACCACCTAGATACAACAAAAACCTACATAATTTACTTTCCACTTAACTACTTTAATAAGATTCTATCTCTAAAATAAAATTATGCACTCCCTTTGAGACTGGCCCTAGAATTACCTATTTAGTCATGTATGAATATTTCAAATACAATGGTATGAACTAAGTGATATCCATCCGTACCCATAATCAATCTCAATTTTATCTAAATTTCCTAATTTCCCTTTTCAAGTGTTGGGTTGTCAATTTTTCATATTTCTACCATTTAAAATTTATTTTCCTATTCATTTCACTACATCATTTGACTCATCCATTACCCATTTTAACATGTTTCTTCATGAATGAAACACAACAAGCATACAAATGTTAATGTAGTTACTTATTGTTAGTCCTTTTATTTGTGAAAAATTAGAAAGGATTAGTGTTGGTTTTACTAAATATGGTTTTCCTAGATTGGTTCTTAAATCTTTTATGCAGTTCCTGTAACCATCCTCTATGGTTTTCATGTCTACATGGCTCCAATTGAATTTTTGGAACATGGATTTTATTCCTATGGATGATAACATGGATCCCATGCCAAAATAAACTCCACAAGGCTTCAGGTTTGGATCAAAATTTCAGAAAACTTGTGTCAAGAAGAATCAAATAATTAACTTTAGGAATTATTTACGAAAAATTGAAGGAGAAAATGGAAAATCCATGATGTAATGCTCCCTCCACTCCCTTTGAATTTCCCAAGCATAGTGGAAGGTGTTACTTTAATGTAACCCATCCTCCATAGTCTCATCATGGGAATGTGGTAACAAATTTTCCTTCCTCCTTAAAGTTGGTAAAACAAAATCTATAAAGCACCATCACATTCAACTTGTTGATATATTTTCAGTGATATACAATTTATTGAAATGTGATACCTATATCAAAACATATTCCCTTTTTAATGTTTCACCATTCAAAACCTACTTTTTAAGCAAGGACCCACTATGTGGTAGCTACATGGAACCGATGTGGCATCTATGCCTCACCTGGATTGATTCCACTTCATCTTAGGATGTTTCATGACGATATCTACATTGACGCTACACTAGCCACACCACTTGGCCTTTCGAGCCCACAAATATGACTTACATGTGAAGTTTTTAACTCTCATGTTATATATCACTCTTCAGAGATCTAGCCTACCCACAAAATCAAACTTGTAAAAGATTCTAGACCTCCATACTAGCCCCCATCGATGCACATCAACATCTTGGCCCAAATATGGGCCTTCCACCCTCTTAGTATTGTGCTTGTCCTAGATGTTGTGGACCTCTCGTTTACTTCAATTTAAATATAGCACCACAAAATTTAGTGGAAAGGGCCCTATTTTATACTTCTGTCAAATTCATCCTATGATGGAGCTTGACCCTAAATTCCACACAAAACTGATCCTTAGGGGCCGCACACTAGATATACCTTGTCCAGTCCAAGAAACACCCACATGAACTAAGACTTTCCCATCCAAAATCCAATCTACTGGTAATATAACTCTCGCCATTCCTCCCAAATGCTTGGACTATTATAATTGTTTGAACTAGCACAATTTTAACCCCAAATACAAATATATTCCCACCTAAATAGATAAGAATTACTTTATAATATTCTTTTACTGTTTTAGGGATTCAACTAGGGATTCTCCTCAAATTAGAGTGTTACTCAAAACACTGTCTTCTACAACAAGAAGACCTTCAATCATATAATAAATATGCATGAGTGGAAACCCCATTACATACAGGTTTTATAGCCATAAAAATTATCCATAATAAGAAAAATGAAACTATCAACATGGATACCACCTGGCACAAGCCTTAGGTAAGGAATCACTCAGACTTAACATTAAATCTTGATACAATAACACCTAATAAATCACATAATGAAATAAAAAAGTACCATAAAAAACACCGATGTTACATGCCTTACAAAAATTCCCCATAGAATTACATTAGTACATAATAAAAAATAACCATGGAAAACATATCATGTCAACAATGAGCACCACATAGAGTGATAAACAACTGAACCTATGCAATAGATACATACACTATGTAATTTACCTTCTTACTTACAAAAAAATAAACTATCACATGGATTTGAAAATCCCCCTGAAACCATGAGAACAAACACACTTGCATCTCATTGAAAAAACTCCAAGAATAATACCATTCCTCCATGAGTATTACCAATAAATTAATTCTCATTTACAACAACATTACAATTCATGTGGAGTAAGAACGCACATAAAGTACAAGTAAGAAACTTATATTATGATGTGAATGACTAGAAACTAAGAGTGATACCTCTTGATCTAGGTGAATGTTGGTGCCACACACCTATTCCACATGGACCCGCACCACTGTCTTTTTTAGCATTTCTGTTTCCTTAATTGTAGCAAAATTTACTATTTTTGGTAGTTTTTGGGTCCTGAACTTCCGCAACCATTTTGATGCCCTATGTTGGTACCTCATTTTGTCCCTAAGTTTACTATTTATCACTACCATTTTTCCCTCTTTTGTTACAAAAAGTACTCTTTTACCTATCTTCGTATCACTATCATTGTCCTGAAACCTCATTAAAACCCTACTTGAGGTAAATGCATTACATTAGTGTCTTTTTACTATTTTGTGATTAAAATTTGAGTAATTTAAGTTAAATTCCTAATGAGCTAACTAAATATTATGGGCTAGATGTGGAAGGATGTAGCAGCATGATCAAGACCTCTACAAATGGAAATTGGATTTGTTAACAAGCCTGTCTTACCATTTCCATACTCAACTACATGGTTCCTAATATATACTCAACTACATGGTTCCTAATATATACTCAACTACACCGAGACTTGGTATACTTCTTCTACACTTCCTCACCTTCTAGAGATCGGGCTTCACAATGGAGATCTTGGCTAAGCCGAGCTGGAGGACAAGGATGCTCCATATGATCATTATAACATGACCTTGTTAATGAAAAGCATTCGATGAAACCGTTATGCCAATTTAAGCATGATTTTTTTGACCGTGTTGATCCTCCAAGTGTTATGTATCGATTTTTGGTTATTTTGTAATTGCCTTGCTGCCTATAAAAAGGCTGAGTCTGTAATAAACTAGTTAGTCAAGTTTCTAGTTATGTATGAAAAACATTGAGTTACCAAACTATCGTTTAGACTTTTCTCTGTAATTGAAGACCAAGTTTCAATTAATCAAGCATGGGTTATGGTTTTATATGTTCATTTCAAGTTTCAGATCAATTGTGAGTCACTAATTCAAATGTATTAAAATACTTCTTCTATTGTAATCTCTTTAAGCTTACACAGGTGTGGCCGGGCCCACCATTATCTGGGAACAATCTCTCTATCGAATTATAAGTATTCAGATGTATTCTATCTTGTTATGTTTTAATTCCATTCAGTAATTTCACAAATTAGATTCAATTTCTTTGAGTATTTTTGTGGTATAGGCTCATTAACCTGAGAGTGTTTATGATTGTTTTCTTTAGTTTTTCAGGAAGGCAAGAGTGATGGATGTGCATAGATGAATCGCCAAATCTCATATGACTTTGTGGATATATTGCGCAGAGATATACTCTATCTCTTTGGAGAAGAATGGAGTCTTTGTTGATTTCTAAGTCTAGGAAAATTACACACATTAAGTTATGATGGAAATTATGAAGTGAATTCTCCTTGGGATGCATCAAATTGATCAAACTGTGATGTAGTTTCGATTTGGTAAATAGCTGGAATGTGTGATGACTTATATCAGATTGTGAATTATGAGTTCCTGAAGAATCTCAATTTCATTTATGCATCGCTGTGTGATAGCATTTGATTTCTAGTATGCATGAGTTGAAGAGTGATTGCAATAGATAGAGGTTGACATTGCATTTTAGTTAGATAGGCAAGATATCATGGTTGTTTCGATACTAATGGATGAGTCTTGAATAAGTCACATGACTTCTTTCCATAATAGTGAAGTTATTTAAGGGTCGATTACATTAAGTAGAGTATCTTATCTTGAAAAACATTGGATGATTAACTAGTTTTTATGATTTTTTCTAGGATAGAATTCGATAGTGAAATAGTTAGATCCTCGTTTTATCATTTCTTGAAGGTTTAATTCATATTCAGTATTTGAATTCTATTTGAGGATTGATATGTGTTATTTGTTTTAGGTGAATTAGTCCAGTCAAGTGCAATAATAGTGTGATTTGTTTCAATTCGATTTCCTTTAGAACAAAGTTAATTCAATTGAATAACACATGGTGATTAAAAGAAAAAAATAGCATAGATTTGACTTGAGTACAATTATTTGGATTTTATAAATAGAATTTTCCATTCTCAGAATAGAATTTTAAGGTTGATAACTTAACAATGTGTGTGTGAACAATTAGAGAATTATCTTGGTGTTTCTTAAGTCGAGTTATTCCTTAGTTTAAATACTATAATAGCTTAGGTGAATGCCATTTTTAATCGATCTCAGAGTGAGTGTGATAGATGGAAGTTTGTAACTGTTTTTACAATTATTTTATTTGATTGATTCTGCCTCTTGTTGGAAAAATTGTTTTCTAGTTTAATTGGATTGTAGAAAGATTAGACTGAAGTAGAGTAGTGTGGTTTGGTTCTTTGTTTGCAATTTAAATAGGAAGTTGTTCATCATTTTGTACTAAGAGGTCATTATTAAGGAAACCTATACACTCTCACACAAGCTGAATCAATTTCACAATAAAATTTGTGTTTATGAGTCCTAGTTGACAATTAAATAATAGGAGCTTTAATTCGCTTATTAAAACTCCTAACATTTTTGGCATCGTTTATGGGGAAGTTTTATTTTGGTTCAGGTAAAAACTATTTACATAGTTTTCAAGGGTATTGCAGGATAGTCAGAGGGTGGAGAGTGTACGATAATATGCAAGTGAAGAGCCACACATCCACTATTGTGGGGTTGCTCCAAATCCTAACCGTTTTTTCTTATCTTTGAGCTTTATTTTATTTTACTTTATGCATAGAAGTAGAAGTAGGCATAGAGATAGTAAAGGTAGATTTATTTCTAGTTCAAAATTTTGTGAAACTTTTGGCTTGACAAAAATCCCATTAACTAATCTCGCTAATCGTTATGCAGGAACTAAGAAAGAAAAGGGGAGGACTAGCGGTAAGGATATTTTACAAGGAGAACTCCCAATTCAAGAAGTAGTAAGGCAGCTATCAATTGAATCCTTCTCTAGTCATATCAGCAACAACACATCTACAACCCACATGGCACATAATGGAGGGGAAAAAAGAAATAATGAAAAAAATCAGGAAGAAAACCATGAGGAGGGAGAAGGTCCAAGAATGACTCTCTTTGGAGGAAACAAAGACGGAACAAGAAACTGAGACGGAGCAAGGGGTGTACCAGATGAATAAGAAGAAACTACCTTCAGATTTCCTATCCTTGATGTAACTAGGAATATTACTATGAAAAGCATACCAATGACATCTCTTGCACTCTTCTATGGTAAGTCCCCTGAGGACCCAGATGCCTTTCTCTTTGAGTTAGATATTTTATGGAGAAGTTACAAATACTATGATGACGCACATAAACTTAATTTTTTCCCAACCACCCTGAAAGATGCATCCCTTAGATGGTTCATGAGCCTAGGTGAAAATGCCATTTATTCTTGGTATGATATGAAGTCTGTCTTTCTTAAAAAATACCAAGACTTCTTAAAAAGTAGGGATGTGAACGATATTATTAGAATTCAATAATTGGATGATGAAAGCTTAGAAGAATATCTTGAGCGTTTCTTATATCATGTTCATAAATCCCGAGGGGCACATGTAGACAAGAAAACTATTAAAACTATCTTTTTAAAGGGGATGAGGGATGAATGCATTGAGACCTTAAACCTTTTGAGTGGTGGGGACATTTATAAAAATCCTTTTGCTGAAGTAGCTGAACTATGTTGTAATTATTCAAGAAGTCAAGCCAAAGTAGGAAAAAAAATTCATGACAATCTCCGAGATGTTCTGTCAAGAAATCATAAACCTACAACCATCGCTATTACTAGAGTTGAATTAGGAAACCTATTGGAAAATTTCAAAACATATATTTTAAACACCATTGATGACCGACTTGACATAACGAAACAAAAAAGGAACAAGAGGACGAGAAGGCTTCCATGGGAATATTTTGTCCTAAATGCAGACGAAAGCATATGGAAAGGGAGTGTCCCATTAATGTCATTCAGGTTTGTGGGATTTTTGCTTTAGAACATGTAACCGAGAAGTGTCCATCTATTCCTGGTTTACAGGCTATCTATAAGGGAAATATTGAAGCAAATGACTCTTCACAAGCAAACAAGAAACCCTCTTGGAGAAGCCAAAATCAAAACATGTTTCTAGATCCTAGCCCCCAAGGTTATGGTCAGAATCAACCTTGGAATTTCCAGCCATATTACCTCCCTTGGGCCAATCCTCAAACACAAAACACTCCCTGGAATCAGAATTGGCAGGAAAATCCTTATGTAAGCACTTTTCAACCTCAAAGTCAATTCTATCGTCCATACTCAAACATGCCTAGTACATCTTATAACCTGACCATTTAGCCTTATTAGCAAGGGTACAATCCAAACTATTATCAACAACCCTCATTGCCTCCTCCTCCTAAGAAAACCCACCATCCTTGCAAGCTCCACCAACATTGATTCTGCCTCATCCTACTTTGTTACCTGCATAGCCCGTAGTTAATCCCAAACATAATAGACAACATCATCCTGTGCAAAATATAGAAGTACAACCTTCTCCCACCTACATGATAACTGTTGTCCCAATGAATGAAATTCAATTACAAGCTGGGAGGGCAATTAATACAGGGAAATCAACTATTATCATTCAAGAAGAGGCCCCTCCAAAACAAACTAACAGTCACAAAAATGAAAAACAAAAAACAAAAATAAGGACTAAGTGAACCCCCTTACCTGGATCGATTGCTCATTTGTAAACAGGCAATCCTGATTGAATATGATTTAGAAACCGAAATAAGTAATGTGTGTATTAAAATTCCATTATTACAAACCATTAGAGAAATTCATATTTATACTGAAATCATTAAAGATCTTTGCATTAAGAAACTGGGTAGGAAAGGACAAAAAAACCAAAATGTGAAAGTCATGAGTGAAATTTCCATGATGATCTCTGACTGGCTTGCAAAATATAAAAATCCAATGAATCCCATTGTAAACATCAAAATCGAGGGGGTGGATCTGCCGAATACCCTTCTAGATCTAGGAGCATCCATTAACGCTATCACATATTAAACCATGACATATTTACAATTACAAGGGATTAAACCTATACCTATCATTTTGGAGCTGGCAGACAAGTTCGTTGTTAAACCCCTGGGAACCTTAGAAGACATTGTGGTCACCATTGCTTCATGGAAGTATCCCATCGATTTCATTGTTACTTCTCCTAAAACTGCTAGACCTGGACACCCTGTGGTCCTAGGACGCCCTTGGTTAGCTACCATCAATGCTGTGATAGGGTGTAGAAATGGAGAAATGGTTATTTATAATGGGTTATAGAATCAAACTTTGTCAATCTTCCCCCCTGCTCAAATTGTTTCCGAAGTACATTTATGGCTAGAGAGTCCTTATGGGAATGAATATTGCATGTTTCCTTTACTATCTCTAGAGAAATCTATAATTCTTCAGGAACAATCTGAAGATCACATCTTGCAGCAATTTTTATCTGATAGTTTTTGTATTGATTATCCCATTTCCTTTAACGCTTATCAACATGTTTTCAGCAATCAGTTTTAGGAGACCTGCCATCCAGCTATATTTGCCTCATTTCCAACTCTTTAAGAATGAAATGAACTCACTACTGAACCAATTGAAATCACTGAAGGAAACATTTTTCACATCGGTAAAGAATTGACCACAGAACAGAAGAAATAATTGTTGAGCATGATTCAAGAACAATCCAGAGATTTTTCCTGGGATTATTTGGATATGAAGGGTATACATTTAGACACATGCAATCATAAAATCTACACCAATGA
This sequence comes from Pinus albicaulis, assembly GCA_034641835.2. Classification (NCBI taxonomy): domain Eukaryota; kingdom Viridiplantae; phylum Streptophyta; class Pinopsida; order Pinales; family Pinaceae; genus Pinus; species Pinus albicaulis. The sequence goes on along the minus strand of CM076581.1, from coordinate 1,073,522,954 downwards.
GGACATGAGACCCATCCAACAGCCAAAGAGATGAATGAAACCTGCTTTAAGGGAAACTGTCAAAGATGATTTACAGAAGTTATTAGCTGCATGCTTTATCTATCCTATCTCAAATAGTAGATGGGTGTCACCTTTAATGGTGGTTCTGAAAATAATGGAAAATGGTGCCTATGTGTTGATTACAGGGAGTTGAACAAGGCCACCCTACGAGATTACTTTCCGGTATCATTTATTGATCAGGTACTCAACACACTTTCTGGTAAGAAATAATTATCTTTTATAGATGGATGCAATGGATATAATTAGATACAAATGGATGAGGAAGACCAAGAGAAGACTACGTTCACTTTCCCTTGGGGCACATATGCCTATCGAGTCCTTCCCTTTGGCCTTTGCAATGCCACATCCACGTTTCAACGAGCTGCTCTCGCCATCTTTGTTGACCTAATACATGATTGTATCGAAGTCTATATGGATGACTTCAATGTATATGGAGATGATTTCCCTCAAGCCCTTGAAAATCTAGAAAAGGTATTAATTCAATGTCAGGAAGCTCATGTAGCCCTGAGTAGTGCTAAATGTAAAATGATGCAGACTTAGGGGATTGTCTTTGGACACCATGTCTCATTGCAAGGAATAAAAGTCGACCTAGCTAATATTGAGGTAATCTCTCACATTCCCATTGCTCGTAAACAAAACGAGGTAAGGATATTTTTAGGACACACAAGTTACTATTGTCGATTTATTGAAAATTTTATAAGAATTGCAGCGCCTCTATTTAAATTATTAACTAAATATGTTGATTTTGTTTGGAATGATGTGTGTCAACAGGCTTTCCAGGTGTTGAAAGATAGGTTGTCCACTACTCCAGTATTAAGGGTACCAAATTGGACCTAACCTCAATTTGCACGGATGCTTCAAATAATGCACCTGACATAGTTTTGGGACAAAGGGAAGATCATTATCCTTATGTTGTTTACTTTGTTAGCAAGAATATTTCCCCTGCCAAAATAAATTACACAGTTACTGAAAAATAACTATTAGGAGATGTACATGCCATTGGTAAATTTAGACATTACATAACAGGTTATCAGACCTTTTTTCATACCGATCATTCTGAAATTGGGTTTTTAATGAAAAAAGCTATCACTAATGATAGAATTACTACATGGTTACAACTTTTGCAAGAATTCAATACAACTATGATTAATAGGCCTGGTCAGGATAATTTAGCAACTAACTTCTTGTCTCGAATGAATATTGTGCATGATATTGTAGCAACCCCTGTGCCAGATGAATTCCTGGATGAATAATTATTTTCTATATCGACCGTTACCCCCTGGTTTGTAGATCTTGCCAACTACCCGATTTCAGGAAATTTTCCCCAGAATCTGTTTGCCAAGGAGAAACACAACATTGTACAACGCAATGCCAATTATTCCTGGATTGATGGAGACTTGTTCTATATTGGACCTAATTTGATCATGAGGAGATGTGTGTGGGAAGATGAGATGATGGATGTGTTGAGAGCCTCCCACAATTAGCCTTGTGGAGGGCACTTTGTAGATAAAAGAACCGCGTACAAAGTCATCCACACTAGATATTATAAGCCCACGCTCTTCCAAGATGTCAAAAGGTTTATATCTAGTTGTGATGCTTTTCAAAGAACAGGCAGGCTGGTTCCTTTTGATGAGATGCCCCTCCGACCACAAATAGCAATAGAGCCTTCCAAGAAATTGGCATTTGATTTCATTGGACCTATCTCTCCCATGTCTAAGTAGAAAAAGTATATTTTAGTTTGCACCATCTATGTTACCAAGTGGGTGGAAGCTAAGGCTTTGTATGATGTAACTGAAAAGGTAGTAGTGGAGTTTCTTTTTTAGTACATCTTCAGTAGATTTGGAGTACCCCAAGAGATCATCACTGACCAAGCCACCCAATTAATATCTAAAGCTCTCACTGAACAATATCGAATCAAACACCGAAATTATACTTCCTACCACCCCCAAGCCAATGGGCATGTGGAATCCACAAACAAAGTATTGGAATCCATCCTAATAAAGACCATTCATTTACATCATAGGGATTGGGCAAACAAGTTGTTAGAGGCATTATGGGCTTATCGCATAACTTGGAGGAATGTGTTAGGACATACCTCATATGAGTTAGTTTATGGAAAGAAATTGCTACTACCTATTGAATTCCAAGTGAAGACATTTCGGACAGCCACCTGACTTGGAATGAATCTCAATCAAGCCCAAGAATAAAGACTAATGCAGTTGAATGAGCTCGATGGGATCAGGCAATGTGCATACCAAAAAAATGCATTAGTGTAGGATCAGAGAGCTTGTTGGCATGATAAGTTTATTAAGGAGAAGGTCTTCCATCCAGGAGATTGCGCCCTATTTTATGAAAATATGTTCAAAACCTTCAAAGGTAAATTCTCAACTAGATGGTTAGGAACTTATGAAGTAGCTGAAGTGTTTGATAATGGGTCAATCCAAATTAAAACTATTGATGAAAATCATACTTATTTTGTAGTAAATGGTCACCGAATTAAGATTTATCATCAACAACTCTATCGACAACAATTTTTGTAGGAAGTATGGAGATCCAAGATTGAAGCTGGTTCATGAAAATGACCAGCCTCTTGTTGGTTCCTCTAGTTGATTATTTTATCCTAATATCTATATATATATATATATATATATATATATATATATATATATATATATATATATATATATATATATATATATATAATAACCAATGGTTTGTCACTATTTCATATCTTTAGGTGGTTCTCCCCATAGCTCATGTAGAATAAAGGAGAAATCTTCCTTGGGTAGGTTTATTCCATTAGCCAAACTTGACATATTATCTATGGAAAAGGAGCCTCCTTAGAGTCTTCTTTTGGATTATTTCAGACTCGAGAAAAATGAAAACTCCCAAGAAGTGACTGATCCAAGCTCATAAAATTTCATGAATCAGTGGTAGTCTAGGGATTCCTTGAGTATAGATTTGTTCTTTCCTGGGCTCAAGGAAGCACTTACAAAAAGGAATCCCGCTGGAGTCTCCTTTGGGTGATTCAGAATCCCTAAAAATGAATACCTCGAGCACTGGCTACTTTAGGATCGTTAAAATAATAGAGTAGAAGTAGTTAGGGATCTATTGAGCATAGAATTATTCCTTTTCAGACTCAATAGAATAAGCATGGAAAAGCAACCCCCCTAGAGCTTTCTTTTTGGCCATTTCAAGCTCTCTAAATAAGAAATGCCTTAGGAATTTGTCATGCCAAGCCTGATAAGAATCCATGGGGTGATGAATAGGTTCTCTTCTAAGGCAACAATCAACACAGTACATAACATTCAACAAAGGAATTTTCTAGACTCTGTATTTTACATTATGTACTTAGAAGCTTTCTGTGCTCTACTATGTAAAAATGTATAGTCTTCTATGTACTTTGAGAGCAACATTATTTTTACATCTATACCATTCTTGGTACCTATGTTATTCTCACCAAATATTGCTTCATAATCAGTGCTCATCTCTAAATAGTAGTCTCCACTACTCAGTACTCTACAAGACACTATGTGAAAAAAGAGGAAGTTTACAGCATCATTTTCTATTCAAGAACCTTGTTGCTGGATGATCTTCAAAAAATAACTACCCTATATCATCATAAGTGGCTTAGTTATGTGCTTAGTATTTCTTTAATTTAGGCATGAGTAGTGAATTTGTATTCTATACGTTTTTCACCTCTATCTACTCTCCTAAAACTATAATCGTAATCCTATCCTCCCTCCTTATTATTTATCCTAAATTCCTATGGATACAATCCTATACTCCCTTCCACGACTCCCCCCTTCATGAAACCATATACTCCCTCGTCCTCTTCCCATGAACACTTATCATGTCTCTGATAGATCATGATTTCTCATGCCAACCATCTGTCAGATTTAGAATTACTACCCTAAATCGGTTGCATATGAGCTCGTATTATCATTATATTCCAAAGTCCCCATTTCCCTTCACCTATAATGATCAACCTCGTGATGTATTTCCCTTCACCTGTAATGATCGACCCCATGATATAATTCTGCTGCACAATATGCTCTGAGAGAAAATGGATGACTTTCATGATCAAACCATATTATTCCATTTTGAGGCTTGAATCTGGGCATACTTTGACATTGTGGTAATTTTTTGAACTTGGGATTGAGTAGTAGATAGAGGAAGAAAGTGCAGTTGCCAAAAATTGTAGAGCTATTCAACATGGGAGCCAACCGCCATGAACCTACATTCGGCCAATTCATGCACAACCCCGAATATCAACACTGCAAAGGCATGGTGGAGGAGCGAGGTTGGTTAACCTTTCTGCAAAAATTTCAAGGTTATAACGATAAAGTTGCTCTAGCATTGGCCCAAAATTTTGACGGGGGACATGTTCAAATTGGGAATTTGAGTTTCAAAGTTATGGATGATTCATTAAGCATGGTGATAAGATTTCTTGCAGAAGGTGAGCCATTCTTCAAAGGTGGGCAGCTCAACGTTCCTAATTGTGCCATATTCTTAAAGATGAAATATCGATCAATTAGTTGGGCGAAGAGAATATTTCATAATTTTGTGGAAGACCAATGGCACCCTTTAATCACATTGTTGCAGCTTTTTGTCACTTGTGAAGGAAGGTATGCAGTCATCTTTCTATATCATATTCGGTTTTTGACACATTTCACTAAGAATAATCGAATAAATCACCTACATTTCTTGAATTTGAGTCTCCATAAGATGGCTAGGGGTGTGCATTCTAAAAGTAGAAGGCCCAAGATGGATTTGTATCATCACAACCTCATAAATATTATTGTCATTTCTGAATTGCGAAGGCGCAAAAAATCGTGGGAGGATTTCTTGGTGGAAAAATTTCTTGGGGAGGAAACTCAAGTCAAAGGGTGACAATGTTTAGTGGGTCGATTCCTCAATCTGAAGACCGAAAACCCCATGCCAAGTTCCCAAGAAACCCCTATCCCTCCTGCTGACTCTATGGCCCCTGTCTCTCTTATTTCCCTGACCACTAAAACTCCTCAGCACACAAGCTCCTCCTCACAACATAAAGAGGCTGAGATTTCTTTAAAGCATCCCGTGAACAAGAAGCAAAAAGGAAAAATTCATAGGGCTGAGGAAAACCAACTTGAGCTAAGCCTTGTAATGAAGGAAAAAGGCGAGGAGTCTCAATCGAAGACCCTCAAGGTTAATGATGGAATTGAATCATGAAAAAAATGTAAAAAGGACATATTCTCCACTCATAAGCTTTAGATCCTCACAATAGAGACCTCTGCCCAAGGTCATCGTCGAGCTCGCAGTATGGCCAAAGCTCGACTCCCTATGCCCTCGATTGCAAATTTCAAACATATGAATGTTTCATCATCTCCTGATTTCAAGTTTACCTCTAGAAAATCACCCATGCCCTTATCCGAAGAAAAAATTCTGGTGGATATTTCTCACAACTTGGATATATCATCCCCTATCTAGCCTTCATTGAGTAGAAGTGTTACCAAGTCTCATCAGCAGGGTTCTTCACCAAAGAGAAGCATTAGCAAGGCACTCGGCGGTAGTGTGTCCCAACAATCCATGGAACCTACAAAGGTTCGAACTCATGATGAGGAGGAGAACCTGAAGATTTGACTAGTCAGGCTACATAAACAAATTGGTAAGCTCAGAGAACACGCTAACAAATATAAGGTTTTTTTTTATTATGTCAACGAAGTCAATAATCAGCTTGGGGACACCAAGTTTCGACTGTTTTCCCGTAATGATGAGCTGAAGAATAAGAATCAATAGTTATTACATTGGAAGGCTTCCAGATTCATGCCCACTAAGAAGCTAAGTGCACTAGGAATAGCCCTCCAATTCAAGAAGTGTTCTGCTCATGCGAAACATGGAATGGAAGTCCTCATCAAGACTACTAGTCTTTGATTAGGAATATTTTGATTTTTCACTCTTTTTGGTGGAATATAGTAGATGCATGAGGACATGCATCCAAATTGGCACTGGGGAATTTTCGTGCCTCATTTTGTCCCCAAGTTTACTATTTATCACTTCCATCTTTCCCTTTTTTGTTACAAAAATTACTCATTTACCTATCTTCCTGTCACTATCATTGTCCAAAACCTCATTAAAACCCTACTTGAGGTAAATTCATTACATTAGTGTATTTTCAATATTTTGTGATTAAAATTTGAGTAATTTAAGTTAAATTCCTAATGAGCTAACTACCTATTTGGGGCTATATGTGGGAGGATGCAACAACATGATCATGACCTCTACAAATTGAAAGAAGACTTGTCAAAAACCCTGTCTTACCATTTCCGTACTCAAATACATAGTTTGTAATATGTACTCAACTACATTGAGACCTGGTAGACTTCTTCTATGTTTCCTCGCCTTCTACATATCAGGCTTCACAATGGATATCTTAACTAAGCCGAGCTAGAGGAAGAAGATTCTCCATATGATCATTATAACAGGACCTTGCTAATGATGGAATTCGTTGAAACCATTATGCCAAGTTGAGCATGATCGTTCCAATCGTGTTGATACTTCAAGAGTTATGTATCGAATTTCGGTTATTTTGTAACTGACTTGCTACCTATAAAAAAGCCGAGTCTGTAATAAACTAGTTACTCGAGTTTCTAGTCATGTATGCAAAAATTTGAGTTAACAAACTATCGTTTAGACTTTTGTTTGTAATTTAAGACCAAGTTTCAATTGATCAAGCATGGCTATGGTCTTTTTATTCGTTTCAAGTTTTATATCGATTGTGAGTCTCTAATTCGAATGTATTATAATACTTCTTCTACTATAATCTCGTTAAGCTTACCTAGGTGTGGCCATGCCCACCATCATCTGGGAACAAAATATCTGTCGAATTATAGGTATTTAGATGTCTGTTACCTTGTTATGTCTTAATTCCATTCAATTATTCCACAAATTAGATTCAATTTCTTTGAGTAGTTGTGTAGTATAGGCTCATTAATCTTAGAATTTTTATGATTCTTTTATTTAGTTTTCATGAAGGAAAGGGTGTTGGATGTGCGTCGATGAATTGCCAAATCTCATATGGCTTTGTGAATCTATTGCATAGAGATATACTCTGTATCTCTGGAGAAGAAATGAGTATTTTTTGATTCCTAAGTCTAGGACAATTACATGCATTAACTTATGATGGAAATTTTGAAGTGAACTATCCTTTAGATGCATTGAATTGATCAATCTGTGATGTAGTTTTGATTTGGTAAATAGTTGGACTGTGTGATGAATTATGTCAGGTTGCGAATTAGGAGTGCTTCAAGAATCTCAATTTCATTTATGCATCGTTGTGTGAAAGCATTTGATTTCTAGTATGCATGAGTTGAAGAGTGAATGCAATAGATAGAGGCCAACATTGTGTTTATGTTAGATAGGCAAGATATCATGCTTGTTTCGATACTAATGGTCGAGTCTTGAATAGGTCACATGAATTCTTGCTAGACTAGCAAAGTTATTTAAGGGTTGATTCCATTAAGTAGAGTAGCTTAGCTTGAAAAGCATTGGGTGATTAGCTAGTTTTTATGATTTGTTCAAGGATAGAATTCGATAGTGAAATATTTATATCCTGATTTTATCATTTCTTAAAGGTGCAATTCATATTTAGTATTTGCATTCTATTTGAGGATTGATATGTGTGATTTTTTTTAAGTGAATGAGTTCAGTCAAGTGCAAGAATAATGTGATTTGTTTCAGTTCGCTTTCCTTTAGAAAATAGTTAATTCAATTGAATAGTAGATGCTGATTAAACTCAAACAATAGCATGGATTTGACTTGAGTACAGTTATTTGGATTTCATAAGAAGATTTTTCCATCAGAATATAAGTTTAAGGTTGATAACTTAACAATCTGTGTGTGAACAATTAGAGAATTGTCTTGGTGTTTCTTAAGTCAAGTTATTCCTTATTTTAAATACTATAATAGATTAGGTGAATTCCATTTTTAATCGATATTAGAGTGAGTGTGATAGTTGGAATTTTGTAATTGTTTTTACAAATATTTGATTTGACTATTGATTTTTCCTATTGTTGGAACAATTTTTTTCTAGTTTAATTGGATTGTAGAAATATTAGATTGAAGTAGAGTAGTGTGGTTTGATTATTTGTTTGCAATTTAAATAAGAAGTTATTCATCATTTTGTACTAAGTGATCATAATTAATGAAACCTATATAATCTGACATAAGCTAAATCAAAAGAATAGTACAACTTGTGTTTACGAGTCCTGGTTGAAAATTAAATAATAGGAGCTTTAATTCGCTTATTAAAACTCCCAACTCCCTAAATGATGTTTTTTGGGACAATTAGGAAAAAAATTGTATTTTGTTTATCTTTTCCACTTGCAGGTTGTAGTCCTCGGATCTATCTTTCTAAGGAGGCATCGTGTGAATCAAAAAGAGATTGTTTTCCAAAGTCACAACCGCGGGAAGTTGATCTACAAATTTAACCAAACAAGGCCCATAATTTTAGCGCTTCATATCCTAGCGTTAGGTTTTTGGATGTTTAGGGTTTTATATTATTTCTCAATAATAAATAGGCATTCGAGCCTAATTTTAATATAGCTCAGAGGCATGTATCCACCACATGTCTTCTCAGTGATAAGCTACCATCGCCTGAGATAGTTTATTTCCATTATCTTTGTAAGCTTATTTCAGTATTTGATATCAATGAAATGAAGTGCTATTTCTTTCGCATCTATGTAGTTATGGTTATATCTTTAATTTTTTTCATTCCTGTTTAAGTTCAGATCACTTACACTCTACACCCAACTACAGGCCAACTATTATGCAATCTTTCTTGCAATTGACTACCCCTGAATCAGATTCATAGTTTGAGGAGTGAGTGATAAAGGGCATTAAAACCAATTTCAATAAATTGTTCACACAATAATATAGACACCACCATGTCTCCACTTTCTTAGTTCAGGATTATAAGGCTCCAATGTCTCCACTAGGTCACTCAGTAATATAGACCACATTGATGTCCATTTGATAATATTGTGTATATAAGAAACACACATAGCTTTCCCTCTACAAAATATAGTTCTAGAGTATAGTGAGTTTTCACTTGGGAAACTTGGTAGGGATCTAGAACACATAGTGTATCCACCTGTTCTCTTCCTTCAACCACAATTCCCAACATGATCCTAATCCAATTCCAATATTTATCACAACATTCTCCTTCTGTCATGCAAGTTCATTTGCATATCCCTATATGCATAATGAGATGTACATCACCGAAAACAAAGTACCAATGTCTGTAAAGTTTGTTCATGTCAACCATGTGTGTTTTCCTACGTGCAATTTCCTCTTTGCTCATCACATTTATATCTCCCTAGATCTTGTGAATGACTATCTTTCTTCTTCTTTTCTCATTGGCTCTTTTCAACCACCAACCACCTCACAGTCATTTTTTGTTTACCATGTAGTGCAACGAACAAGGAAATATAGGAGGTATGGGATTTTCCTCCATTTAGAAAGCCTAAACTCCACCTCCCTTCCTACCATGCAAGCAATTAAAATATATTCATAAGGTTGGTATCCATTAAATGAATAGCCTTGAATTAACCAATTCCCAAGAAAATCCTCCTAAAAACTTTGAATCTATGTCCACTAGTCATATAAAATCATTATGTTTACGTTTCCACAATATTTACATGAATTAAAATTCATAATGATAATTTTAAGAGTGATTAGAAAAAAATGTTATTAGAAAATCCACCCTCATAGAGTAAAATTGTACTTGGTGTTATATATCGAACACAATTTCAACCATTCTCTAAGCTGAGCATAAAATTTCACAATGCTCTTTATCAAGAAATAAATTCAACAATATTTTATGTTGAATACAAGGTTCATAGTGAGGTTTATATATACATATATTTACATCCATTTAGATTTAGATTTACATTTTCTTAAGAACAGAAAAATGGGTATGATACCCTCATATTTTTAGCCATCTCCCAAGTGGCTTCATCTCATGCAAAGCGCCTCCAATGCACCTTCACCTATTTGATTACTCAATTTTGGAGTGTGATTTGTCTTCGCTGTAGAATACCAAGAAGATTTAGCTAGAATTTTCACTTGGATTACACCTGTATCAGTGACCAATCACAATATGATTAGCATAAAGTACATGAATTTTAAGTAAAGAGATATGTAAGACATGATGTGCCTTCACATTCGAAGGTAAGGCCAATTTGTAGGCCACTAGTCCCACTCTTTCTAAAATCTGAAATGACCCATAAAATCATTGTGCCAACTTGGCACAAGACCCAATATTTAATGAAATTTTCCTTATTATAATGTAAAGGTAAACATGCTCCACCACTTGGAACTCCTAGTACATCCTCTGCTAATCTGCATAGCTCTTCTTCTTGTCTTGAGTTTTCTTCAATTGTTGCTTGATAACATTTATTTCTGATTGCATCCCCTTCTACATAATAATATAGATATGCACTCTATTTACTGGATCAGTCTAGCTCATTGGTGTATTTCATTTCCTATCATAAATAGCATCGAATAGACTCCTCAATAATAATTTGTACTCAATTTTATAGGTGAACTCTACCAAAGATAGAAATTATTACCACATTTTTAGTTGATGCATGACACATATTCTTAGCATGTCCTCTAACACTCTATTAAATCATTCAGTCTATTTTCTAAGGATGGTGTGTTGTGCTAAGTGTTAAATTGAACCAGAAATAAAAAACAACACCTTACAAAACATTGAGGTTAACTTAGTGTTAGTGTTTTTCAGTCATATAAGTCATCGATGATCAAATTATGATCTTTCATATGGTTGATAGGGTCCTAAGGCAAATATTTATAGTTTCAATAGGTTTTCAAATAAAATTTGATCATTGGTTAGTATACTTAGGTCATTACTACGTGTTGGAGTGGGGTCCCTTGGGGTACACTTTCTGGGTATATTTTTGTACAAGTTTGTATATGCGTGCTGAAAAAATGAGTCATGGGGATTTGGGGCAGGTCAAAGTTCCTATTTTGATGTAAAAGGGTTTAAAGGTAAATTGTGGGCCTCAAACCATGGTTTGAGACCATAATACCTACGTGCTAGAATGATATAAATAGATAAATCAAGTCTAAGGTAGTAGAACTTAACTGATGTTATGCTCTGAATGTTCTTGTGCCTGTAATACTTTGTAAGGGTTGTTTGGGTTGGGTAAAAAGGCTCCTGTTGGCTGTGTTTGTGGAGACCTAGTCCTGGTTGTGTGCGAACTGCGCTGGCTGTGTGCGTGGAAGGGTAAAGTATAAGGGTGAAGTCTGATGTACTGAAAGGTTTTGAATTAATACAAGGACCGATTTTGGCGAAACATTGTGTATTGATCTGAGTTATCTATTCTATTTTAAGATCACATTCCTTATGTCTTGCTTGTTTATATCTGCACAAAGAGATCTGTTACTTATGCATGAAATTATATTGATGATTGATGAGTATGCTTAAGTGATTACGCATTTTTAAGATCTGGATTTGGTTATGTTATATTTGCGCTAAGGAGATCTGCGATCCTATCTATAATCTGATAAGTACTGTTCTATATTGCGCCCATCTATTTATGATTGATATAATTCTACAATCAACCTGCTTAGGGCCACTTCATTATTTTCTTCCTTAGCGTGCGGAAGCCTGGTTCCTGCACCCACCAATATTGCTTCGGGTGAGACTTTGATCTGTGCAAGAATGTCATTGCCGAAAGGGCTAGTAGTTGGAGGGTTTTTTGGTTGCACAATAAAATCTAAACATGGGTCAGGACCCCTCATGAAAACAGAAGGTTCCGTTGTTGGGAGCAGGATCATTTTAAGGGAGATTTGATGTTGTGGAACCCTTCGCGAAACAAATTACAAGATTGGTTGGATAGAAATATCCTTGAACTTTCACTCCAACAGAATCAAAGTACTAATCTATATGATGAAAATTGGGTACAGAAATACATCTATACAGAAGTTCAGGAGATATTTTTTTTTCTTATTTGAAAATGAGCTACATTGAGTGGTTGCCTTGATTGACTAAATTCAATACCTGCATGAAAGACGATGCAGTCACTCAGTGGATTCCTAAATTGATCCAAAAATTAGAAAATATTGAAAATAATATCACCCATGCAGTAGGTCATTGGATCGATCGCCTCTTGGGAGGATTCATGACTGAATTTTACATTGATCAATTGTGTCATATTCTGAAGCAAAAATAATATTTTTCAAGGGTCATAAAGGTAAGTTCCTGAACTCTTTGAAGTTTTTATTGGAAATTCTATTATGTGAACAGGGCTCTCTATGTGAACATATTTCTTGAATTCCTTGAAGCGTCTTGACTACGCGCAGTGGAAAATTTTACCGTGAAGATCCAAAAAAAATTTATTTATAGCCCTCTAAAGCCTAGATATGACACCAAAGGTGAAATAGATGTTAGTAGCTATAATGACTCTAAAGAATAAGGTTCGTCAAACCAGAAACCCTTCAGTCTTTTTCCAACCCCATCCACTCCACTTACACACTCACATCACAAAACACACACTCCACAGCGCAGTCCATCTCCACCACCACCTCCACCTCCCTCAGAAGAAGATATCACTGTGTCGATGAAGTTACCTAATTTCATAGGCATTGGAAATGAATATACTGAGTACTTTTTGTTTATGAGTGAGGCTGTTTGGAAGGCTCAACAGGTTAATAATAATGATATTAGGAAAGCACAGCTAGATACTTATTTCCAAAATCGTGCATTAGATTGGTATATCAGATATGTTCAAGAAAATCCTAATGCCATCATGGACCAAATAAAACATGCCCTAAAAGAGCAGTTTAAGAAACCAAAGTCATACGTGCAGTTTGTTATAGAAATGAAAGAGATTCATCAAGAGGTTAATGAATCTGTATGGGAAGTAGATAAGAGGCTTAAATGCACTATCATGAATGGTGTATTTGTCATCGATGATACTTAGCATAATGAATGGTTTATTGCTATGTTGTTCCCACATCTACGTCAATTATTAAGTCAGCAAAAGATTTCCATAGAAGCTGAGGTTGTGGAAGTTGAAATGAAACTGGAAGCTACCCTAACACCTGGTGTGCTTGGGACTCAAAAAATTCAAAATCAGTTGGAAGCCATGCATTTAGAGATTCAAATCCTGTGCAAAGACAAGGGAAAGGAGGTTTGCATGGAGTTCTAGTGCATAAAATGTAAAGCTGATGGGCACCATAAATATTAATGTAATATCTTTAATAATTATCTGAATTTCGAAGGTCCTAGTCCATTTAAGAGTCTTGTATGGTGCACAATATGTCAACTCATTGGATTACATGACACAGATTCCTTCCTAGGATCAGAAAGTATCAACCTGACTTGAAGTAGTTGTTTTCCAGACTATGTTCATCACTAGGAAATGGAGAGAAACACTATTGCACTTATGATATGATGTTGGATAAAGCTAAAATATATAGGATGTAGGTTGAGCCTACCTCACCAGCATCCCCCTCTGGCCATGGTGGATTTTAGGGAAGAGGAAGAGGCCGAGGAGGTGGATGAGGTGGTCGAGGAATATGACAAGTTATTTTCTATAACTGTAGAGATTTTGGTCACTATGCTCACGATTGTCCTAATCTAGCGCGAGAATCATGCATGTATTGTTGAAAATTTGATCATTGGATAGAATATTATCTTGTCTTTATTGCTAAAATGTAGGAGAAGAACATGCAAACTCCAACACAGAATCTTTAGATTGTTAGAGCAGAAAACCATGAAGAATATCCCAGTGTGAATGTGGTTACTAGGAGCGGTGTAGCCTCTAATGAAGATAAGGAAAATAAACCAACCACTGATGTATGGATCCGTAAGGCACTTGAAAATAAAAGAAGGGTTTGATCTACAATTCTCACATCAAACTTTTGTTGAAGTGTGAAAATAATTTTCCGAAGGGAGCGCATCAACATCAGGTAGACCAATGAAGGAAGCAGGAGGAGATGAAGAGATCAAACCATTTCTACAAGTGTGCATTAAGTTATTGTGCAAGAAAAAGATAGTAGAGAATCTTTAGGCTCTGATAGATAATTGCGCAGAGAAGGAGAAAATGATGTTATAACAATGAGTTATAAACAAAATATATAAGAATAAGAAGATAACGAGTAAAGAGATGTGTATGATCGCGTATATTGGTGCTTATGAAATGGACCAAGTTATTCTAGATTTGGGATCAGATGCGAATGTTCTACTTCTACCTAAGAAAACTTGGCAGCGCATGAGAGAACCCAAGATGGAATGGTCTACCATTCAACTACGCATGGAAAATCAATAGAAGATCATTCCATTAGGGAGGTTTTCATAAGTTATGGTCAGTATCAATGGTGTTAAGGTGATGGAATACTTTTAAGTCATACAAATTGTAGTTGATATTGATCCTTATCTTGCGCTGCTAGGGTTTGAATGGGCTATTGACATGGATGGTGTTATAAAATTGAATAAAAGGAGAATGGAATTTGAAAGAAATGGAGTCAGGGTCACTATTCCTGTAGACCCTGCAGAAGGAAAAAGATACAGAGAACCAGTGTGTGATGATGATGATATTGATCAAATCTATAAGCTAGATTTGCACGAATAATAATGGATTGACCCAACGGTAGATGGAAATCTTAAGTTGGATAAGGGAAATTCTTGTTTCTTAGATTATGTCAAGGAATTAGAAAACTGGTAGAACTGGTTGCATGAGGTATCTGCGCTGCACTCTAATCATGTGACTCGATCTCTGTAATGTATAACATTTGAGGTACATGAATTTCTGCACTATGATGGATTAATTGATATAAACATGTTTATAGGGGAGCTTGAAAGGAGTGTGCATGAAGGAAAGAGATTCCATGCTTTGGATCTTGGATTGCATGCTACTCTAGCAAGATGGTGGGAAACTCATAAGGAAAACATGGGAAACTGGGAGGAATGTGCGTGCATGATGAGGTGAAGATTTGAATGTACAACCATCATAATGGAAGACCTCTACTCTAGAAAAGATGATCCACGAAAACATTTGGCTGGATGGAATCAGGTATGGAGGATAGAACTAAGACCTGAATGGGTCCTCATGTTTATTCAGACATTGGGGAAGGTACCTACTGAATGGTGTTTGGAGATAGAGTTATTCCGAGGTAATAGTGAATGGTTTACATTGACAGAGAGTTTTATCCTTACATTCAGCTTAGAGAGTGGATTTGATAAGATTTTCCAAGCGTTGCATGATACAATAAAGTATGCGATCGGGTGGACTCCACCAGCATGGGATGAATAGCTAAAAGCTATTGTGAATTATAGGAATTTGACAGTTGTGAAACCTAGGGGACAACACACAGTCGTTGGAATGTCGATCCCCCTTCCTGAGAAAGTCAGAGAGGTGTGATCAATGATTGGCCTCACTAGGTACTATAGGAAGAACATTCAGAGTTATGAGTTGATAACTGCGCCCATGACTAAATTACTTAGAAAGGGTGTGACATTCCATTTGGATGAAGAATGTCAGAAGAGTTTGCAATTATTGAGGGAAGAGATAGACAATACTCACTATGCTTTGAATTGTCTGATCAATAAGCCTATGTTGGGGGGATGATCTACAAATGGTTGTTGTTAGCCTAGGAGTATATGTGCAGAAAGGTGTGACGTGCACACGGTAGTTGCACGAGGAGATTGACTGGGTCACAGAGGTGTCAAAAAATAGTTGTTGGAATAATAAATCTAGATAAGACAACTTTATTACCATTTATGGGAGCATTTATGTTGCATTTAATGAAGGGAGTTTACCAAATTTGGGACCGTTTTTTCATTTATGGAAACACATTAATGTAGAAGGAACCATTGAAGATGTGCCACAAGTATAAATATGAGTTATGGGGTCACAATATTTCCCTTTGCTGTCTAATTGAATTATTTTCTTTGAGCTCTTTGATTTTCACTGCATACTCTGTGTTTATGTCTGGTTTGGATCCTAGATTCGAGGAAGATTTGCGCTGTGTAGGGTTGGGTTATGCAATTCTGCCTAGTATGACAGTCAGAAGACTTGGATATGACCCTGTAGCACTTGAGTTCCCTATTGTTGAAGTCTAAGAAGGGGAAGTCATCTGGTACATGAAAATCACTAAGGGAGAAGACTCCAAAGTTGTGCTCCCTTGCGAGTGAGCATCTGAAGAGGCCAATGACAAAGATCCTAGAAAAAATTATGGAGGAAGAAGAGGATTTGGTTGATGTCGCCCCATTCTCGCGGTTGCACACCTATGTCGCACCGCGCAAACCAATGATAAAAATTCCCAAATATTTTGACAAAGAGCACGCAAGAATCCAAATGTTGTTGATCCCAAAAAAAATCCCAATGGAAGGGGACATGTTTGCCAAAGTAATACAACTCATAATGGAGGATTGGGACATTTCAAACATGGAAAAATTCCCCAAACTCGCACTAGAGCTCTACCTTGACCAAGTCAAGTATGAAGGGGGAATAATGCTCCTAGAACCGAACATATGGGTGTTGGTTCTGCATAAGGAAGGCTTGTTGAATCTATTACAGATCCATCACTTTGGGCACACCCTAATAAAATACATCTGTGTCTAAAAATTGCTTGCGCTAGTGCATGATGATGCACTATGGTTGGCAGAGCGCATTCCATTTGATGCTGCGTTGATCCAAAGGATCATTGGTTTACCTACTAAAGGTATAGATTTAGTTGCGAATTTTTGCAGAAAAGCACAAGAAAAATTTGTCACAGAGCAGATAAAAAAGAAGTATCAAGTCTTGCGGAAAAGTAGAGGATTCGTGGTAAGCGAGATAAATGACTCAGTTGTTCAGTTCGGCATGATCCTCTTGGCTTGCAAGAAGGTGCCCACAAACGTGATTTCTCTCGCATGACAGTGTGAGAAAGGGGTCATTTACAATTGGTCTTATTATTTGTTCAAGGAGTTTCTGGAAAATGTGTGTGAAGCACAAGAAGAAGGTAAGTAATTTCACTATGCTTGGCTAATGCTGTTGATTGCATTGATTGGGTGGAAGACCCTTGAGGAAACCCAATTTCCTGCGATTGAGCCAAAAATATATGAGGCCACGTGGTACACGACACTTTGGAATTCCTCAAACCCCACATGTGCTAAGGAGAATAAGATTTTCTAGGTCCTTTCTTATGCCTCATTATATCAGGTCGTGCAGTCTAAGCCAAGACACTCTCTGACGTTATACGAAAAATACAATATGATATCTGAATTCAAGGCCACACTCGACAATATGCATATCCGTGTGAAAGGAATTGTGGATGGAGTTTGGTACGAGTTATCCTATTTAATCACTGAATATGATATGATCTGATTCACCGCTAAATTTCCACCAGCATGGTTGGAGATTGGTGTGTCCACATTTGTCACCAAAACACCGACGAAGCAACACAGTGGTACTCAACTAGATAAAACAATAGAGAAGGTGACTGAGAAGCCTATCGAGAAAGAAGCCATGCCAACCGCAACTGGTGAGACTATCGACCTGTAGAAAGATGTTGAGCTCAAGAAAAATGGTATTGTGCTAAATGATACAATGGAGGAGGTAGAAGCGCAAATGTTTAAAGGTACAAAGCGCGACTATTTGGCTACTGGTGGATCAACGAAGAAGATGAAGCGATCTAAAGAGATAGGAGAGGAGGTCTTGATGCATATTGAGGATGGTTTGAATGAGATTGCTAACACAGTCACGTCTGTGACTAAGGATCACTGGTCCAATATGGAAGTGTAGTATAAGACGACGCTGGAAGTTGTGTAGGTTGCGATCTAAGAACTTAAAATACAAGTGAGCCTGATTCAATTGAGTGTTGCTCAAGTGAGCCAGACTGAGACGAAAGTGAAATTAACTAGTGTGCAGCCATTGGATATCGTATTACCAGCCACTAGGGATGCCCATATTGTGCAAATCCCCACACCAGCCATCAATGTGGATGTCAGCCAGTGCGCTCAATTCCATGGTGCAGGTGATATTAATATTAATTTGTTTATTTTACCTGTAGGAAAGCTACACATGATGCACAACATGATCGCCGAAAAACTTCAGTTCCATGAGGCTATTGCTCATACATCTGCTATAGAATCCGATAAGCATGCCTATGATGCGCAACAAAATCAGCAAGTCACAGAAGTAGCATGTCGTGCAGTAGAAGCTGAATGCACTGTGCTCGAAGCCAAAATTCACCAAGTTTGTAGTTATGTTCTAGCAGTCCTGGCCACAATGGTCCTAGAAGAAAAATTGGAAGGACTGGCTACCAACTTGAAATCATTGCACACTGAAGTGGAGACCATCTGTGCAGAGTTTGAACATCAAATCACGAATCTGAAAATGAAGTTGTAGCATGATACTCCACCTTAAGTCTGCGCAAAAAGGGTAGCTGAAGTAAAACAAGATACATATAATATTGTTGCCACTGCATGCTATAATGATATACATAGATAGATCGAGTCTAAGGTAGTATAACTTAACGAATGTTATGATCTGAATGTTCCTGCATCTGTAATACTTTGTAAGGGTTATTTGGGTTGGGTAGAAAGGCTCCTGCCGGTTATGTGTGTGAAGACCTAGTCTTGGCCGTGTGCACACTAGAATGGATGTTTGCATGAAAGGGTAAAGTGTAATGGTAAAGTATGATGTACTCAAAGGATTTGAATTAATACATAGACTGATTTTAGCAAAATCTGAGTTGTCTGTTCTATTTTAAGATCACATTGTTTCTATGGTACTTGTTTATATTTGTGTAAAGAAATCTGTTACTTATGCATGAATTTATATTGATGATTGATGAGTCTTATTAAATGATTACGCATTTTTTATATCTGGACCTGGTTTTGTTATATCTGCGCTAAAGAAATCTACAATTCTATTTGTAATCTGATAAGTATTGTTCTATATTTCACACATCCGTTTATGATCGATGTAAGTATGCAATCAACCTGCTTTGGGCCAATTCATTATTTTCTTCCTCAAGGAGTAAAAAATTGGTTCTAGCACCCTCCATACTGTTGGGCCAAGAAGAAGGTATGTTTTACCCCCATCTTTACCATGATTTTTCATTTACTTTTATGTATTTTTCCTTCATCTTAGCAATAAAGTAATGGAAAATAATGAAAAATTAAGGCAGAGTGAATAATTGATAAAAGGTGTGTTTAATAACACAAAAAATGATTTTTCATTGTCTTTATTGATAGGGAAGTGAAACAGCCAAACTGCTGACCAGGATGACCGAATGAAAACAAACAAGGAAAGCGAACGGAATTGTATCGGCCCCTATGAATCATTAGAAGATGTAGAGTAACACCTACTCTTGGAGTGATCAACTGATAGCCACGAAGTGACAGGATATAATAATGAGAAGGATCTGTTACTCTGTTCGAATTCGCCTTTAAGATATAAAAGGCTGAAGGTGAACAAGACGGAAAGGAATTCCTGTATTATAATTTTCCTGTAATAAACGTATTCAGACAGAATCGTCAAGTTGGTGTTAATGTATTTCTCTATTGTTTAATGAAGGAATTGGAATTTTTAGTATAAAATACTTCGAAGTTTTCCTTAGCAGAAGGCTTCTAGAGGCTTCGGGCCAAGCCCTATGGATTCTCCTGCTATTTCTGCACTATACGTTTATTTACATAATTTTCATTTCCAGTTATCCATTGCCTTTCATAACATTATCATTTAATTGGTTAATCGCAAGCGTGAGATGTTATAACTTCCTTTTCACTAGATTATATTTATCATTCATGTGCTATTATTAGGAATTGATGCTTTTACATTCGTTAGACTAGTTTCAACACAATTGCTCTTCAATTCTGCGTATAGTTAATGTTTGAATATTTTCTTCATAATTATGAGCGTTTGGTTGATATTTAATGTTGAAGGATGCTATTAGTTGATTAAAAGAGAATTCCATTGCAAAATCTAGAATAATTGATTGTTGTTCAATTCATTAGTATTGTTGTTCAATTAATTAGTGTTGTTGTTCAATTCGCTATTCAATTTATCATAGTGTGATGTTCAATTGCAATCTATTATTTTCAATCTTGAGTGGTTATTTCTGCATAAGCTTAGAACCAAATTAGCTCCGTTGAATAGCTTAAAGTATTTCATAATTCACTTTCAAGTTGGTTTGATTGAGCTTCGATAATTAGACAATATTTCTTACAATGATTTAGAGTAGTTAACCTCTGATGTCACTTGCATATATTTTTCTTACACTCTTGAAATAAAAAGACTTGCCCTGGGTTGATTATTAATGAAAAGCATTAAGGTTACCTTTAAAAGAGTCACCTTCATGACCCAACATTTTTGCATCATTGCCAGGTAGAGTGTTTAAGAGTGATGTATTTTATTTCTTTTTCCTTTTACTATGAAAGAATTGGGTATTGAAAACGAGAGGTAAGAACCTGCGTACTAGAAAGAAAAATGGTTGCTCTCCATCCCTCTTCTCAGAAATTGTACAGAGGTTAAGAGGATAGGTGTTCTTGTTTTCTTATGACTAGGAAGAAAAAGATAGAATTAGGTCAAAATCCCCCACTTAAATTCACAAAAACCAAAGGATCGGTGGTCCTTGGCAGAACAACCTATATAGACAAACACATTAAGAAGGTTGAATCCCAGGAATCCGTAGGACCCAGAACCATTCCTACATAGAATCCTACTATAGTCCCTTAGGAAGGAGCCTCACCAACTCCAACCCACACCGAGATAAAGTGAAACAAAAGGGTCTAAACAAAGCCTTCAAAATGTTGAGAATTAAAGTATCAAACCTTCGAGAGAGGGAATTATTGCAATTTGCAAGAAGGAGAGGGAGAAACCAACAGTGCAGTACAGGTAAAAATTACAGATCCTAGATCCCTTGAGAAAGTGGTTGAGACTGAGACACCCGTTATCCCAGATCAGGGAAGTGTTGTAAGGCCTCCTCCAAATCCACTGCCTAATCCCACTCAAATTATTCCCCGAGATCAAGAAATCCCTGAAGATTATTGGCACATCTTTGATGATATGGCAAAAAACCAAAGCCAGAGGCATACATCAACATTGGAATATCCCATTGTTGATCCAGACACAAATGCCCCTATGAAAACTATTCCATTACAAAACATCCCCACCTTCCATGGGCTGACCTTGAAAGATCTGGATGCATTCTTATTTGAATTTGATGTCTTATGTAGGGGATATGACTACACCACTGACCCTTAGAAGCTGAAATTATTTCCCTCTACTTTGAAGGGGACAACATTACATTGGTTAATGGGGCTCGGTGGAGGAATCACTAATAGTTAGGATCAGATGAAAAACTCTTTTCTTAACAAATATCAAGATTAGTGCTGGAATCGAGAAATAAAATACGAAATCTTAAATATGTCTACAAAAGACAATGAGAGATTAGAAGAATATGTTGAAATATTTCAATATAATTTGCAAATATCTCCATATACTGCACTGTCTAAAGATATTTTAGAAGCAACAATGATTAAAGGAATGAAAGAAGAATGGGTTGAAATACTTAATATAATGGGAAAAGGGGACATCTATCAAGAAAAATATGATGACATTATTGCATTGTGCATTAGGTGTTCTCGAGGTAGTACGTGAAGCAAGCTACCCAGATGGGATTTAGCTACAAGGAATTATAAACAGTCAAGTGGCAACATGACCAGGGTAGAATTCAGTAATATTTTAGAATATTTTAAAACTGATATCTTAGGCACCCTCACAATACATCTATATGTCCTACAAGCCAAGCAGAAGCAAGCTTTAGCAGAACAAAACTTGGATGTTATTTTCCCATGCTGTTGGAAGAAGCACGACCAATGTGAGTGTCCATTAGACATGGTCCAGACATGTGCTATTTGTACCAAGGACCACACCACTGACCATTGCCCTTCACTCCTACGGTTGAAAGAGGTTTTTAAAGAGGCAGAAGAAGAAACAGAACTAGTGTATATAATGAATCAACATCGGCAATGGTAAGCACAGCTGGGTATGCCACAAGACCCACCTTAGCTCTTTTCTCCTCCACAATTTAATCAGAAGAACCCTGCAATAGCATGGAAGAGCCAATCACCTTTTTCTGTCTGGCCATCCAAATCATTTTCCATGCCTCCTTGGCCAACACAAACCTCTCCAGGTAATAATTTTTCAATTTTTCCTCTTTCTCCCCCTTATTGGAAAAAAAATCCATGTCAATCCCAGTGGGCTGCCTCCACTTCACAGAATACAAATTGGTCTCAAAACTAGCAGTGACCTATGGGAATGACCAATTTACCTATGGGAACATGGGCTCAGAATCAACCCACATTACTAGCTCCATACCCAATCCAACACAATCCTCAGCCTATTATGCATCCTCAAATGCCAGCTCAACCCAATCCTAATCCCAATAACATACTGGTTCAGCTAACCCAAATTGTTGAAAACCCAAACCCTGAAACTAAACAAAAACAATGAAATGAACTTAGGCTAAGATCAGGGCGTGTTATTTCACCTAAAGAAGATACATCCCTACAACAACTTGAGTCTGAAATTCTAACATTACCTATATAATCAACCATGACAGAAACAAAGATAGATTAGGGGAGGGACAAAGTTGACCATAAAGACCCTGAAAACCTTATTATTTCCTCCCCTCCATTCCCTAACAGATTAATACTGTCTAAACCAATAGTCCCTTCAGATTTTGATATCCTAGGGGAATTAAAAAATATTTTCATTAAAATTGCTCTCCTACGGGCTATACAAGACATTCATATCTGTGCCAAAATAATTAAAAAGATGTGTGGAAAAAAACAGGTGAGGAAAGAAAAAACTATACCAACTGTTCATGTAGTGGGAGCACTGTCAGAATTAATCTTGGGAAAAGAAACACCAGTAAAACACAAGGATCTAGGAAACCCCATAGTCATAGTAAAAATATCCGGCTACTCCTTTTCAAACACGTTAGTTGATTTGGGGCGGCCATCAACATCTTCACTACAGAAACCTACAAGAAGTTAGGAATAACAATGTTGGAACCCACATATACCTTGCTAGAACTTGCTGATAGATCTTTTATCAAACCAGAAGGTATATTACAGGACATCCTAGTTTTTGTGGACTCATGGGAGTACCCGACAAAATTTTTAGTTATTAACCCAAAACTTAGGTTAGATGGACATCCCCTGATATTGGGACGACCTTGGTTAGCAACGGCCAATGCTTACATAGGCTATAGAACAAGCAACATGACCATTTCTAGAGGATATTCCATAAATAATATTGTCATATACCCCCCTGCCAAACCAAGTCTTCCCACTGTAAATATTCACAAACCACCATGTACATATTCGGAAAAAAAATCCATTCACCACTGAAAATAGCTGAAGCACTTGAATTCAAGGATGAAAATGAAGACGTTGTAATAATTAACTTCATAAATCAGCCATCTACTTCAGAAAATTTAAAATTCCAAAAGTTAAAAGCAGTTCTTGAGAATGAAGTATAGGAGGACCCCTTGGCAGACATTGATAACCATCACATACCCACAACTGTTGTTCACAACAGCATGCCAATTGAAATTGAGCCAGAAAAAGTTTTAAATATGAATGGAAGTCTAAATAGTAACCAAAAGCAAAATATCCTTAAGGTTTTAGAGAAATATAAGGGAAAATTTTCTTGGGACTACCCAAACATGAAGGGTATAGATCCTCAACTATGCACACATCACATTTATACTGAAAAGATGCTCAGCCTATTCGGCAGCCTCAACGGAGGTTAAGCCCACGTCTAAAAGACATTGTAAAAGATGAATTACAAAATTTTCTAGATGTAAACTTCATTTATCCTATTTCAGACAGGAAATGGGTTTCTCCTCTAGTAGTCGTTCCTAAGAAGAATGGTAAGTGGCGAATCTGTGTGTATTACAGAGAACTGAATAAAGCAACACAGAAAGACCACTTCCCCCTCCCTTTTATTGATCAAGTCCTTGATACATTGGTAAGAAAGCAGTTCTTCTCTTTTCTTGATGGTTTCAGTGGTTACAATCAAATCTAGATAGCCCCTGAAGACCAGGATAAAATGACCTTTACCTGCCCCTGGGGTAAATTTTCCTATAGGGTATTTCCATTCGGATTATGCAATGCCCCAACAACATTTCAAAGGGCCATACTCAACATTTTTTCTGATTTAATAAACGAAGGTCTCGAGATTTACATGGACGACTTTACTCCATATGGAGACGACTTTGATCAAGCACTGCAAACACTATATAAAGTATTGGAACGATGTATTGCTACCAAATTGTGTTTAAGAAATGAAAAATGTCACATGATGATGACCAAAGGAGTAATCCTAGGACACTACATCTTTACAGCTGTAATACAGGTAGATTCAGAAAAAATAGAGGTAATTATTTTATTAGCCACACCTTGTATTCAGACAGAGGTACGTAGTTTCCTGGGATATGTAGGGTACTACCGTAAGTTTATAAATAATTTCTCACAAATTTCTGCACCCTTGTATGCATTAACTGGAAATGTTGAATTCCATTAGTCTAACAAATGTGACACTTCTTTTTCAGATTTGAAGAAATTGGCCTCGATTGCACTAGTCTTATGTGGCCCCAATTGGGAGCTGCCTTTTCACATTTCCTCAGATGCATCTGACACATCGATAGGAGAATTTCTCGGTCAAGAAGAAGACAAAAATCCCTACGCTATTTACTATATCAGCAAGAATATCACTCCTGCTGAATTAAACTATACAGTGACTAAAAATGAGTTCTTGGCTGTCATTTATGCTATTAATAAATTTAGACATTATATAAATGGCTATCAATTATTCCTATATACTGATCACTCTGCCATTAGATACTTACCTAATAAACCTATTACAAATGGAAGAGTGACTCGTTGGTTCTTTATTTTACAGGAAAATTTTGACATAACTATCAAGGATTGCCTAGAGAAAGAGAACGTAGTTGCAGATTTTTTGTCTAGAGTTCCAAAAGTCAGATGATCCACTAGTGGTGGAAAATCATTTCCCTGATGAGCATTTATTCACCGTAGTAATAAAAACACCATGGTACATAAATGTAGCGAATTAACTGGCAGTAAGAAATCTGCCAAGATAGTTGACATCAAAGGAACAAAAGTTGATTGTTTAGCACAGTGCTAGATTTTCCTAGGCTGGTGGATATATTTTCCATACAGGAGCTGATATCCATATATGCATATGCATCCAAGAAGACGATATTTATGACATATTAAGGGCCTATCATGATGAACCATGTGGTGGCCATTAAGAAGATCGTAGGATAGGGCGAAAAGTATTATAAATGGGTTATTATTGGCCTACAATTTTTAAAGATGCCAAGAAATATGTCCAAGCATGAGATAATTGCCAAATAATGGGCCACCCTGGCAAATCTGGAGAAATGCCATTATAGCCACAATTAGTAGTGGAAACTTTAAAACGATGGGAACTGGAATTTGTTGGAACATTCATTCCACCATAAAATTAGAAGACCTACATACTAGTTGCTATAGATTACGTGACGAAGTGGGTAGAAACAGTGGCTTTGTCAAGAGCTACAAAAGAATCTGTGATCAATTTTATTTTTGAGCTATTTGTAAGGTATTTCTTACCTCGGGAACTGATAACTGATGGAGGGGCACAGTTTGTGGGAAATAAAATCACAGCTACTCTGAAGAACCACTATGTCACCCATAGAGTCACCTCTCCCTACCACCCGCATGCAAATAGGTAGGTCGTGAGCACCAATAAATTCATTGAGGAAATTCTCACTGAAATAGTCTCAACACATCGTCGGGATTGGGCTACTAAACTGCCAGAGGCCTTGTGGGCTTATCGCACAACATGGAGAAACACCACCGGATATTCTCCGTACCATATGGTATTTGGAAGGGAACCAATTTTTCATATTGAATTTGAAAGAAAGACTCTGAGAATAGCCCAGGAAGTGGGGCTTGATTTGACGGAGGCCCAAGATAGAAGACTCCAGCAAATAAATGAATTAGATGATGCACGACTGCTTGCTCTACAATGCACTACAATTATTCAACAACAACGAGCTAAGTGGCATGAAAACCTCATAAAAAAGAATACATTCCAAAAAGGATATTGGGCACTCCTCTATGAATCCAGATTCCAAGACTTCTTGTGTAAGTTACAAACAAGGTGGATCGGTCCATAAGAAATTCAAGAAGTGCACAACAATGTTACCATTACCTTGACCACCATATATGCATCTGGCTCCGCCTTTTGAGCCAATGGACACCGGGTGCGCCTCTATCATAAACCTCTTACAAAAGAGTCTTTCTACCAACAGGTGTGTGATGACCCCACCATCCAAATTTTAGCTGCAAGGGATGATGGCCCGACAACTTTAACTTCATAAATTTCATTTTTCTTCTTGTAAATATTGTATATATTTTTCCTGCAATTTATATTTCTTCTCATTGTTGTACATTTTGTTATAAAAAATTTGGACCTGATAGGCTACTTGATCAGACAATCTCATGTAACTATTTCAAACCTAATCTTGTGACTGAGACTTAGCCTCCTCAACCTGAGAGGGCTCTCTCAAGGATTAATGATATGGATAAAGATATAGATGGGTAACTCTATTTAGGAAATAAAATGATAATGATAGATGTAGATTGAAAATAACATCAACATGTATACATTGGGCTTATGGAGTCAAAGAAATTTAGTAATTTGGTGAGTCTAGTTAACATGGAAGTTGAGGCATATTAGAGTTTTTAGTGATAAGGCACACACACATGAAACATGTAAAAACACAATCAGTTCACTTATAAAGGAAGTCATAGCATCTTATAGATGAATTCTGAGTAATATAGATGAACACCACTGCAAATGAGATATATAAAAAATACAAATAGAGTAGGAAAACACTAAAAACTCCTTCATAATCTTAAGTTGGTCAAGTAGAAGATCTTTGTATTAGCTGAAAACAGTGAATTCCCAACAAGCTCAGTTTTGCCAAAAGTGTCCAACCCTTGACAAATTCAACCCAATGGATTTAATAAAATTCTTACATCCTCAGATGATCTACCTTTAGGCTAGATACATCAAATTTCTGTCCACTGACACCTTGCATAACCACAAAACATGAAATTTATTTCAAAAATACACCTATCTTACTTGACAACCCTATTTCAAAAAGGACTCAAACTCCTTATTACTATCTATAACAACCTTATCTATTTTAAATTACATCATTGACAAGTGTGTCATCACATGGTCGAATTTGGATAATGGCATTCATTTCTTCATGACCACTTAGTTGACCTCCACAAAAATAGGAAACAATACCCTGTTTTTTTAGCCATAGGATCTTTTTCCTTCTTTGAACATTCTGACTATCATTTAATCTTCATTTCATGGTCCTTTGCTGTAGAAAGTTGGGTTACCATGTCCCATAACTCTTTCCTAGCCTCCAACTATCTAAAACTACTTCAAAAATTGCCCAAAAGGATGTAATGTATTGCGCTACGAAAATACAGTAGTTTCATAGCGATTTTTGTAGCATTGCCATTACAAGCCTTTTTTCTCCAAAAACTTGACTCTTTCCTCTTGAATCATTTTAATCACCATTCAACGCATCTTTCATAGCAATTTTAGCTTTTAATTCAGCCTTTAATACCTTAAATACTGATCAAAAGAAGCAAAAAAGGCAGCTACAATAGTTTTGTAGTGCTTTTCTGCTTTTTAAGCTTGGAGGCACTACGAAACTGCTGAGTATGCAGATTCTTTCATAAATTTGTCAAATGAAAACTGTGGTTGCCCAAAATCTTAAAATATAACCTGTCCTCATCATCTACAAATGATACAAACCATAAACCAACTTCATTTTAGCTTCCTTGAGGCATTCCTGCTTCATTTACAATTGGTTGACCAATTGGTTCTTCTATGACTATCATTTTAATGCTTTTTCTCTATAGCTCATCATGAATTAACTCCAGTTGCTCTTGTAAATCCTTCACCTGGTCTTTAAGTCTTTTCTTAGTAGCTCTCAGATGGGTGTTTATTATTATGACAAATTTAGCTTCTTTTATTGCTGGAATAGTCCACTTGACAAGTTTCTTTGTATTTTCTAAAGTTTCAGAAATAGAATCATCTTGTCCTTCCC
This sequence comes from Pinus albicaulis, assembly GCA_034641835.2. NCBI lineage: Eukaryota > Viridiplantae > Streptophyta > Pinopsida > Pinales > Pinaceae > Pinus > Pinus albicaulis. The sequence continues at coordinate 1,073,494,685 of CM076581.1, read as the reverse complement.
ACATTTCCTTCATCCTTTTAAACTGTACTTTATCGACACTGTGTTTTGTAGCTTTCTTTTTCACGACAAAAATTTCCTGATTTTCCAACTTTAACTTTTCCTCAAGGTGCTGAAACGAGGTTTTCTCTAACACTTTCTCTTTTCCATTTATTAATTTGTTAATTGTATCTTTCACTGTGGGTGATGAGAGATCAATAATCTCTTTAGGTGATTTAGCTGTCTCAGTTGGTTTTTGAACTTCTTTGCTGCCTTCCATTAATTTCCTAACATGCCTTGTGATAGGCTTTCTTTCTTGAAAAATGAAACCTGCATCTTCCCCCTCAAACTCTAATATCTCTGCAGACTTAGTTCTTTTCAATTTCTTCTCATCCTCCCCAATAAATTTAGCTTGGACAATAGGTGTTTCCTCTATGTCAATGGCATGAAGAATATCCTCTAGATTCCCCTTTGTTACTGAACTGTCTTCTATAGCAACTGTCATTCCTTTCAAAATCATTGCTTGGCTTCTAGTTATTCTTTTTGTCCCTTGTTTGATGATAGCTTGTTCTTGTTTTGCATCTTTGACAACCTTTGACTTCTATTTTTTAGGTAGGAGAGTTGGTGTATCAAGCATTTGCATTTGCTCTGGCATTTTCTCAATTTTCTTTCTTGGCTTAACTCTTCTAGGTTCTTTTGGTTTTACAACAATAGGTTGGCTTGGTTTTATTGGTGGTGGTGATGGAACTCCTTTAGCTTTAGGGTTTCTTGCAGGAGTTAGGGTTTCCAACTCGAAACCATTAAAAAACAAGAATGAGGACCAATCTCTGCCTATCTTTTGAAGTTCATCTAAAATTAATAATTTCATTAATCCATGATGAAATAATGATGTCTCACTCCCCTGATACTTTGCTTGCACCTTATCTGCCATCTTTGCAAGACTTCTATGCAGATAAAAAGGTAAGTCAAGTGAAATCTTACTAGTGAAGTGTAGAAGTAATTTGAAATGGTATGAATAAACCTTGTGATACCTGCCTTCATAGGTAAAATATTTGTGAATGTTGAGCAACAGTTTTGAATAATTATCTTTGATGCAGCTTCTTGGGATAGCATTATTAAGATCCATCTCAATGTACTCAGGCTTCATGAACTCTTTACACTGCTCCATATTAAATTGGAACCCTTTGAACCAGGTTTCTTGACCTCTTTGAATCTCTGTAACAGTAGCAATGACCTCTAGTGTGATAGAAAAACTTAGCATCCCCAATTTAGTGGGTGTTCCATTGAAATTCATAACAAATTCCTTAGATCCCTGTGTGTGACAGCCCAAAAATTTCTCACAAAACTGTAATCAACCTTCTCTTTTGAATGCTTCCATCATTGCTGGGTCTGCAGTTATTGCCTTCATGTCTTCAGGTTTATGCCTTAAAGCACTATCCTCCTCTATGTATTTTTCTTTCCTCTACCATATTCTTCAGAGAAGCTCTCAGCCTCTCTTAAAATGGATGTATCAGCCTCGCTTGAATAAATGTATCAGCCTCACTTGATATGGATGTAATAAACCTTTGTAAGAATCGGCCACAAGTTTGGCTCGATACTTGGAGCTCAGACATTATGAATGAAGGAAAAAGGAAAGAGAATGACTAATTAGGAAAGAATTTGAATTTCAAGTGTCATTTAATAACTGAAAATGATGGCCCACTCATAACCTATACTGACCATGATGACTGCAAACGTGGGTGTGTACTTCGATTTCATCATTACATGACTCAACAAGCCTATATCTTACCCTTTCCCAATGGTTTCTGACATTTGAAAACTCAACTAACAAGAAAATTACAAAACCACGCTTTCGTAACGCCTGTAGTGTAATTTTTGTTGTTTGCACTACGAAACTATCAGTGCTTTCGTAGTGCAAAGTGACTTTTTTCAACGTGATGCGCTACGAAACTGTGGTTTCTTGGCTAATTGGGTGGATTTGATAAAAAAATTTGGGAAATGAAATGAATCCTAAAATGATGAAAGACTTGACATGAAAGAACTTAAAATGAGTTTATTTAAACACTATGGTAGGCTCAAACTTATAAAAAATTTAATACTTCCTTTGGTTAAACTCAAGCAATGACTCCTAAGACCCTATTTTGACCCATGAACCTAAGTAATCTTGTCAGAATGATGTTTTGAAATATTTGTTTTTGGAGTGATAACAATGGCGCCATGGGATGGTGTGCCCCTGTGGTACACTAAGAACCAGTAGTTCTAGTGCTACTATCCATTTTCTTGACAAAACACAAAACCTTTGAAATTTCCAAGCTTTTTCCTCAAACTCTAATGGCCTTCACCTCAGGCTCAAGCTTGCTGATTTAGCTTGTCATTATTAGTATAAAAGCTCATAAAATGGAATATATACAATGATATGAATGATCAATAGATTTTAGGAAGAGTAATGCTTTAAAAACCTGCCATTGACAAGTCCTCCAACATATGATTTTCCATCCATCTCTTGCAGTATGCAAGTATTATTTCCATGGAAAGCAGCTATTTTGAAAGGACCTTTCCATAAGTTCTCAAAATTACCATGTTTTCCTTTCTCTTTAATTCTGACCTCCCATTTCAGCACTACATCCTGAATTTGAAAACCTTCTTCCTTGATTTTCTTATCAAATGTCCTCTTGATTCTGTTTTGACATTGTTGATCCCTCTTCTCTTGTAGAGCTATTAGCTGATTGATTCTTCTCTGAACTGCATTTATTTCCTCTTCTAATCCTTGAAGCAACTTCATGACAAGTACCCTTAAAGATGTAGGAAAAATGGCTTCAGCTCCATATACGATTTCATAAGGTGAAGTTCCAATTGACCTTTTTATGCATATCCTATCAACCCATAAGGCATACTTCAGCTTCAAATGCCAAGCCTTCTTATTTTCCTGCAACACCTTTTTAATGATCATCACAATGCTCTTTTTAGAAGATTCAACAAGACCATTCCCTTGTGGATAATATGTAGTGGAATGCCCAAGAGTAATATGATATTGATGAAAAAAATTAATCAGCTTCTTAGACTTAAATGCCTGTGCATTATCAATTATGATCTTCATGGGGCAACCAAATCTAGACAAAATATTATTTTCCAAAAAAGAAATAATAACACAATCAATTGCTTGCCTAGTTTGGATTCCTTCAATCCATTTGGTAAAGTAATTAGTCGCTGTGAGAATCCAGCGATGCTAAACTGATGATGATGGATGAATCTCTCCAATAAAATCTATCCCCCATTGTTGAAACAATGCTTCCACATAGATAGGCATTAAAGGTAAAGGTACAACTTCTTCTTACCATAAAAAATATGATATTCATGGCAGGCAACAATCTTTTTGTAGACATCCTTAAACATTGTAAGCCAATAATAGCCTGCTCTAAGAATCTTGTTCACTGTGGCCTTCCAATAAAGGTGACCTCCAAAATCTCCTTTTTGGAACTCCTCAATCACTTTATTAGCCTCCTCTTCTAGCAAACAATTTAGCAAAATACCACTGGTATCCTTCCAGAACAATTTTTTATAAAAAATGCAATACCTCAAGGATTTTAGCTTCACAAATATTTCCTTAGACTTTTTTAGCTCAGCAGGTGCTTTATGATGATGTAGGACGAAAATAATATCCTTATACCAATATGAAGTGATGCACTTTTCTTCAATAGGGACTAGTTCTTCTTCCTCATCTAAAATTTCTGATATTTCTGCAATTAAATTCATGTCAAGATAGTCAAAGTTTGGCTATGCCATCATCTTTTCTAAGCCTTTTCCTTTGACCAATTTTGTTGGCTTGATCTCTATATAATATTCCAGCAAGTTATCAATCCATTTCCCCCTCTTACGATCAGGATCAGCTTGAGTTAGGATGTCTTTCACAACAATATGAGGAACAAAGGCCACAATATGAGAATGTAGAATATAAATTCTGAAATCTTTGATAACCTTAACCAAGGCATAAGCTTGCTTCTCTAAAATATTATACTTCAACTCAGAGTTAGTTAATGTCCTACTAAAAAATGAAATGGGCTGCTCAATACCTTGCTGTCTCTTTTGAAACCAAACTCCAGCAATAGTATTTTCTAATGCAAAAGTGAAAACCAAAAATTCTTTTGAAAAATATGGACTGATCAATATCAGTGCTTGAGTGAGTTCCTTTTTGATCTCCTCAAATGAGTACTTTTCCTCTGCTATCCACTTAATGTCAACTCCCTTCTTTAGCATCCTTGTTATGTCCTTCAAAATCTCAGCAAAATTAGGAATAAATCTCCTTAAAAAATTTACCTTTCCAAGGAAAGATTGAATCTCCTTCCTTCTTCTAGGAAAATCACTTTCTAAATTGCATTGACCCTGTTTGGATCAATATTAATCCCATATTTAGAAATAATATGTCCAAGTAATTTACTTGAAGTTAAAGAAAAACAATTTTTGGTGGGATTTAGAGAGATGTCAAACCTTCTACACTTCAGCAGAATTCTTTCTAGGTGTTACAAGTGATCTTCTTCCCTCCTTGAGAAGACTATTTTGTCATCAAGATAAACAACCACCATCTTTTCCTTCTCTTCAGAAAAAGTAATATCCATTGCCCTTTGAAAGGTAGCTCTTGCATTCATGAGACCAAATGGCATTTTGGCATACATGAAAGTGCCCCATGATGTAGTAAAGGCTATTTTTTCTTGATCATTTGGATGTACAAGGATCTGATTGTATCCTGAAAAACCATCAAGCATAGACATCCTTTGAGAACCAACAATATTTTGCAAAATTTGGTCCATCTTTGGGAGAGGATAGTTTTCCTTCAGAGAGGCTTTATTCAACTTTCTTAAGTCATTACATATTCTGATTTCTCCACTCTTTTTCCTAACTGGAACCAAGTTTGCAAGCCAATTTGAGAATCCAATTGGGACAATGATTTTGGCATCAAAGATTTTCTTGATTTCCTTCTCAATCAATGGCATGAGAAGTGGATTAATCCTCCTCAAATTCTTCTTAAAAGGCCTTTCATTTTCTTTGATTGGAATAGTATGCTGAATAATAGTGGGGTCATACTCTTTCAAATCAACATAATTCCAAGCAAAAACATCTATGAATCTCTTCATCATCTCAATATACTTGTACTTCATATCAACTGAAATAAACTTTGAAAGTTTAATCATTTTGGGCATAGATACTGTACCAAGGTTACAAATCTCTACCTCTTCATCATCAGCTTGTATCTTAGGAGATTTCAAAACATCATTCTGATCAAAAAGTTTTTCAAGAGGTATGAGACCCTTTGGTATGGAATTATTCTTTAGCTGCAAAACTTCAGAATTTCCTTTAGATTCAGCAAGCATATTTTTTTGATCTACTTGTATATTTTCAAACTCTTCTTTCAGCGCAATAAAATTCTTCACTTGTTGGTCATCCTCAAAAAATTGCCAATGAGTAATATTACCATGGATAGCTGGCCTATGGCAAACTTCAACCTCATATTTTTCAGTGGAATGTATGGGAATAATGAAAAGACTTGTAGAGACAGCTAGAGAATCAACAATGGAGTTTTGGTCTCTAGTTTTGACAATGAATGAGTAATTTTGGAAATTTTCGAACATGTCAAAAACTAAGTTTCTATATTCCCTCATCCTTATATCCTTTGTTTGATAAACACCTTCAACTTGTTTAATGACTAATTCCGAATCTTCAAAAACATAAATATTTTGAGCATTCATTCTTTCAAAACTTCTATGCCCAAAATCAAGGATTCATACTCAGCCATGTTATTTGTGCGATCAAAGTTCAATTTGTATGAAAATAACTTACTTTCATCACTTAGACTTGTGATCCAAATCCTTGCTCCTGCCCCTTCTCTTCCTGTTGGTCCATCAAAATGCAATCACCACCAACCTTCTGCCTTCTTATCACTGACTTGCTGATCTTTTGTTTGCTGATTTTCAGACTGCTGAATTTCAGATTGCTGATTTTCTACTTTCTTCTCATCCTCTGCTTCATCAATCAACTCATTGAAAAGAATAGCAGATCCAATTTCAGTATCAAGAGCATAAATTGGAAAATTTTGAGGTTTATCTTTACTACTCACCATGTAAGCCATTATTGTCTCTCGATACAATCTCCTTTGCTCACCGAAAACATGAATGGTGGCATAAGTAAGGTCCATCTCCATTGTACCTTCGATTTTTTCTACCCATGACCTTGATAATAGCATGCCAAACTTCGGTGGAATGTCTACTACCACGATGTCCATGACCACTATCTTGGCAGGGACTTGTGTAAGACAAACAACAACATCCTTAATTAACCCAATGCATTGAACTCTTTTTGAATCAAAGGAAAACAAATCCTTATATGGTCCAGTTATTTGTAACCCCATCCTTTCCATAATTACTTTGGGCATAAGATTGTGAGAGGCCCCTGAATCCAACATAGCATTATGTAATGTCATGTCATGAATGCGAAGGCTCACATAAAAAGGAGGCACCTCCTCATTCTATTCATCTTCTAATATTAGACCCAAATATATGGTTGGATGATCATCTTGTAAATTTAAGAATTAACAACTCCTGGTTTTGAATTCAGCATTTTAACAATATTTCTTCTATACTCATTTACCTTGAGAATCTCACCAAAAGGTACTGGTATTTTGATCTTAGAAATTTCATTTTCCAAACTGAAAACATAAATAGATTTTTTATCTTCTTTGATAGGAGGAAGAGGTGGTGTATATTTCTTACCTTCAGCAACCTTAGGAGTATCTTTCTTGCCATCAGTAGCCTTAGGTGTATCTTTCTTAGGCTGTGTTTTATTTGCAATGATAGGAACATTTCTATTTTTGATATTGTATTGTTTTTGCATCTCAAAAATAGCATGTTCATACCCTTTAAAATAATTTGATGGTTCCTCTCCATGATTACCTTGGTCTAATTCATCATGTTCCTCTTTAGTCAAGAAAATTCTAGACATTTCTTCATCTAAACAATGAATAGACTCTTCAGGAATTTCAGGTTCATCTTCTTCATCAATTAAGTTCTGCTGGAAAGGAGGTCTCACTAGAGGATCAGGCTGTTGATTTCTGTTTTCTCTTGGTCTTTGCTAATTCTGAGGTCTCCTGAACTGAGGGTTTATAAACTTAGGTTCATGTGGTTCATGAGGAGCAGAGGTATTGCTAAGGTCCAACCTATCCATCAACTTTTCCATTGTTTTCATCATTGAATCAAATTTATCATCAGAGGTAGAGGAGGAAGGCTTCTATTCTTCTTTTAATTTAGTCTTACCCATTTTTGAATTTTTGGCTGCTATCATATTAAGCTCCACCTTCACTGCATCATTTTTCATTTCAACAAGTGAAGGGGATTCTCTCTCTCTCATCAGTATAGAAAAGTCATAATCAAAAGCTTCAGCATATCTCATCTGAGCTAAGGATTGTGGAGGTTTTAAATGGGCAGGAATAGAGTCATAAACCTTATTAAATATTTTTGAAATTTTTTGAACAGTTTCATCAAAAGCTCTTCTTAAACTGTTATACTGAGTGAGGGCTTGTACTGGATTAGTTATATTTCCCCATTTTCTCAAAAAGGTATCTTTAAACTCATTCTAATTATGAATACTTCCATGAGAAAGGGCTTTGAACCACTTCCTAAATTCACCAGTAAAGCTCTGAGAAAATAATCTCAACTTGACATATTCATGATCAACCTCCTCCCTGTCTATAAAATCATTAAATTGATCTACATGTTCTTATGCTGTAATATCTTCATCACTTCCCCAAGTTTTGATTCTAGTAGCATATTTTCTAGGGAGGTCATGCAAAACAACTGGAAGAACAAGAGGGGCATATTTTTTGATCAGCGGTTGTCATTGATGTCAACCCAAGCAGCACCAGGGGCTAACCCAATATTTCATGGGAAATTTTAACCTACCAAATTAATATATTCCAGGTCAATAATGATTTTGATGGTTTCTACTTGTCGAGATGTTTCCATTGATATATGGCACGCCATGTAATTCTTCACGGTTTGAGAGATATTCATGTTTGAATCTTGTACTCCCAGTTAGTGAGCTAAAACCCCATGGGGTTGGGGCATGGGTCATTGAAAAGTCATAATTAATATTTTTTAAGCTCCTAAAATCCCTCCCACGTTCACTTGTTGAAGCCCCTCTCAACTTAAGCATTGATATAAATTGTGATCTTCTTTTCCTCAGGCAAGGGATTTCGCCATCTGAAACAGGTCATCGTGGAATTTGCACTCTAAATTTTTTTCTACGAAGGTTTAGAAGCTGAAATTTTTATGAGGCCAAGCCGAAATCCTGAGGAAGCTACTGTAAAAATTTCAGATCAAGGTGCATAACATTTTTGGATATATGATCTATGGAAGTCAGGGTTTTTGTAGGCTCCTGAAATTCATCTCAAAGAAGTGACCTTGGTAAATTCGTCGTAACTCTCTCTATGAGTATTGGATTTGAATTCCATAAAAAGTGGCAGATAGTGCACAATCTTTAATTTTCTCTCTATCAATTTTAGATCCAAATGAAGAAACGGTGACACGTGGCATGCCATACAAGTGCGATCTGATGAAACAATACATAATTATGGCATTATGAGAGATTGGGCATAACTCTCTCTTGAAGAATCCAAATTGGGTCAGACACGTGGCATTGGAAAGATGACTCAGAGGAATACTACAGGACCAAAAATCAGATATTGAGGATCTGAAATAACATAGATACACCAGATTCAATATCGAGCTCTTAGAAGGCAAGAAAAAGCTAGATCATGTGTTGTCAAGGGTTGCAAAGGACCAGAATTTCTACGGTAGAAAAGAAAAGAAAGGTGCAGCAGAGGGTAGCATGGCAAGAGCAAAAACCAAGGTGCATAACAACAGCAAGAAGTTCATTATATGAAGTCTTCAAGTGGGCAGCACTGCATACAATCATTGTAAAGGTATCTTTGTACTAATTCATTGTAAATACAATATTGTAAAAATTGTACTAGTGTCTATCTGTCAAGGGTTGAAGAGGCAGTGTTGGGAGGTCTAGGATCATCATTAGGCGGTTGTGTCAAAGTTGGGGTTATGGTCTAGTATATCTTCTTCTTCTACATCATTCTATATCATTGTAAAGTGGACCATTTTCCCTGGTACGGGAGTCCATTCTTCTTTTATTCTTCTATAGGGTGATAGGGTGGTGCTAGGGTGAGTTGTAGCTCATTTGGTGTTGCGGCATCCATTCAGTTAACTACTGAAGAATCTCAGGCATTGGAGCATCCATCTAGTGAGAGCTGGAGAAGAATGCTTTTCTAGATTTTAGGAAGTTGGAGCTTTATTTTCAATTGGAGTTGAATATTAAAGAATTATTAGAAAAGCATTAGGTGGTTTTTGTCTCGGAGTGGGTTTCCACCTTAAAAAATGTGTGCATTTTTGTTCCTCTTGTTTTCTGCTATCATTTTACAAACACTGATAATAATTAAAGATTAACTAATGCTCTAATTGAAAGGATACTAATTCACGCCCCCCTCTCAGTATTTCCAACAATTGGTATTGGAGCTTGGTTCCTTCAATAGCAGTTTAACAGCTGGAAGGAGGTCATGGAGCATACCAAGAATAGTGTACCTCTATTCAATGAAAACAATTATGCACTTTGGAAATGAATAATGGAGGTCTATCTCTTAGCGCAAGGTTACGGAGTATGGGACACTGTTCAAAATGGATTTACATCAACCGCGAATGAATAAGGTAAGAAGAATTTGGTAAATGATGCAAAAGCAAAGAATATTATTATCAGTGGACTTATTAAATCTACTTATCATAAGGTGTTGGGTTGTAAAACCGCCAAAAATGTATGGGACAATCTTGAGAATATATATGCAGGTGACTCAAATGTCAATGAAGCAAAGCTTCATATCTATAGAGAAAAATTTGAGCAACTCAGAATGAAAGAAGATTGCAACATTGCTGCATACTTCCAATACGTTGATTAAATTACCAATACTCTGGAAGGATTGGGAGAGCCAGTTGACGAGAAGACTATTATATGGAAGATTCTTAGAACGTTACCAGGGTGATTCAACCCAAAGGTATCGGTCTTAGAATACAGTGAAAATCTGGACAAACTCAACAAGGAAGAATTACATGGAGTTCTCATAGCATATGAAATGAAACTTGATGAAGAAAAGGGTACTTAAAATCTAGAAACTGCATTCGTTGCATCTAAGAAAACCAATAAGGACAAACAACCTTCAATTGAAATGACATGCACCTGCAAGTGTGAAGAAAAGGGAGATGATGGAGAAGGTCTTTCAGATGAAGAATATGCTTACTTTACGAGAAAAATAAAACCTGGTAAGGGAAAATTCAAAGGTAAAATTCCATTGATATATTTCGGCTGTGGTGAGGTTGGGCATTTCGTAGAAAAATGTCCGAAAAAAAGTGATGGAAACTCAAAAGGAAAGAAAGGCTTTAAGAAATTCAACAAGCAAGGCAACAAGAAAGGATCCAAAAGGAACTTTCTCTCTAAAGAAGATATCTCATCATCCGATGAAGAAAGTGACAACAAAGAAGAAGCCAATGAGAAATTATTGTTTATGGCCAAGCACAATAAACAAGAAGTATCAAACAATGAGGAAGAAGGGTTGATCATAGAAGAATTTTATGAGGAGGCAATCAAGCTTATAAAATAGCTCAATGCTGAGAAGATCTGTTCCAATAATCTTGAAGAACAAGTTCAAGGTCTCAAAATTGAGGTTGAAGAACACCAATGTATTGAAGAGTCACTTCAAAAGAAGTTTGAAGAAAGCAACCAAGAAACAGAAGCATTAGAAGACGAAGTAGTCTCGTTGCGTAAGGAAGTGAAGAAGGGAAAAACTGTCCAAAACTATGCCAATAGCTCAAGGGCATTGGAAGAACTCATCAACAATCAACGATCTTACAACGACAGAACTGGCCTCGGTTACAAAAAAGAAGAAGCAGGACCTTCTACAACAAAATACAATGAACCTATGAGATCTGACATACATGAAGACTTCATTGGACGAGATTCATAAGCACATCCTTGGACGATGATTCCTCGACGAAGATTTTCATCCAGGTACTAGCATATTTTTCATGGCTATTGTTATTCGTGTGGAAAATTTGGTCATAAAGCTATAGAATGTCGCATATACCCTAGGAACCAATACAATTCCAAGAGATTCTTCAAATATGAACCTCCCAGGGCTCAAAAAAACATCAATACATTTGAACATTTAAGAAATAATATGGAATGTTACAAATGTCAGAACGTTGGACACATAGCCAGAGACTGCAGACTTGAAAATCCTCTAGAAAAATCTTCGATGCCACAGAATGAACGAATATGGAAGAAGAAGAAGACTAATAATTGTGTTCATGCTCTCAAGGCTAAAAAAAATAAAGATGTGTGGTATGTTGACAACAGTTGCTTAACGCATATGACTGGAGATAGAAGGAAATTTGTATCTCTGAAAGAGAAGAAGGATGGAACCATATCCTTTGGAAATGATGGATCTTGAAATGTTATAGGATCAGGTACCATCACTCTCGGAAGCAAAGATGTTTTGAAGTCTCGAAAATCATTGCTACAACATTGGGGGATAACCACCCAGTCTGAACCTTAATACAACTCCTTTTCCGTTTATGATAGTGGCTCCAACTGGTTTAACTAGGTCCAGTTACCTTTTCCCTATCGCTATTGGTTTATGATGTATCCTTAAATACCAATAGCTAGGGATATTAGATCAATTCTTCTTGCTGATCAGGCAAGAGAATGACCCTTAAGCTAATTTGGGTTCAGCCAAACCACAACTAAGATTTTGCCTCTTTGAGAAGAGGACTTAAAAGAATGTAGCACTTAATCTAAATGCAAACTTATTCTATAATGCAAACAAAAGAAACTAATCTAAATCCTATCTCAATTAGGTAGATGAAAATCTAACCCAACTAAGAGCAAGATAATTAAATAATGAGGGTTATAATATGTCTAGCTTTTAATTAATGTCAAACCAACAAAGAAATTCAATTAGCTCACATTTGTGAATACCAAAACACATTCTATTGAGACCATTTGATTGAAATAACAAATCAACAACACTACGGAAAAAATTCATGAAAAATGATATTGATTGACAAATTAGTCAAGCCAATAATTAAACAATAATATGTGGAAGAAATTCACAACACATTATTATTTAATAAATCAGTTTTATAAGACAGATTGCTAAGTAATGGTTACTCAGAAATCAGAGTGTAATTCATAAGAGCAGAGATACATAACAATTTGAGACAAATTATCCATATCAACAGAAATGCCAAAACATGAATAAAATGAAACAAAAAATTTATTAACATAAAAATGAAACTAGTGTTTGATACAGAAATGCCAAAAATACCAGTTAATTGAATTTGCATTTCCTATCCTGGTCTCTAGCAGTACTTTACATTGCTTGAATTTCTTCTTTCAAGACTAGAGCTGCAGAAATGCAAACTCTGCCCATCATGCATAATTCAAGACATAAAGAGAAACCCTCAATAATGTTCAGATATGAAATTTTCTCTCCTCCCCATCTACAACTCTATATTCCTATTACAGAAATGCTTTTAGAAGTCTGGAATTTCAGAGGAGAGCAGCGCCTTTTACATTTTGGAGTTTACAATTTATAATCCTTCGAAAAGTATTTTTAGAAGAGAGTTTGTTGAAGAAAAAATCTTCCCAATCCAATTTTAATTGCTGGAGTCTTCTCATTGATTGGGATCTTTTTCTCCATATCCCTTCTATTGTTTTTCCTGCAAAAAATAAATTAAAATGAATTAAGATGCAACAATAAAATAAAAAATTATCTCTAACCTTAAAACAAATTCAATCAAATTCTATTTAAATAAATAAAAAGGAATGTTAAGCTTCTTATTGATGCTCATAATGATTTTAATTAACCAAGGATATTATTGATGCACGAATCTACAATTAGAAGAAGCTGGGCAAATGAAAATGAAGAAAACAAAACTCAAAAAATTAATTTTATTTTAGAAATTTGGAGCTTGATCTTCTACCTGATTTTTGACCCAATAAATGACCAAATATGTTAGTAAAACTTCCCCAGAAATGTTCTCCTTGATTTTCTCTTTCCAATGAGCCATCCTGGGCCTCATTTGGCCAAGTGAAACTCAATCTATGAGTCTCCAAAGTTGATAAGTCAAATCTAAAATAAATCTAGAAATTCAGTGGCTAGGCTAAAAAAAATCAGATTTTAATTAAAAATCTAATCCTAAATTAGATTCTAATTATCTAATATTTAATCCTAATTTAATTGTTAATCATAAATTAAACTAATTATTTAAATTAATATTAATCTAACTAATTAATAATTACTTATTCATAAACAAATTAATCTAATTAATAATAAGTCTAATTAAATTAATTATATTCTACCTATTAATTAATTTAATTAATTTAAAATTAATTATTTTAAATATTAAATATTAAATCTATTATTAAATTAAAACTAAACTAGCATTCCATTAATATTAAACAAATCACTATACTAACATTAAAATAATATTAAACTAACATATACTAATACTAAACTAATATAATTAACCTACCATAAGAATACTAACTTAACCTTATACTAACCTACCTACACTAAATTAACATAAGACTCACTTAATACTAACAAATATTAACTTTAAAACTAACGTATGACTTAGACTAACTTACCACTACTAACACTATCATTCCATTAACATATCCTTAATATTATATTTTACTTAACATAACATTAAACTCAAGACTAAAGCTCTACCATCGTTTTGCACGAATGAAATTAAACCTCATCACATAGGAACAATCAATCGCATCGGATGAGTTCAATGCGACTCATCGCATTGGAACAAATGCACTTAATCACATCAGATTTTATTTTAAGTCATCGTATCGGATGAAACCATTGCATCGCATGAAATGTGTTCGTCGGAGTTTTAAAACTTCCGATAGGATGAATTTTAATTTTTTATTATTAATTTTGTTTTTGTTTTTTATTATTATTATTTTTATATAATTTTTATATTATATTAAATTTTAATTTAATTAATTAATTATATAGTAATTAATTTAATTAATTTAAAATTTAACATTAAAAATTGGTTTTTTATTTTGGTTTCGTTTTAATGATGTTAAATTAGATTATGAATTTATCTAAGATGATGATTTTCTTATCTAAATTACAACCACTTTGTCACTTTAGATTTTTTGAGTTTAGATTTATTTGAAAATTGGAGTAAATTATTGAAATCCCGATGCTTCGTTATTTGGCTGTATAAAAAAATGAAAAATATTAGTCATAACTAACTATGAGTTAATATTTTAAACTAAATGCATTATTGAATTAATAAATAAAAAAATGAAATATTATACATTTTACGCATTTTCTAACCGAGACGACATAATTGATTAGATTTGAAAGGAGTGCTACTTACAAACCGGTTGACCAAATGAGACGAAACAAGCGTCAACAAGAAGCTTATAAAAAAATGATTTCATCTAAGCAATCAAAACAAGAATATAAAGAAAATGAAAAATTAACAAAATCATAAGATAATTGACTTAATAAAAATCCTAAAAGGTGTTTAGCCAAAATTTTTATAGAAAGGGTCCCCATTATTTGATGTGAACAAGTTAAAAATGGGGGTTGTTGTATCGTACAACAAGATGTTATAGCCAAGAATGTTCTATTGGTCGAAAACATGAATCACAATCTGCTCAGTGTTGGAAAAATGTGTGATCAAGGACACACAATGCTATTCAACTCCACAAAATGTGAAATCAGGAAAGGAAGGTATGGAAAAATTGTGGCTACAGTAAGGCAAGCTCCAAATGACATATATGTTATGAATGAAGCAACTAAAGCATGTCTACTAGCTAAAGAAGATGAAATCTAGTTATGGCACAACGAATGGGTCACATAAACTTTGACAATATTGTCAGGATAAGCAAAAAGGAAGTAGTACGAGAAATGCTGAAAATCTCAAAACCTTCCAACACACTATGTGAGGCATGTCGGCATGGAAAATAGTCAAAAGTCCAATTTGAAACAAAAGAACACTTTGCATCACATCCATTGGAATTGATGCATACTGATCTATGTGGTCCTGTGAGAACAAAAGGGCTTAGACAGAGAATTATATTTCATGTTAATGATAGATGACTATAACAGGATGACAACCATCAGTTTCCTAAAGAAAAAATCTGAAGCATTTGAGTTCTTTAAGATCTTCAAGGAGTTGGTTGAAAATGAAGCTGATCTAAAAATAAAGTGTTTAAGATCAGATAATGGTGGAGAATTCACTTCCAAATTATTTCAGCAATACTGTGACGAAAATGGAATAAAAAGACAATTTTCAACAACACGAACACCTCAACAAAATGGAGTTGCTGAAAGAAAGAATAGAACCGTTCAGGAAATGGGTAGAACAATGTTGAAGGACTCAAAATTGGATGAAAAATTCTGGGTTCAAGCAATTGATATGGCAGTCTTCATTATCAACTGAAGTCTTCTCAGAAATAATTGCAACAAGACTCCATATGAATTATGGAAAGGAAAACCAGCTATTGTAAAATATTTCAGAATCTTCGGAAGCAAATGTTATATCAAAAGAGAAGATAAAAATTTGGGTAAGTTTGAATCACGTGTTGATGAAGGTATCTTTGTTTGTTACTCACACAAAATAAAGGCCTATAAATGCTATAATCTAAGACGAAAACAAATAGTGGAGAGCATAAATGTTACATTTGACGAAGATGGTGCTCTGGTGAGTAATGATGAGGATCTAGAATCTTTGAAACTTGAGACAGAGGCTGAAAAGGACATAGATAAAATTGTAGAACAAGAAGCAACTATCAATGAGGAAGAAGTAAACAATGATCATCAAGATATACCAAAACAACAACAAGAAGCTCCTCCAAGGACAAAAAAAGAGTGGATTCAAAAGAACCATCCATAAAATCAAATCATTGGTGACATAAATTAAGGTCAATAGCTTCGTTCATCACGACAAGCTCACGTTTCTTTTCTAGTAACCTTTGAGCCTAGTAGTTTTGAGGAAGCCAGCCAGAATAAACATTGGGTAGCAGCTATGAATGAAGAATTGGATCAAATTGAGAAGAATAACACCTGGGAATTAGTTCCACGACCAAAAGATAAAAATTTCATTGGGACTAAATGGGTGTTCAGGAAAAAATTGAATGAAGATGGGCAGGTTACCAGAAACAAAGAAAGATTGGTTTGCAAAGGCTATACACAAGTGGAAGGAATTGATTTTGACGAGACATTTACACCAGTTGCTAGAATGGAAGCCATCCGAATGTTTCTCGCCTATGCATGTTCAAGAAAAATCAAAGTCTACCAAATAGATGTTAAGTCAACATTTCTGAATGGATAATTAGAAGAAGAATTTTACATCGAACAACCTAAAGGTTTTCTACTATCACAAAAAGAAGACTATGTCTGCAGGTTAAAGAAGGCTCTATATGGTCTCAAGCATGCTCCCAGAGCATGGTATGCTTGTCTTGTTGGATATCTATGTCAACAAGGGTTCAAGAAAGGTATTGTTGATAGCAATATTTATGTACAAATAGATAAAGATAATTTAACAATCGTTGAGGTATATGTGGATGATATAATATTTAGTAGCAATGATGATTGACTAAGTAAGAACTTTTCTACAAATATGCAAAGCGAGTTTGAGATATCTTTACTTGGTGAGCTAACATACTTCTTAGGGCTTCAAATATCTCAGCAAGAGAAAGGAATATTTATATGTCAAGCCAAGTACATCATGGAAATTCTCAAGAAATTCAAAATGGAAGATTGCAAACCTGTCCTTACTCTGATGGTAACAGGTTGCAAATTGAGCATAGACGACTCATCTAAGGATGTGGATCAGAGGTTGTACAGATCTATGATTGGTAGTATTCTATATGTAACAGCCTCTCGGCCAGATGTTATGCAAGCAGTTGAACAAGTAGCAAGATTCCAAGCAGCACCAAAAGAATCACATATTATTGCCGTCAAAATAATTCTTCAATATATAAAGGGCACAGAAGAATATGGCTTATGGTATCCCAAGGGTAACAATCTCATTATTCAAGCCTTTACAGATGCAGATTGGGCAGGAAGCGTTGATGATCATAAGAGTACTAGTGGAGCAGCATTCTATCTAGGTGGTTCTCTCGTATCATGGTTGAGCAAAAATAAAACTTCAATCTTGTTATCTACAACGGAAGAAGAATACATTGAAGCAGCATCATGTTGTACTCAAGTCCTTTGGATGAAACAAAATTTGCAAGATCTTCAAGTACAATTCAATGAGCCTATTCCTAGATTCTGTGACAACACTAGTGCCATCAGCATCTCCAAGAATCTTGTCATGCATTCAAAAACAAAACACATTCCGATCAAATATCATTTTGTTAGAGAACAAGTCGCTGAAAAGAATATCAAACTTGAGTATGTTTATACAAAAGAACAAATTGCTGATATCTTCACTAAACCTTTACCTCGTGAAGAATTTGAATATCTTTGTCAAAAGCTTGGGATTCTCCCAAGTTCTCATTAGATTACAGGTCTGCAGGACGGTTGTGTGTCAAGGGGAGTGGAAGTGTGTACAGGTCCTCAGGATGGTTGTGTTTCAGGGGGATTTAACCTTTTCCATTGATGTCAAAGGGGGAGAGAATGTTGTAGGAAAAGGTGTCATGATTGTAGGGGGAGTACTTGTGTTGCCATCAATGCCAAAGGGAGAGATTGCTGATCAGCGGTTGTCATTGATGTCAACCCAAGCAGCACTAGGGGCTAACCCAATATTGCATGGGAATTTTTACCTACCAAATTAATATATTCTAGGTCAATAATGCTTTTTATGGTTTCTACTTGTCGAGATGTTTACATTGATATATGGCACGCCATGTAATTCTTCACGGTTTGAGAGATATTCATGTTTGAAGTTTGTACCCCCAGTTAGTGGGCTAAAACCCCATGGGGTTGGGGCATGGGTCATTGAAAATTCATAATTAATATTTTTTAAGCTTCTAAAATCCCTCCCATGTTCACTTTTTGAAGCCCCTCTCAACTTAAGCATTTATATAAATTGTGATCTTCTTTTCCTCCTTAGGCAAGGGATTTCACCATCTAAAACAGGTCATCGTGGCATTTTCGCTCTAAATTTTTTTCTACGAAGTTTCAGAAGTTCAAAGTTTTATGAAGCAAAGCCAAAATCCTTAGGAACATACTGTAAAAATTTCAGATGAAGGTGCTCCATATTTTTGGAGATATGATCTGTGGAAGTCAGGGTTTTTGTAGGCTCTTGAAATTCATCTCAAAGAAGTGACCTTGGTAAATTTTTCATAACTCTCTCTCTGAGTATTGGATTGGAATTCCATAAAAAGTAGCAGATAGTGCATGGTATGTAATTTTTTCTCTATCAATTTTAGAGCCAAATGAAGAAACAATGACACGTGGTATGTCATACAAGTGCACTCTTTTGAAATAGTCCATAATTAGGGCATTGTGAGAGATTGGGTATAACTCTCTCTTGAAGAATCCAAATTGGGTCTGACCTATGGCATTGGAAATATGACTCAAAAGACTAATACATGACCAAAAATTGGATGTTGAGGATATTAAATAGCAGAGATACACCAGATTCAATATCAAGCTCTTAGAAGGCAAGAAAAAGCTAGATCATGTGTTGTCAAGGGTTGCAAAGGACCAAACTTTCTATGGCAGAAAATAAAAGAAAGGTGCAGAAGAGGGTAGCATGACAAGAGCAGCAACCAAGGTGCATAACAGCAGCAAGAAGTTCATCATATGAAGTCTTCAAGTGGGCAACACTGGATAAAATCATTGTAAAGGTATCTTTGTACTAAGTCATTGTAAATACATTATTGTAAAAATTGTACTAGTGTCTATCTACCAAGGGTTGAAGAGGTAGTGTTGGGAGGTCTAGGATCATCATTAGGTGGTTGTGTCAAAGTTGGGGTTATGGTCTGGTACTGTTCTTCTTCATACATCATTCTATATGGTAGCAGAGTGGACTCATTTCCTGGGTACGGGAGTCATTCTTCTTTTATTCTTCTATAGGGTGATAAGGGTGGTGCTAGGGTGAGTTGTAGCTCATTTGGTGTTGAACGATCCGTTCGGTTGACTACGGAAGAATCTAGAAGTGGTGAACATCCATCCAGTGGGAGATGGAGAAGAACGCTTTTCTAGATTCTAGGAAGTTGGAGCTTTATTTTCAATTGGAGTTGAATATTAAAGAATTATTAGAAAAACATTAGGTGGTTTTTGTCCCGGAGTGGGTTTCCACCTTAAAAACTGTGTGCATTTGTGTTCCTCTTGTTCTCTGCTATCATTGTAAAAACACTAATAATAATTGAAGATTAAATAACGCTCTAATTTAAAGGAATACTAATTCACCCCCCCTCTTAGTATTTCCAACAATATCTAGCAAGTGCGGCAGGTGGAGGAGGTACATTTTCAACCATGGTGAAAGGGACTGTGGTAGCTTTAGGGATAGAAACAATAGAGGATGAAGAACTGTTATGAGGAGGATTGTTTGGTCTTTGTTTTCCACTAACAATTGAACTCCAATCAAGAAGAGGAAAACCAACTTTAATTTTTAACAAGATTTTAAAAGGGTCAAGCTCTTTCAACTTATCTAAAGACTCTCTTTCCAACAACGACTCATAAGTAATTGCTTCCCAAAACTCTTATTTATCTTCCTGTGTTACTAGGGCTGAGGTATAAATACCTCTCTTATCAAAGTCTAAGATAATTTCTATTAATTGTTTTTCACTTTTAGATATAACAAGACTTCTTGGATTTTATCATCAACTCTTTTATCTTTAGGACTTCTTAATATTTCATAAGACAAGGATTTTGCATGTGATGGAGTACCTGATATTTCAGAAATTCCTTGACAACCTCTATAAATGGTGTTTTGATTGTCCACAATGGTAGGCAGATTTGGGTCATGATTACTCCTCATGTATCTCCTTCTCGAAGCACCTTTGATCATATAAATTTTGAATGGAGTCACCAAGGTATATGTAGCCTCAAACAACTTCCTGAGCTCCTGATACCTTTAGAAGTTCAGCTTCAAAATTTCGGGAAAATATAATCTTCAGGCTTCTGGTAGATGCACCAAAATTTTATCACAAAATTGGACCTGATAGGCTACTTGATTAGCCAATTTCATGTAACTATTTAAAACCTAATCTTGTGACTGAGGCTTAGCCTCCTCAGCCTGAGAGGTCTCTCTCAAGGATTAATGATATGGATAAAGATATATATGGGTAACTCTATTTAGGAAATAAACTGATAATGATAGATGTAGGTTGAAAATAACATCAGCATGTATAAATTGGGTTTATGGAGTCAAAGAAATTCATTAATTTAGTGAATCTACTTAACATGGAAGTTGAGGCATATCAGAGTTTTTAGTGATAAGGCACACACATGAAAATGTAAAAACACAATCAGTTCACTTATAAAGGAAGTGAGAGCATCTTATAGATGAATTCTGAGTAATATAGATGAACACCACTACAAATGAGATATATAAGAAATAAAAATAGAATAGGAAAACACTAAAAACTCCAGAATCTCAAGTTGGTCAAGTAGAAGATCTCTGTATTAGCTGAAAACAGTCAATTCCCAACAAGCTCAGTTTTGCCAAAAATGTCCAACCCTTGGAAAATTCGACCCAATGGATTTTAATAGACTTCTTATATCCATAGATGATCTACCTCTAGGATAGATGTACATCGAATTTCTATCCACTGACACCTTGCATAACCATAAAACATGAAATTTATTACAAAAAGACACCTATCCTACTTGACAGTCCTATTTCAAAAAGGACTCAAACTCCTTATTACTATCTATAACAACCTTATCTATTTGAAATTACATCATTGAAAAGTGTATCATAACATGGTCGAATTTGGATAATGGAATTCAGTTCTTCATGACCACTTAGCTAGCCTTTACAAAAATAGGAAACAATACCCTGCTTTTTTAGGCATAGGATATTTTTCCTTCTTTAAACATTTTGACTATCATTTAATCTTAATTTCACGGTCCTTGTCTATTGAAAGTTGGCTTAACATGTCCCATAACTCTTTCCTAGCCTCCAAATATCTAAAACCACTTCGAAAACTGTTCAAAAAGATGTAATGTATTGCACTACGAAAATACAGCAGTTCTGTAGCCCTTTCTGTAGCGCTGCCATTACAAGCCTTTGTTCTCCAAAAACTTCACTCTTTCCTCTTGAATAATTTTAATCACCCTTAAACACATATTTCATAGAAATTTCAACTCTTAAATCAGCCTTTAACACCTTAAATACTGATCAAAAGAGGAAAAAAAGGCAGCTACAAGAGTTTCGTAGCGCTTTTCAGCTTTTTAAGCCTCAAGGCGCTACGAAACTGCTGAGTATGCAGATTTATTTTATAAATTTGTCAAATGAAAACCGTGTTTGCCCAAAAACTCAAAATATAACCTATCCTCATCATATACAAATGATACAAAACATAATCCAACTTCATTTTAGCTTCCTTGAGGCATTCCTTCTTCATTTACAATTGGTTGACCTACTGATTCTTCTATGACTGTCATTTTAATGCCTTTGCTCTATAGCTCATCATGAATTAAATCCAGTTTCTCTTGTAAATCCTTTACTTGGTCTTTAAGGCTTTTGTTAGCAGCTCTCAGATGGGTGTATATTATTTTAACAAACTTAGCTTCTTTTATTGCTGGAATTGTCTACTTCACAAGTTGCTCTGTATTTTATAAAGTTTCAGAAACAGAATCAACTTGTCCTTCCCACATTGCCTTCATCCTTTTAAACTGTACTTTCTTGACACTGTGTTTTCTAGCTTTCTTTTTCATGATAGCAATTTCTTGATTTGCTAACTTTAACTTTTCCTCAAGGGACTGAAACTCTGTTTTCTCTAACACTTTCTCTTTTCCCCTTTTTAATTTTTTGATTTTATCTTTCACTATGGGTGATGAGAGATCAATAATCTCTTTAGGTGATTTAGTTGTCTCATTTGGTTTTTGAACTTCTTTGTTGCCTTCCATAAATTCAGCTTGGAAAATGGGTGTTTCCTCTATGTCAATGGCATGAAGAATATCCTCTAGATTCCCCTTTGTTACTGAATTGTATTCTATAGCAACTGTATTTCCTTTCAAAACCACTGCTTGGATTCTAGTTATTCTTTTGGTCCCTTTTTTGCTGATAGTTTGTTCCTATTTTGAATCTTTGAAAACCTTTGATTTATGTTTTGCAGGTAGGAGAGTTGGTGTATCAAGCATTTGCATTTGCTTTGGCCTTTTCTCAGTTTGCTTTCTTGGCTTAACTCTTGCAGGTTCTTTTGGTTTCACAACCATAGGTTGGTGTGGTTTTGCTGGTGGTGGTGATGGAACTCCTTTAGCTTTAGGGTTTCTTGCAGGAGTTAGGGTTCCCAACTCAAACCATTAAAAAACAAGAATGAGGACCAATATTTGCCTATCTTTTGAAGTTGATATAAAATTAGTAATTTCATTAAGCCATGATGAAATAATGATGTCTCACTCCCCTCAAACTTTTCTTGCACCTTATCAGCCATCTTTGCAAGACTTCTATGCAGATAGAAAGGTAAATGAAGTGAAATCTTACCAATGAAGTGTAGAAGTAATTTAAAATGGTATGAATAAACCTTGTGATACCTGCCTTCACAGGTAAAATATTTCTGAATGTTGAGCAACAGTTTTTAACAATTATCTTTGATGCAGCTTCTTGGGATAGCATTGTTGAGATCCATCTCAATGTAATCAGGCTTCGTGAACTATTTTTACTGCTCCATATTAAATTTGAACCCTTTGAACCAGGTTTCTTGACCTCTTGAAATCTCTGTAATGGCATTAATGACCTCTGGTGTGATAGACAAACTTAACATCCCCAATTTAGTGGCTGTTCCATTGAAATTCATAGCAAATTCCTTAAATGCCTATGTGTGACAACCCTGCAATTTCTCACAAAACTGTAGGCAACCTGCTCTTCTGAATGCTTCCATTATTGCTGGGTCTTTAGTTATTGCCTTCATGTCTTCAGGTTCATGCCTTAAGCACTATCCTCCTCTGTGTATTTTTCTTTCCTTTGCCATATTATTTAGAGAACCTCTTAGCCTCGCTTGATATAAATATTTCAGCCTCGCTTGATATGGATGTATCAACCTCGCTTGAATAAATGTATCAGCCTCACTTGAATAAATGTATCAACCTCACTTGATATGGATGTAATAAACCTTTGTAAGCACTAGCCATAAGTTTGGCTCGATACTCAGAGCTCAGACACTACGAATGAAGGCAAAAGGAAAGAGAATGACTAATTAGGAAAGAATTTGAATTTCAAGAGTCCTTTGATAGCTGAAAATGATGGCCCACTCATAACCTATACTGACCATGATGACTGCAAACATGGGTGTGTACTTTGATTTCATCATTACATGACTCAACAAGCCTCTATCTTACCCTTTCCCAATGGTTTTTCAAATTTGATAGCTCAACTGACAAGATAGTTACAAAACTGCGCTTTCATAGCACCTGTAGTGTAATTTTTGCTGTTTGCGCTATGAAACTATCAACGCTTTCGTAGCACAAACTGACTTTTTTCAACATGATGCACTATGAAACTATGGTTTCTTGGCTAATTTTGTGGGTTTTATACAAAAAATTGGGAAATGAAATGAATCCTAAAATGATGAAAGACTTGACATGAAAGACCTTAAAAATGAGTTTATTTAAACACTAGGGTAGGCTCAAACTTATAAAAAATTTAATACTTTCCTTGGTTAAACTCAAGAAATGACTCCTAAGACCCTATTTTGACCCATGAACCTAAGTAATCTTGTCAGAATGATGTTTTTTTTTTTTTTTTTTTTTGAGTGATAACACATTCCATCTCTTTTTCATTATTTTTACGCTCACAACTGCATTATTTTTCTTTTTTTATTATTTCTTTTGCATGTTCTGCTGTTCAAACCTTTGAGCAAATACTATTCAATCAAATTGAATAACTGTCGTTAAATCAAATTGAATAACTGTTGTTAAATTCAGTTGAATGACTGTGTTTTTAGTGTGTTTATTTATGTTGTTCAAACCTTTGAACAATTTTTGTTCAATCGAATTGAACAACTACCAATCAATTCAAATGAATGGCTGCTTTTTGTGTGTTCTGCTGTTCAAACCTTTGAACAACTGTTGTTCAATTGAATTGAATAGTTGTTGTTCAATCAAATTGAACAACTGTTGTTCAATTCAAATGAACGACTCTCGTTGAATTAAAATGAACGATTGTGGTTTTTGTGATGTTCAGACCTTTGAAAAATTATTGTTCAATCGAATTGAACATCTGCCATTCAATTCAAATGAACGGTTGTTTTTGCGTGATTTTAATTTTTCTGTTCAATCAATTGAACAGCTGTTGTTCAATCTAATTGAACGATTGATTTCTTTTCTAGCATGTTTTTTTTGTCTTTTGATTATTTAGTTTCAAATATACACCCTTCCTTTACACATCCTCACCATAAAAGCCATTTTTGAAAAAGGAATTGAAACCTGTAGAGGAGAAAAGCAGTGATATTACTAATATTATGATCTTTTGAAATTTTGATCGAAATATCTACTCCAGAAGCTGACATGGTTTATCTATATAATGAAGGGCTGGATATCTCCTATTTAGACATATTATTACACAATTCATTTCCATAGCTTTATGCTGCTATATCTGTCTACACTTTCAATTAGTAATTCTCGTTGACATGAGGATATAGGAATAAGAGTATTAATGGTATTGGAATTATTTTTACTTCTTATACCATCCTTAACTCTTAAGGAGCTAATGAGCCTCCCTCCATTTATAAATAAAAAGAAAAAAATTATGTCTATGTGAAAATTTTTAAGAGATAATAGGGAGTCTTATCATGAGCTAACCTACCATGATCGTAAGGGTTTAAAAGGTGACATTCACACAATGGCCAACACACCAGGGTAGTGACCTTATCAACAGATAAAACTACTTGAAAGATAGGAGGTCTCATCATGAGCCAGCCTGATCACTCTGTTACAATCCCTGTGAATGGCACTATGACTATCTGGCCACCACACCAGCACCGTGTTCTCTCCATAAAACAAGAAAAATGTCTACTTTTCAAAAAAAAAATATTATGTCTATGTGAAATTTTTTTAAGAGATAATATGGGGTCTCATCACGAGCGAACATACCATGATCATAAGGGTTTAATAGGTGACATTCCCATAATGGCCAACACACTAGCGTAGTGACCTTCTCGACAGCTAAAACTTCTTGAAGGATAGGAGGTATCAACATGAGCTGACTTGATCACTCTGTTAAAATCCCCGTGAATGGCACTATGACTATCTGGTCACCTCATCAACACAGTGGTCTCTCCATAAAATAAGAAAAATGTGTACTTTTAAATAAAGGATTCTGGCTCATTTCTGGGTAAAAATAGAAACCCAGTCGAGGCTATGAACGCCTGCTGGTAGTAGTGGCTCTTCTTGTAGTTTCGAAGTATTTTTATAACAATAGCCACTTAATTTTATATGCCCTATTTCCTATTGGCCCATTCCTGAAATAAATGCACTAATTGAATAAGTTTTATCACTACCTACCCGCATAATTAACTATGAGTGAATTATATTTTCATGTTGAATTAAGGAATGTCAACATCAATCATAATCTATCACCTGTCATGCTTCCGTAAAAATAGGACATCCTTTCATAATAATTACTACTCCACTTTTCTCCCCTTCTTCGTTCATTTCCACCTGATGTACAGTTGTGATGATTACCAAATTCTGACCTTTGCTTCGTGTTCATTCATGATTGTTACAATCTTTCCTCTTTTCTTGAGCTTCAAAGCCATGGACGCCCTTCTCTCATACATTTGTGATGATTACCAAATTCTTACCTTTGCTTCATGTACATTCATTATTGCTACAATCTTTCCTCTTATCTTGAGCTTTAAGGCTATGGATGCCCTTCTCCCGATGGAGGGGGTACGAATATTCATAATGAAAAAGCATGAAAATTAAGCACACGACTTCCCTTGGATATGCTGATGGGAATAAAATATCATTTCATTTATGTCATGAAGTTGAATTTTTATAATATATTTAAAAAAAGCCACATGCAGCGTTTATAATTTTTTAACCAATAGAGCTTAAAGAAACACATACAGAAGAAGAAACTAGTTCTGATAACACATTAGCCATGGGTGGAAATTCTCTCCACAATGAACCAACAATTTTTCAAGCCTCAGGGTCAACTCACACCATTCTCCAACAAGCTGGCTGGATTCCATATCTACATAGACTACAAGTGTTTAATACAGAGATAACAATTGAATTCCTGCAAAACCTGCAGGAAGGGCATACCATAGTCAAAGGAAGAATCATACC
The DNA here is from genome assembly GCA_034641835.2 of Pinus albicaulis. Lineage (NCBI taxonomy): Eukaryota > Viridiplantae > Streptophyta > Pinopsida > Pinales > Pinaceae > Pinus > Pinus albicaulis. Next base: position 1,073,468,155 of record CM076581.1, on the reverse strand, counting down.
AGTCTCCGAGGAAACCATCACTGAGGTCTCTAGACTACCAATAGAAGGAGAAAGATGGATTGAAAAACATGTCCTTCTACAAGAAGCAATCTCAGTGTACCAGGACCCAGGAGAGCCACTGGAACGAAAAGGGAATTGTATGAATCCTGCGTCTTTGTAGCAGCCTTGGCAAGAATTGGAAGTCTTCATTCAAAGATATATCACATGCGACAGATTCCAAGATGTGGTAAAGTCTTGTCAACTTAAAATATTAGCTATTATAAGATGAAAATTTTTAGTTAATTTTCCCTTTTTCCTAAATTATGTATTGCATAATACTGTTGTTCAAATTAGAATAGATAAAAACCCCCACGAAGTTTTCATTCACCATGGCTTGATTAAATTGATCATCATTCATGAGTTAAACAAACATCAGATAACATGGGACAACTTTGTTAATCCTACCCTTCCTGCCCCTGAAGAAAACCTTGATAGAGAAGAGATTGAACTGCCTAGAATTGCCATACCCAAGAGAGAAAGAGGAAAGAGAACCCATGTTTTGACCACATAACGAGGAAAATAGAGATGGTCTAAAAGGTTGCAACTACAAAAAAACACATTTGTATTGCATGATGAGGCGGGACCATCCCATACACCACATTCAAGCCCTCAAAATATTTCCTTACAAGACTATGAAGAAGAGATGGCTCAAATACTTGAGAAAATGGGAGCATCTCGTGAAACTGGAAGCCCATCTGAACAATCTGAGGAACAAAGGAACCTTTTGAACTAGTCTTCCGCAACTAGCAGCTCTGGCCATAATGAAATCCTACCTCCCCATGATGAATTTTAGGATTTGAAGGTTTTATCTCCCTCTGATAATGAATGGGTGAGTAGGGAAGACCAGACAGAGATAATATCTGAATCTGGAAACCAGTCAGGGGACAATGTTCTACTATAACGAGACACAGGTTTTGAGACAGTTCCTCTGACACCTGAAGAAAATATTATTCCACCCAGTCACGACATTAATGCTGAAATAACTTATTGGACGCCTGAAGTAAAAAACATTTCTGATAACCTTAGAACTCACACAACCATTCCTAAAAATGAAGCCACTGCTCCTCCTCCTGTTAAAACCCTACTAAAAGAAAAATCAGCTGAGATTAAGTTAAGGAAAACGAGTAGTAAATGTAGGAAATTGAGAAAAACAATAAAAAAGCAAGGAAACAGTTGGAAGAAGAAGACAAGGCTTGGAAGCTTAAGAGGGAATTGGCTACCATGTGAACCTAGACAAGTTTTGTTACCCAAATGGTAGATACTATTAAATCAGACTGATTTGATACTCACAGGATATAAGGGGAGTCAAACAGAGATAACACCTTACACTCCCCTGGTAGAAAAATATTCCAATCAGAAGCTTCGTAATGAATTGATTCAAGTTAAAAATGAATTTGCCCAGTGTAAAAAGGAAGTAGTACCCTTACAGGAACATTAGGCATTAAAGTGATTCAAAGACCTTTCTGTAATTGAAGACAAAACCTTTTCCCAACTCAGGGAAGAAAGGGAAAAAGTGAAGAAGGCACAAGATCAAGTGGAACAAGCTAAGAAGCAAACCAGTATGGTTTGCTCTCTTTACTCAGATGTATTGATTTGCAGGGCACCAACCACTAATTATTCTTTATTCTTAGTGGAAAGATATTTATTGTTGAAAATCAAGGCTGTCAGGGTAGGGAAGCCCACTACTTCTAAAACCATTGAGGAATTTTTCCAATGTTGAAATGAGCAAGATGAGTAGGTCCAACATATTTTGTGTGAATTTTATTTACACAATTTATTTCTATTGGAGGATAGGGATAGTAACCCCAGCCACTTCATAGGGGACGTTCAGTTCCACGCTTTTCTATCCTTTGCGAAAAGCTAGAGTAGATGGGCTAAGGCCTACAACACCTTTCAAAAAAGAGAACATGGCCTAGATATATGGGTCAAAGGGGAACCTACTAAACCCCTATAATTGTTTACCCAAAATAAGAAATTCATGCACCGGAAAGGAGTGATATCGAAATTAGGACCTATTCATAAGGATATTGTGCAAAATGGGTGGGCATACTTCTAGGACATTCAGGAAGTAGCATTAGCAACAACCAAACATAAATGGGTAGCCTCTATAAATAATGTTAAGAACAGAGGACCATTTCGGTATAGGAACTTCAAAACTGTTGCTTCCCAATTCCTTCTGTACAACAACCTAATTTTGAACATGGGTCCCACATGGATATGGTGCAAATACATATGCCCCATCATCTGGTACCCCCGTAAATACTACCATCATGATTATGAGTTACCAGAGGGGCACACAAACTCAGAATTCACAAAGATAAAACAGAGACATGGCTTTAGACTTTACAAGGAAGAAGTCTATCCTGAATATTCTTTAACCTAAATACACCTCAACCATTTGTTTTCATGAGGAACTGTAAAAAGGTAAGCAAGGGAGTATGGTGGGCTAAGAAGAAGGTACGTTTTAGCCCCATCTTTACCAGGATTTGTCATTTACTTTTATATATTTTTCCTTCATCTTAGAAATAAAGTAAAGGAAAATAATGAAAAAGTAAGGTATAGTTTATTATTGATAAAAGGTGTGTTTAATAACATCAAAATTGATTTGTCTCTATCTTTATTGATAGAGAAGTGAAACAACCAAACTGCTAACCAGGATGACCAAATGACAGTAGAAAAGGAAAGCGAACGGAATCATATCGGTCCCTAAGAATCAGTGGAGGATGTAGAGGCATGACTACACTTGGAGCAATCAGATGATAGCCACGAAGCGATAGGATCTCATAATGAGAAGGATCCGTTACTCTATTCAAATTCGCCTTTAAGCTATAAAAGGTCAAAGGTGAACAAGGTGGAAAGTAGTTCCTGTATTATAATTTTCATGTAATAAACATATTTAGGCAGAAACATCAAGTTGGTGTTAATGTATTTCTCTACTGATTAATGAAGGAATTGGTGTTTTTAGTATAAAATACCTCTGATTATTCCTTAGCAGAAGGCTTCTAGAGCCTTTGGGCCCAACCCTAGTGGTTCTCCTGCTATTTTTGTGCTATATGTTTATTTACAAGATTTGCATTTCTAGTTATCCATTGCACTTCATAACATTATCGCTTAATTTGTTAATCACAAGCGTGAGATGTTATAACTTCCTTTTCACTAGATTAGATTTATCATTCATGTCCTCTTATTAGGAATTGATGTTTTTACATTCATTAGACTACTTTCAACATGGTCTCTGTTCAATTCTGCGTGTAGTTAATGTTTGAATCTTTTCATCATAATTATGAGTGTTTGGTTGATATTTAATGCTCAAGGATGTTATTAGTTGATTAAAAGATAATTCCATTGAAAAATATAGAATAATTGATTACTGTTCAATTCATTAGTATTGTTGTTCAATTCATTAGTGTTGTTGTTCAATTTGCTGTTCAATTTATCAAAGTGTGCTGTTCAATTGAAATCTATTGTTTTCAGCCTTGAGTGGTTATTTCTGCATAAGCTTAGAATAGAATTAGCTCCTTTGAATAGTCTTAAGTTTTTCATAATTCACTTTCAAGTTGGTTTGAATAAAATTCGAGAATTAGATAATCTTTCTTACAATGATTTAAAGTAGTTAACCTCTGATGTCACTTGCATATATTTTTCTTACACTCTTAAAATAACAAGACTTAACCTAGGTTAATAATTAATGAAAAGAATTAAGGTTACCTTTAAAACAATCACCTTCATGACCCAACACATACTGCTTTAGGGGAGACTTTGATCAGCATAAGCAGGTCATTTCCGAAAGGGCTAGTAGTTGGAGGCTTTGTTGGTTGCGCAATAAAATTTGAACCTAGGTCAGGACCCCTCAATCCAACAGTACTCCTTTTGTCTTCATGGTGAGTAAACATAATCATGGTTAGGTCATTAATTTTTGGGAGAATTGCTTGGTCATTATGGTCATCATTCAAGTTATCATTCCATTTAGTGTCATCGTTAGGTCATATTATCAAATTCATGTAAATAGGTCATGTCATCATCAAAGCCACCATAAAAAGGAATATTAATAGAGATAAGTGTTAAATAGTGATCTCTAAAGTAGATTTTGATCTTATTAAGATGTAAATATATGTAATAAGGTTTTAAAGCTGCAGTACACAAGCAATAAAGTCAATTGGTGAAAAGACAAGGTGGGACCACATCATCACCAAAGAGAAAAATTGATTTCCGACCTTTTAAAAGACCAAAAAAGAATGCAATTTGGTCATTTCACCCTCATGAGACATCATTCTATCATCAAGGATATTTCCACCCTCTAAGAATCAATTTCATGTCTTGTAAAGCCAAATGTCCTTGCTACACCGTGCTTTTATCTTACTATGTTGCATTTTTCTAAGGTTTGTTATGTTCTTCTCTAGGAAGAAAAATCTATCATCTCTAGTGGTTTTTTCATCAATTACAGGTTTCATCTCATAAAATCAAGTAAGTGGGTCCCTCATATATGTCTCTTTCACTTCATTGCATGCTTGAAGACTCAAAAATCACCCTCTCCTAGGGTTTGCTGCGTTTTTTGTCAAATAATTATCTTTGGTGCATTTTCTAAGACAAACCCTGAAATTTATGCTCATATACCCTCCCCCACCTTCCATATACCATCTTGGACACTTCCCTTAATCCATTTCCCTCATTTTCATCATTTCCCAACAAACCCTAGCCTACACTACACTTTCCTAGGCTAGGATTGTGTTTTTCCCTTTTCTACCCCTTCCCCTCACTCATTTCCTAAATTTCCACTTCCCTACACTCCCTAACATCTATCCCTACCCCCTATATTTTACCAAGAATTTAGACACCCTTAAACCCCTTCATCTCCCTCTATTCCTAAAACTACCCAAAATCCCTTGTTTTCCTAAATTAAAAACCCAATTTCCCCTCCTAATGAGCTTGGGTTTCACATGGATTCAAAGACCACTGAGAAAAGGAAGCATAAGGGAGGTTAGATCATCAGGTATGAAACCACCAGAGTACAGAATATCATGGCTTCACTATTTCTCAAGAAATCATTCCAAGATGCAGGTTGCCTTGCTTTTTGTCAAAATATTGAAGAAATTGGTTTGAGTGATAAACTTACAAGTACCTTTGCTACTAGTCTAAGGAGGGATAAGGTAACCATTTTAAGGGTTGTGTTTAATATTTTAGTAGAGGAAATTTCCATAGCCACTATGATCCCAAATCATAGACAACTCTTGTTCAAAACGAGACACTTAGATATTGAAAATTACAAGATGTTTTTGAAGCCTCCATACAAAGCTACTCCAAAGAACATTTTTCCTTTCAGACACTTGCTTGATAAGTATGCCCCTCTCATAAATATGATCATTAAATATGTCACATGTGAGGGTAGGTTTTCAAGGATATATCAGTACCATGTTAGATTACCAATGCACTTCATCGATGTAAAGGCTCTTAACCTACCTCACTACCTCTATAGAAGCTTGGTCAAAATGGCAGAGAAAGTACATAGCAAAGGGCAATATAATCAAGCAATATTGTTCCATCATGGCTTGGTGAAAATCATTGTTTGCCATTAGCTTACACTGGTAAACTTGTCTTGGGAGGGATTCATGCATTCAACCTCTCTTAATCAAGTAGTCTGTCTACACCATTAAATTCACCAAGACAAAAAGAGGTGGGTTCCACAAGAAAACCTTTTACAAGAATACCTAGGAGTAAGGTGACTAAAACATATACTCAAGGAAAGAGGCTCATTTTTTCTCCTAGTAGTGTAGAAAGCGCTCAACCTACAGTAGTTGGAAAAGAGACATAAGCACATTAGCATGAGGCACCTTTGCAAGAGGAAGAATAGGTACATTTTGACACTAACATGGGAGACATAAAGATGCATGAGGAGGACAAGTCAAATGAGAAAATCATTAAAGAGAAGGAAGCTAAGACATTAGGGTAATATTGAGGTCTAAAATGATCCTCCTAAGAAAATTATAAAATAAAAAGTGGAAATGATAAAATAATATTAGATTACATCATCAAATTTTAGAGAGAAAAAATAAAAAACTACTTTTTCAACTCGTATTTTCAACTTATCTCCCTTTGGGTTTACTCAAATTTCAAGCGGGAATGCTCGTTGGATGAAAAATTTGATATCTCATCCAAGGAGTACCCATGTTGCATACTTTCGATGGAACATGCTACACGAAAAATGAGAAATACATGAAAAATGTGATTTAAATCACATTTTTTCATGTATTTCTCATTTTTCGTGTAGTAGGTACCATTGAAAGTCTGCAACATGGGTACTCATTGGATGAGGTATTCTATATTGCATTGAAGAAGTAATCCCGATCGAAATTTGAGTAAGACCTTAGGGAGATGAGTTGAAAATACAATTGAAAAAGTACTTTATTATTTTATTATTTTTTAATCTTTTTACTTTTTTACCCCAAAAGTGGTGAATAATCCCCCATGGTTGTCATCATCATCTTGAATCTTATTGGTTCTTATAAAGTTTATTTTGGTTGTAAATTTTTCTTAGGAGGCCCATTTTAGACCTCAAACGTTCTCTAATGTCAGGGAGCTAAAGGAAAAATCATCAAAGGCCAACTTCATGATCACATTTCTTTGGCAGGAGAACAGTCAACTCCAAGTCAAACAACTTTTGGCTAGCAAGACCAATGAAAATTTGGAGAAGGATGGTGGCAAAGGTAAATCAATGGTTGATGTTGAAGAGCTTGAGGATCACAAAGATAAAATAAAACCAAGGAAGCCATGAACAAGAGGTCTCAAGAGGCAGCAAGAACAAGAAATTGAACCTTCTCCATCACTAGGTCAAGAGGACTTTGATGATTTGATTGCAGAAGAAATTGAGAAAGATAAGGAATTTTGGCTTGAAAAGGTGAATTATCACTTAGATAAGCTTCTTGATAAGGCTAATAGGAACAATCATATTCATAGGCACATTTCCATGCACTACTACACAAGGAACATGATTTCTCAAATGAAGATCAAGCATTTGAAGAAGAAATTGAGAAAAACCCTAATTATGCAAAAGAAGAAGGAAAAACTTGATTTGTTGGTTGAGGGCTCTCTCATGAACTAACACACCATCTTATAACTTCAAGGGGAAAGTATTGACATTTTTTGAGAAAATTTTAGAAAATTTTGAAATTTTGGTGGTTTTTGTCTTAAACAGGAAATTCATAACAACCAAAAGCGTAGCGCCTTGGCACTGTGATTTTTTGTCATAGCTTCATATCACCTAAAATCTACATCAATGGATAACTTATGACCTGCATATATCAGCTATAAGATTTTTTGTTGCATCTGATCATTTTTGTTGGGAAAAAAGTGCAAAAAACTTGCTAAAAAACCACTTTCTTCCACCTTTTTCACCTAGGAGTTGTGCTTTTGCAGCAACCTTGGGAGTATGCATCTTTCTCAGCCTTGGAGAGGTTATTTTTCTTACTTAATAAATCTATGGAAAAGTAGACGTCCTAATATTTCCAATGGTACCTTCATATAATCATTTGGAGCACAGGAAGGTAGTAAAAAATGCTCTACAAGATGGCGTTGTGATTTTCCTTGATGGCACTGCGTTTTTCCTTGTTGGTGCCATGCTTTTCCCCAGAGGTCAAATTTTCAAGTTTCTTTAGTCAAACTTAGTTTCTTATGATGTAATTTCTATTTATTTGAGTTGACCTGATGTAGATGAATGTAATTAGGGTTTTTAATGTAATTTTGATGTAATTATCAAGGTCATTTATGATAGATAAGTGAGTCAAAGGCTAAAATGAGATTTTTCTTTAACCTCCCTAGTCTTAGGTTTAGTTGGAAAAATTTGTGTGAATTGTTCCTATCTTGAGGGACTCGACCCCTGAGAGAGGGGAAGATGGTTTTGGTCTATGGGTATCAAATTTTGAGTCAAATTCAGGGTCGGACATCCGAGAGTAGAAGGCTTGGAGTTTTGTGTATAGTTTATATTTTCATAAATACAAGGCTAATTGCAGCTATTATATAGGGATTCATGTGGTATGATTTTTTTTGCAGCGGTTTCCTTATGTAATTCACTTTTATGATTTTTTAGTTCATATTCTTTCCATATCTATGCTTCAATGATATTCCTATAAGATGTTAAACATAATTCTTTAAGATTATTCTTTATTTTGGTAGGAATTTCATGTTTATGTTGTTCATCTTCTGATAAATGAACTCATTCTTGTCATGCTCATTTTTAACCTTTGGTTTTCCACCCTACACTACTATTAAAAACCTTAAAGTGCCACTAAAAACATATCTACCATGCTCCTTTGTATCCTTGCAACTGCAATCTTTTGGACCTGACCTAGTTTCCTTGACCTCTTCTCATGATCCAACACAAAACCCTAAATTTTAAAAACCTTAGAGCTCAGACCTATCCTAATATATTTTACCCTTCCTTTGTCATATTTCTAGTTGTAATATCATAGAGAGAGCCCTATATGATTTGGTAGTGCTAGCTAACAAATCCTAAGTGGTTCGAGGTTACCTTTGTCAGTTTCCATCCTCAGCATTGGGACACTGTGGAGGATAAAAATTTTGGCACAATTGCCGAGGAACGAAATATAACATCTTCCCTGGTAGTTCATGAAAAATTCATTGAGATCTTGGCCTATGGGTGACAGGACCTAGTCTTCAAGAAGGTTGATTCACATTTGTAGAGCCAAAGTGCAGTTTTCAGAACTGGCTCCTAAGAAGAAGTTCACAATATCAAACCCTTATCCTAATCCACCATATCCGGTTGAATACCTAGAGAGGATTATTAAGGAACAAATATCACAACTCTAACAAGTTGGCTCAAGTTCACCATTACTGGTAATATCTAATTCACTTCTTGTTGATTTGATTACCCTACAAGATTTACTTTTGGACATAAAGTTTGAGCTTTCATTGTTCATAAATAAATCTGAAACTTCACTTTCAAAAATATTACATGATCATATAAAAATTGAATTAAGTCCACCATCTTTAGAGTCTGCATCTAAAACTGATAGGAAGGTTTGGTCAAAATTATAAAAGCATAAAAAATTAGCCAATAACTTCCAGTACACCTCTAAGAAAGCCTATATTTAGTATCAACAAGAAATCTTATATTTTTCCTCATCCTTACCTTAATCATCTCATTCAGCTACTACAACATCTTCAACACCTTATTCATCACTTCCTCCAAAAACACCTCCTCAAACAACATCTCCTATTGTTACTCCTTCACCACCATATACAACATTCATGGAAAGGTTTATCCATTTAATCCTACCTGCTCAACTCACTGCTTTACCTCAAGGGTATGGTCAAAGGCTCCCTTTGTTTGATGGGAAAACAAAGGTTACAACCTTGCAACATATGTTGAAGGTCACTGATTTCATCGATCTTGAAGAGATTGACAATGATCATGCAAAGATGAGAATAATTTCCCATAGTTTTTTAGGAGATTCGAAGAAATGGTTCATAATCTAACTCCAAATTCAGTTTCAAATCCACAACAATTGAATGATATTTTTCAAATAAATGGGAAGAAAAGAAGAATCCACTTCCAGTTCTTGTTGAATATGATGCTTTGAGAAGACATCCCAATGAGTTCGTGCAAGATTTCACTACCTACTTCAGTAAGATCTATAATTCAATTTCAAATGACATCAAGCCTCCTCCTAGCTTAGCTTTGCTACACTATCTAAATGCCTTTGATCCTAACATGAATTATCAGCTAAGGTAAGTCTCTCGAAGAGATGTAGAGAAATGAAGTGAGTGTGAAGGGGAATCTGATTATTATGAAATCCAAAATGAAGACAAAAAGAAGGGTAACAATTAAAGAGGATCCATCTACTTCTTTAGATGGTAAGATGGACTCTTTGATTAGAACTATGGAGAAAATGATGGATAAGATGAAAGTATCAGATAGGCAAGCATAAAATTTGATCCAGAATCCTAATTTCTAAGGACAACAACAAAAACAACCTCATATCAGAATCAAGAAAAGAGAGAAGATAGGTCAAGATCAACAAGCACAACAAAAAATTATAACACCTCTTCAGTAAAAATATGCCCAGGAAGTTGAGGAAGAAGGAGATATTCTTGAAGAGAATCATCTTTCAGATAATGATGGACAACCTATTTTCTTAACCAAAGATGAAAAATACACTCAATAACTTGAGGCTGATCAATCTGATGATAAAAAAATTGTCCCTTCAAATGATGATATGATAGAAGGAGAGACAAAATATTGTCAGAGAGGTTTCCAAAATTCCCTTGTCTCTATGAAAATGCAATATACTTTGAGGAATAGAAACATTCTTATAACTTCAAATTAGAAGAGACCAACTTCTCCAAAGGATACTCGGCCACAAAAACCAATCTCTACAAATCAACAGAAAGACAAGGAGCCTACTGCTACTAACTAGAATAAAAACAATGAGGCATCGACTAGAAATACAAATAAAGATAAGGGAACCGAAACTACAAGTCAAAGAAAGGAGATTCCTGCCAAAGAATAGTCTGAAAGGAAGGATGCCACTTCTAAAGAGGTAGAGAAATATCCCAATCTGTTTAGTTTAGAAAAGAAATTTCCAAGTTGAAAGTTTACATTCCTTTAACTGAACTTGTAAATAATGATCAGTATCAGTTTCATGCAGCTATGATGCTCAAAGTAGACCAAACATATGATATCGTCAATGTTAGCAATGATCACCCTGAGTTGTTGTTTGGCCTAGCTATAGATGGAAACTTACCTTATAGCGAAGTCCCACTATTCTACCTTAGTCTTAGAGTTCATGATTTCATCTTTCATAATGTCATGTTAGATTCTAGAGAATCTCAAAATCTCATGCTGAAAGACATAATGGAAAAATTGGGATTAGACATTACTCACCCATATCATGACCTCTATTCCTTTGATTTTGGTAGAGTGAGATGTCTCAGTCTCATTAAAGACTTGGTAGTGTCTCTTGATCAAATTCCTCAAAAGAATGTCTAAAAGGATGTGGTTGTGGCTGATATTCCTCCAAGGTATGGTACTTTTCTCTCGCGATCATGGGGAGAAAATCTGAAAGGTACTTTGCAGCTCGATTTCTCTTATGCTACTATACCGGTGTTCGGTCAGCTCAAAAAATTGTATCGGGAAACAAATATGAAGTATATGATTAGCAGCAAAGAGAAACCTAATAATCACCTTATACACTCTGTACATACCAACTTAGAGTCGTTTATTTTGTTTTATGATGATATTCCAGTTATATAGATAGTTAGCAAGTAGAGAATGAGGAAATTTTAGAAATTTCATGTAGTGTTGCAAAAGTTTTCAATGTAGAAAATATGGAACAGAATGAGGCTGATTTGTAGCCAAGTTCATGAACCAAGCAACCGATAGAATTAGTGAAAGAAACAGAGCCTGTTGAGACAACATATCAACAAACATAAAACAAAGACCAACAATCCGAATTTGAGCTTCCAGATGAGGAAAAGAGTCTTTGGACTATGGATTTTGACAGAGCAGTGGGAAAATAAGGAGCTGGAATAGTAATTTGGATTCATAGCCCAATGAATCAATTAGGAAACATTCCTCCTAATGTTAGGTGTTTTTTCATAAAAACTTTATTTCAATGGTTCAAATAATGAAACCGAATACGAATCTTTGATTGTCGGGCTTAATATGCTTAGGAAGTTGGGGGCTAAGAAGATTTTAGATTATGGCGAATCCGAGTTGATTATAAAATAGATAAAAGGGGAATACCAGGCCAAAAATTCAAGGATGCAAGTATATCATAATTCTATCTTATATATTCTCAAAACATTTTATGAATATACTTTATCCATGATTCAAAGAAAGTAGAATCATGTTGCTGTCTTTCTTGCTACTACAGAAAGCATGTTTAGAATTCCGATACACCACAACAGGAAATATGAAATTAATGTTAAGCATCACTCTGCTATTCCAGATAAACTTTGGCATTGGCAGCTGTTTCAAGATGATAAGAAAATTAACAATTTTATGCAAATCGAGGAAGAGTTCGCCACTTTTCATATTGATGATGTTTTTGATGATCATGGAACTAATTCCAAAGAATTAGATGTGTTACAGCTGAAATAAAATTCCATTCCAAGAGGTCTTGCACCTTTGGAATAACTCTTTGATCAAGAGGATGTCGCGAAGAAACCAACAATGGTACCCATTGAAGCGGGAGTTGAAGATATCACCAATGGCATAACTGAGAAGCCCAAGATGGTGAAGTTGTCTAAATCCTTAACCCTAGAAATGAAAGGTAAATACATAGCACTTTTGGCTGAGTTTTTAGATGTGTTTGCATGGGATTATTCAAATTTGAAGGTTTATGATAAAATTATAATTCATCATACGATTCTTATGAAGCCTGATCAGAAGCCTTTTCGCCAAAATATCAGGAGGATCAATCTGATATTGCTGCTATCAATTGAGAAAGGGGTAAATAGGTTGTATAAGGTTGGTATCATTATCCCTCTTCACTTTTGTAATTGGATGTTAAGTCTGGTTTCAGTTAGAAAAAAAATACGTGAAATTAGTTTATGCATTGATTTCTGAATTTGAACAGTGTCCTTGAAGGAAAATTATCCTCTCCCTATGATAGACCACATATTAGAGAGGGTAGTGTTCAAATTCAACAAGATGATGAGCTTAGTGAAAAGAGTCGCCTTCACTAAGTGGGCACGTAGGCTATTTTTGGCGCAAGTCTATTTTTAGACTATGTCTATTTTTAGACATGGTGATCATATTTCAGAAGTTGCAGGATGCTATTTGTGGATGGTTGATCAAGTTGGAAAAATAGATGAAATTATATTTTTATAATATTGGGAAAAGTCTATTTATAGATCACTGATCTAAAAATAGATGCATGTCGATTATTATTAGCTCTTAATAATAATCAGACTCTAAACAACAACTTAGTCTCTTGGATCACTTCAGTTCCGTGCATAGATGTGGCACATTAGTGGAATAAGGGAATTATGAAATTCCCAAGGGTTTATTGGAGCTAATGCATGAAGGACTCAGTTATAACTCAAGTGGCAGAGCTATGAAACAGTTGGAAGAAGTAGTTATGGAGTTGTATTTATTTTAACTCAGTTAGACTCAGTTGAGCTAGTTGTATCTAGTCTAACTGATTGATACACTAGTGAGAGTGGAGTGAATTAATTATTTAATTGATTCATAATTAATAACTCATTAATCAATTGCACAATAAAACAATTAACTATAGTGCATGGCAGTTTCAGTGGAGACCCAGTGGAGAGGTAGGTGAAATAGCAAGATAAACTATCTGTTGTGACTATAATGATGCATTGATTGCATCACACACACATTGGAGTTGCCAATGAGGATTTTGCAGTCAAGTCAAGGGTAATTCAAATTCATTCAAAGCTATTATTCATCAGGGATTGCGCAGTGGAGGCATGCTAGCAAGAGGCAAAGATCGATGCATGGATTTGCAAGATTGTTCCTGATTAGTGTATGACGATTGTACTATACTGAGAGCTTGATAATCTTTGTATGGGGACTGTCATATGATTCCGTGATACATAATATATAGTTGGGGTTTTTAGCTTCAGGCTTTCTCGGTTAAAAACTATGTTATGTGTGATTGATTATTTTTGTTTATGCTTCACATGTGTGTGCAATTAATTTTTCTGCAAAATATTAACAAGTGGAATTGATTCAGTATTTTGCATAAAATTAAATAGTGTGAGATTAGGTGAATCAAGGAAATATGCATGCTTAGTGCATATAATTTCTACATGGTATCAGGGCATTGTTTATTGAATATTGCAATTGTGAAGTGAGTTTGTGGTGGTGGACAATTCGAATTTGCTGGAGAAGATTCTTGGTGCAAAAGTTGAGTATACATTGAAATGGCTTTCAATGGGTTACGATTGGAGTATGCCCTTGATGGGAGCTCGAATTAAATATCCTGGAAGGACAGGATGGAGGCAATGTTGGAGGATAATGGACTAAAGGAGCTCATCGATAGCGATGTTCCTAAGCTGGGATCTAGCGATGCTACATTACTTGACACATGGCAAAAGAAGACAGCAAAGACGAGGAGGATTTTGTTGGATGGTGTGAAGGAACATATTGTGTCTAGCCTTCACGGGAAAGCCAATCCATTCTTAATGTGGAAGTATTTGACAGACTTGTTCCAAAGCAGAAGTGACCAGAGGAAGTTGGTGCTTAAAGACAAGCTCAGAAAAATAAAAATGGAAAAAGGCGACAGTATTCCAAAATACCTCACGAACTTTTTCCACTGCAAAGACGAACTAGGAAGTGTGGGGGTTAATTTTGATGATGAAGACTTGGTGAGATTGACTCTCCTTGGCCTTCCGAAGAGTTGGCATAGCTATGAAGACTCTGTCAATGGACGAGAGAAACTGCCGGTATGGGAGTGACTTTGGTTGGATCTTGTGCAGGAGGAGATAAGGTGGGGTACCAGGGATGGATCTTCATCGAAGAATGAAGATGAAGAAAATTTCACTTTGGCTGCCAAAGAAAGGAAAGGAAAGGGGAAGAAACATCCTTCAAAATATGATGCTAAAGGCGAGAAGTAGGATTTGTCCAAAGTGAAGTGTTTTCACTATCACGAACATGGACATTTCACCACTAACTGTCCACAGAAGAAGAAGAACAAGAAGGCTGCTGGAGCTGCAGCTGGAAAGGCCTTAGCCTCACAATTTGAGATTAATTTCTCCTTGATCACTTGATTGGTTTCAAGCTGCATGGGATCGGTGTGGTATCTTGATAGTGGTGTGTCTTTCCATATGATGGGAGACAAAGAGTTGTTTAGTGACTTGGAGGAGAAGGACATCCAGATGCATATAGAGATGGGAAACGATGGTCCGTATAGTGTGACTGGAATTGGAACTATTACCTTTGAGAGGGATTACGGTAATCCATTCTTGTTGAAGAATTTTATGCATGTTCCAGGTCTGAAGAAGAACTTGGTCTCAATCGCAAAGCTAGAAGACAGAGGTTATGATGTTGTTTTCAGTGAGGGAAAAGCCTTCCTTTGACATAAAACAACGGATCAAACCAAGAATATAGGGGTTTGAATTAATAATATCTACAAGTTAGAGGTAGATGGTTGCACTGCAATGGCGGGCAAAGCATAAGAAGTGGTGAGCCGGGATGAGGGCGAATTATGGCACAGGAGATTGGGCCATCTTCACCATGGCGCTTTGAAGATTTTGCACCAAATTTCTACTGGACTTTCCAAGGGTACTCTTGCACAGTCATATCAATGCAAGGGAGTTACTATGGGTAATTTTGTGAAGAACACCTTTCATGAGAAGAAGAACCTTGCTTCGGTGATCCTCGAGAGAATTCACACAGATGTGTGTGGACCTTTCTCAGTTGCTTCAACAGAAAAACACAGGTATTATGTTATATTTGTTGATGACTATTCTGGTAGATGTTGGATCTTCTTCATGCAGAAGAAGAGTGAAAAGTTCTCAAATTTCTGTGAGTTCAAGGCATTGGTACTAGAGAAGGAGTCGGGGAAGCAAGTGAAAGCTCTACAGAGCGATAACGTTGGTGAATACATCTCGAGCGAATTCAAAGACTTCTGTAGAAAAGAAGGAATTCGAAGAGAACTTATAGTGCCTCATAACCCACAGCAAAATGGGGTCGCAGAGAGGAAGAATAGAATGAAGGTGGGTGCAGCACAAGCTATGCTTGAGAGGGAGCTAGACTTGCATGCAGTGAAGGAACTGCTTGTTCCAAAAAATGAGCCTCTGGATGTGGATTAGCCACAGGAGGAGATTCATGGAGTGGATGAGTCCACTCATGCAGAACCAAACATCAAACAAGGCAGAAAGCATACCACAGAAGCTGAGAGACTGAAGCTTGATGCGGCACAAAATGTAGGAGTCCCTACATCACCGCACAGACAAAGACAGTCACCTGACCGATTTACCAGATACATGGCTCTTATGAGCAAGTGTATCATGTCAGAGCCATATTATTTCGAAGAAGCAGTGCAAGAGCCCACATGGGTAGATTCCATGGTGGAGGAGTATGAATCCATTTTCAGAAATAGTGCTTGGGAGATTGTTCCAAGGCCAGTGGGAAAATCAGTTATAGGATCAAGATGGATCTACAAGGTAAAGCAAGCTGCTGATGGGAGTGTCGAGAAGTATAAGGCAAGATTTTTTGCCCGAGGCTTCTCACAGATTGAGGGGATTGACTATGAAGAAACCTTTGCAGCTGTCACATGGTATTCTTCCATACGGACCATCCTTGCTCTCTCAGCGCAGATGGGTTGGTGCATTCATTAGATGGATGTGAAGACTGCGTTCCTTAATGGGATCATTTTGGAAGAGGTTTAAATTGAGTAGCCTGAAGGATTTGAGATCTTCAGCAGTGATTCACATGTGTGCAGGCTCAAAAGAGCGCTGTATGGGCTGAAACAAGCACCCTGTGCTTGGTACGCTTGAATCGACAACTATTTCAATAGACTTGGCTTCACCAAGAGTGAGGCAGATGAAAACCTGTACCAGATCATGGTGGAGGGTAAGATTTTAATCATTGTAATTTATGTTGATGATTTAATACTAATAGGTGATGAGAAGTTGATACACTCATGCAAGGTAGATATTGCAAAAGAGTTTGAGATGAAGGATTTGGGCCTCCTTCATTATTTCCTTGGATTGGAAATATGGCAGCGGGAAGGTGAACTATTTGTGTCTCAAGGCAAGTATGCTCGAGAGATACTGGAGAAGTTTCACATGCAAGGCTGCAAGCCTATCGACACTCCTCTTCTAGGAAATTGGAAGAAAGAGAAATCTACACCGGTAGAGGTAGTGGATGCCACTGTTTATCGACATTTGGTGGGTTCGATCATGTATTTAGTCAATACAAGACTGAACATATGCTATGCGGTGAACCAACTTTCAAAAGTGATGGTTAAACCTACCAAGCTCTTTTGGAAGGCAGGCAAGCATGTCCTGAGATATCTCAAAACTGAGTATGGTTTATGGTACAGATAGACGGATGAGGTGAAGTTGCATGGCTTCACAGATGCAGATTGGGAAGGAAGCCCAACAGACAGAAAGAGCACATCAGGGGGGATTTTCAGTATCGGATCTACGAAATTTTATTGGTACAGCATGAAACAAAGATCCATGGTACTCAGTTCAGCGGAAGCGGAATACATGGTAGCAAGTCAAGCTGCATGTGAGGCTATCTAGATGAGGAAGATTCAAGTTGGTTTGTTCGGTACACATTTAGATCCCACAATGATACATTGTGATAATCAGAGTTGCATTAAACTCTCGTTTAATCTTGTGTTTCATGATAGATATAAACATATTGATATCCGGTATCATCATATCATAGATTGTGTGTAGCGAAATATTATCTTGCTTAAGTACATTCCTACGGAGGATCAGGATGCAGATATTCTGACAAAGGCGCTCACTAGGAGCAAACTCGAATACCATAGAGGTAGGATTAGGGTGAAGGATAATCCATATCTTGTTGAGAGGGAGTGTTGAGATTCAACAAGATGATGAGCTTAGTGAAAAGAGTTGCCTTCACTAAGTGGGCCCGCAGGCTATTTTTGGCGCAAGTCTATTTTTAGACTATGTCTATTTTTAGACATGGTGATCATATTTCAGAATTTACAGGATGCTATTTGTGGATGGTTGATAAAGTTGGAAAAATAGATGAAATTCTATTTTTAGAATATTGGGCGCAGTCTATTTATAGGTCGCTGATCTAAAAATAGATGCATGTCGATTATTATTAGCTCTTAATAATAATCAGACTCTAAACAGAAAATTATTCTCTTGGAGCACTTTAGTTCAGTACACAGATGTGGCACATCAGTGGACTGAGGGAATTACACAATTCCAAAGGGTTTACTGGAGCTAATGCATGAAGGAATCAGTTAGAACTCAAGTGGTAGAGTTATGAAACAGTTGGAAGAATTAGTTATGGAGTTGTATTTAGTTTAACTCAGTTAGACTCAGTTGAGCTAGTTGTATCTAGTCTAACTGATTGATACACTAGTGAGAGTGGAGTTAATTAATTATTTAATTAATTCACAAATAGTAACTCATTAATCAACTGAACAATACAAAAATTAACTACAGTGCATGGCAGTTTTAGTGGAGACCCAGTGGAGAGGTAGGTGAAAGAGCAAGATAGACTATCTATTGTGACTATAGTGATGCATTGATTGCATCACACACACATTAGATTTTCCAATGAGGATTTCATAGTAAAGGCAAGGGTAATTCAAATTCATTCAGAGCTATTCTTCATCAGGGATTGCGCAGTGGAGGTAGGCTAGCAGGAGGCAAAGATCAATGTATGGATATGCAAGATTGTTCCTGATTAGTGTATGACGATTGTACTGTACTGAGAGCTTCATAAGCTTTGTATGAGGATTTTCATATGATTCCATGATACATAATATATAGTTGGGGTTTTCAGCTTTAGGCTTTCCCGGTTAAAAACAATGTTATGTGCGATTGATTATTTTTGCTTATGCTTCACATGTATGTGAAATTAATTTTTTCACAAAATATTAACAAGTGGAATTGATTTAGTATTTTGCATAAAGTTAAATAGTGTGAGATCAGGTGAATCAAGGACATATGCATGCTTAGTGCATATAATTTCTACAGCTAGTTGGTTCATCTATAATTTCATTGCTTGATGGATACTTAGGGTACAATAATATTTTGATGCATCCAGATGTTCGTGAGAACACAAACTTTACGACACCGTGGGGTAATTTTATGTATGCCAAGATGTATTTTGGGATGAAAAATGTAGGAGCCAAATTTCAGCGAGTGATGGATATCACTTTTGTAAATGAAAAGGATGTATTTTTGGTTATTTAACTTGATGATTTGAGAATTGTTTTCCAAAGGTGCAGGAAATTTGGTATTTCACTGAATCCAAAGAAGCATTTTTTTTCTATGGAAGAAGGTAAGTTAGTTGGGCATATCATATCAAAGGATGGCATCAACATAGATCCTTCCAGAATTGAATTAATCCATCAGTTATATTTTCCGATAAATAAGAAGGAAATCCAGTCCTTTAATGGTAAGATTAAATTTTTGAAGAGGTTTATTCCTAACCTCACTGAGCATTAATGGAGATAACCAATATGTTAAAGAAGGACAGTGAGGTAAAGTGGTCTGAAGATGCTAAGAAGTTTTTCAATTCAGTCAAGTTTTATTTGTATCGTGCACCAATTTTGATCAGACCCGATTATAATATGGATTTCATTAATTTTTCATTTTGTTTTGAGCACACATTGGCTGCTATCCTAATGCAAAAGGACCTTAAAACAAAAAAAACCAATTTCATTTTTCAGTAGAACCATAAGGGATGCTGCACTGAGGTATAACATAACTGAAAAACATGCCCTAATGCTTGTGAAATATTTGAAGGATTTTCAGGTATACATAATTCACTCGCATAGTGTTGCCTATGTTCCAAATGTAGCAGCCAAATATGTTTTGATGTAGCCTGATCCTGAAAGTAGGTGTGGAAAATGGATTGCTGCAATGTTGGAGTGTGATGTCAAAATTAAGCCAACAAAGCTAATCAAGGGAAATTTAATGGAGAAACTTATGGCAGAATCAAATTTGCATGATCTCGCCATCAATCTAATCGTTGCAGTTCCTGATGAAGAAGTTTTTGATTCCACACATAAGATATCACAAAATTTCACTTCATCTCCTTGGTATTCAGACATTTTTTATGTACTTTAGCATTTGAATCCTCTGTCAGAAGTGTCAAAGAGTAATAGTAGGTCATTAAAGTTGAAAGCCTTGAAATATTTTATTCTTAATGATGCATTATTCTAGAAAAATCAGAGAGGAGTCTTGTTGAATTGTTTACTAGAAAGAAAGGAAAAAGAGGTAATGAATTATTTTCACAAGAAACATTTTGGTGGGCATCTCTTTTGGAAGACCATAAAAAATAATATATTGAGGGTTGGATTTTATTGGTTGAGTTTATTTTCAGATGTTTACAAAAATGTCAAGAGTTTCCATGAATGTCATATTTTTCAGGCAAAAATGAAGTTGCTACCGCTGCCCTTGCAACCTATTTAAGTTCAAGCACCTTTTCAGCAGTGGGGTCTTGATTTTATTGGTGAGATTCACAGTTTTTATTTAGATAAACACAAGTGGATATTGAAAACAACTGATTATTTCACAAAATGGATCAAGGCTATTCCCGCTAGGAAGGCCACTGACTCAGTAATCATTCATTTTATTGAGTCTAATATTTTTTCACGATTTGGCTGTCCACAGAAAATAATCACAGATAATGCAGTTGCTTTTAAATCGAAGAGGATGATCAATTTTTGTGACAAGTATCACATAAGGTTCGGGCACTCAACAACATATTACCTGCAGGGTAATGGGGTAGATGAATCTTCTAATAGATCTTTGGTAAAAAAAATAAAAACATTGCTAGAATAAAGTAAGAATAATTGGCACAAGAAGTTGATAGATGCTTTATGAGCGGACATAGTAAGCACTAAGAAGTCCATAGGTATGTCACCTTTTTAGTAGGTATACATATTGGATACTATTATTCTCACTTCTCTTATTTTCACAGTCATGAACCTTTTGCAGGAAGTAGATAGTGAGCCCAATGAAATTCAGTGGAGAATCCATCAGATGATTCATTTGCAACAATACCGAGAGGAACTATTTCAGAATACCATGAAGCTTCAAGACAATATAAAAAATATCTAAGACAGAAAAAAAAGGCAAATGATTTTAGTGTGGGAGATATAGTTCTCTGATGGGATGCCCAGAACGAGGAAAAAGGAAAGCACTGCAAGTTTGAAAATTTATGGAAAGGACCATACATAATTTTGGCTTTGAGAGGGAAGAATTCCTTTGTGTTGGAAGAAATTGATGGAAAAGAATTTCTAGGAGGACCAGTCAATAGTAGGCTCCTAAAGCACTACCTCACTTGATTTTTCAGAATATTCTCATTTTCATTGTACATACTAGTTTATTTTACAGCCAAAGTGTGGAGGAGTTGTCATGGAAGCTTGAAGTTTGAGGTGAAGGCCATAAGTTTTCTTTGATCATCGATTGTCTCAAAGAGTTTCTGAGTCATTTCGGTTTGTTGAGTCATTTGAGTTTTGAGTCGTGCTTTTTTATTCCTGACTCCATGGTCAATGGATGAGGCTACTTGGTCTACAGTGTTCTTGACACCTCCTAAGGAGCAGCCATCCCCAGATGGAGCCAATGTTAGCATCTGTCAGTCATGTCAGTCGCCAGTGATCAAATTATGCTCTTTCATATGGTTGATAGGGTACAAGGGTAAATTTTTATAGTTTCAATAAGTTTTGAAATAAAATTTGATCATTGGTTAGTCTACCTAGGTCATTACTACTCCTTTCATCTTCACGGTCAATAAAAATCATAATGGTTAGGTCATTATTTTTGGGAAAATGTCTTGGTCATTATGGTCACCATTCAGGTTATCATTCCATTTAGTGTCATCATTCACGTTATCATTCCATTTAGTGTCATCATTAGGTCATATTATCAAAGTCATGTAAATAGGCCATGTGATCATCAAAGCCACCATTAAAAGGGGTAGTAATAGGGAAAAGTGTTCAATAATGTTCTATAAAGTGAATTTTGATTGTTATTAAGATGTAAATATATGTAATAAGGTTTCAAATATGCAGTACATAATAAATCAAGTCAATTAGTGAAAAGACAAGGTGGTACCACATCACCACTAAAGAGAAAAATTGATTTCCAGCCTTTTAAAAAACCAAAAAAGCATGTCATTTTCTCATTTCACCATAATGAGACCTCATTCTATCCGCAAGGATCTTTCCAGCCTCTAAATATCAATTTATTTCCCTGGAAAGCTAAATTTCCTTCTTGCACTGCACTTTTCTCTTGCTATGCTGCGCTTTTCTTAGGTTTGCTGTGTTTTTCTTCAGGAATCAAAAATCTATCTTCTCCAGTGGTTTCCATCAAGTACAGGATCTAGCTCATCAGAGAAAGAAAGTGGGTCCCTCATCTACTTCTCTTTCACTTCATTGCATTCTTGAAGGCTTAGAAATCACCCTATCTGAGGGTTTGTTGTGCTTTTGTTCAAATAAGTCTCTTTGATCAATTTGCTGAGAAAGCCCCTAAAATATATGCTCATATACCCTTCCTCAACTTTAAAATACCATCCTTGACAATTCCCTCATCCTTTTCCCTCATTTTCATCATTTCCCTACAAACCCTAGCCTACACTACACTTTCCTAGGTTAGGACTGATTTTTTCCCTTTTGTACCCCTTCCCCTAACTCATTTCCTAAAATTTCACTTCCCTAAATTTCCTAACATCTATGCCTAACCCCCCAAAATTTCACAATAATTTAGGCACCCTTAAACCGCTTCATATCCCTCCATTCCTAAAACTTCCCAAAATCCCTTATTTTCCCTCCTAGTGAGCTAGGGTTTCACATGGATTCAAACACTAGTGAGTAAAGGAATCATAATGGAGGTCATATCATCATATATGAACCCACCATAGTAGAGGATATCACGGCTTCACGATTTCTCAAGAAATCATTCCAGGGTGCAGGTTTCCTTTATTTTTTTCAAAACATTGAAGAATTTGGATTTAGTGATAAAATTACAAGCACCTTTGCTACTATTCTAAGGAGGGATAAGGTAATCGTTGCAGGGGTTGTGTTTACTATTTCAGCAGAGACCATTTCCATAGCCAATGTGATCCCAAATAATGGAGAGCTATTTTTGAAAAGGAGATACCTATATATTGAAAATTACTAGATGTTTTTGAATCCTCCATACAAAGCTACTTGAAAACACATTTTTCCTTTCAAGCACTTGCTTGGTAAGTATGCCCCTCTCATGAGGACGATCATGAAATATTTCACATGTGAGGGTAGGTTTTCAAGGATATATCAGTACCATGTTATATTATTGATGCGTTTCATCAGTGTTAAGGCTCTTAACCTACCTCACTACCTCTACATAAGCTTGGTCAAAATGGCAGAGAAACTACATAGCAAAGGACAATATCATAAATAAAGCTTGTTCTATCATGGCTTGGTGAAAATCATTGTTTTCCATCAGATTACACAGGTCAACTTGCCTTGGGAGGAATTCATGCATTCATCGTCTATTTTTCCTACTCCAATTCAATCAAGCAGTTTGTCTACACCATTAACTTCACCAAGACAACAAGAGGTGGGTTCCACAAGATAACCTGTAACAAGAACACTGAGGGATGAGGTTAATAAAACATATACTAGAGGAAAGAGGTTGATATTTTCTCCTGGCAGTGTGGAAATGGATTAGCCTACAAAAGTTGAAAAATAGACATTGGCACATCAACATGAGGCACCATTGCAAGAGGAAGAAAATGTACATTTTGACACTGACATGGAATAAATATAGATGCATGAGGAGGAAATGTAACTTGAGAAAATCATCAAAGATAATTAAGCTGAGATCAATGAGCTAAATGAATAATTATCAAAGGCCAACTTCATGATCACATTTATTTAGTAGGAGAACAAACATCCCTAAGTCAAACAACTTTTGCTTAGCAAGCTGAAGGGAGATTTGGAGAAGGATGGTGGAAAAAATAAATCAGTGGTTGATGTTGATGAGCTTGATGACCAGGAAGATAAAATCAAACCAAGGAGGCCAAGAACAAGAGGTCTCAAGGGGCAGCAAGAGAAAGAAACTGAACCGTCTCCATCACTAGGTCAAGAACACTTTGATGATTTTCTTGCAGCAGAAATTGAGCAAGGTCAGGAATTTTGGCTTGACAAGGTGGATTGTCACTTAGAGAGGCTTCTTGAGAAGGCTAAGAGGAACAATCATATTCAGAGGTACATGGCCATGCATTGCTGCATAAGGAATAGGATCTCTCAAATCAGGATCAAGCATTTGAAGAAGAAATTGAGAGAAACCCTAATTAAGAAAAAGAAGAAGGAAAAACTTGATTTGTTGGCTGAGGCCTCTCTCATTGCCTAACACATCATATTATAACTTCAAGGGGAAAGTCTAGTTTTTTTTTGAGCAAAATTTGGAAAATTTTGAAATTTTGGTGGTTTTTGGCTTAAACAGGAAATTGATAACAACCAAAAGTGCAGCGCCTTGGTGGTGTGATTTTCCCTAGGAGCTAAGAATCACCTAAAATCTACATCAATGGATATATTATGACTTGCATATCTAATCTATCAGGTTTTTGTGCCATTTCAACATTCTAGTTGGGAGAAAAGTGCAAAAAACATGCTAAATAACCACTTTCTGTTAGATTTTTCATGTATGCGATGCGCTTTTGAGTAATCTTGAGAGAATTCATTTTTTTCAACCTTGGAGAGGAAGTTTTGCTTTCTTAAGGACTCTATGGAAAGCTAGACAACCTAAAATTTGAAATGGTACCTTTAGATCAACATTTGGAGCATAGGAAGGAAATCAAAAGTGATTTTCATGATGGCATTGGGATTTTCCTTGATTGCACTGTGTTTTTCCATGTTGGGGTTGTGCTTTTCCCTGGAGGTCAAATTTTCGAGTTTCTTCATTCTAGCTTAGTTTCTCATGATGTAATTTCTCTTTATTTGAGTTGACCTTATGTAGATGAATGTAAATAATCTTGTTAATGTAATTTTGATGTGATTATGAAGGTCATTTGTGATAGATAGGTTAGTCAAAGTCTAAAAGGAGAGCTTGTCTTAACCTCCCTAGTCTTAGGTTTAATTGGAGAAATTTTTGTGAACTGTTCCTATCTTGACGGATTCGACCCCTGAGAGAGGGAAATATGGTTTTGCTCTATATGTATCTAGTTTTCAGTAAGATTCTGGTTTTTACATAAGACAATAGAATGCTTGGAGTTTTGTGTATAGTTTATATTTCCAGAAACACAAGGCTAGTTGTAGCTATTATATAGGGATTCACGTGGTATGATTTTGTGGCAGTGTTTTCCTTCTACAATTCACTTTTATGAATGTTTAGTTCATATTCTTTCCATATTTATGCTTTCAGTGACCTTTCTATAATATGTTAAACAAAATTATTTAAGCTTATGCTCTATTTTCGTAGGAATTTCATGTTTATGTTGTTCATCTTTTGATAAATGAACTCATTTTTGTCATGTTCATTTTGAACCTTTTATTTTCCACCCTACACTACACTTGAAAACCTTAAAGTTCCACTGAAATATATCTGCCATGCCCCTTTGTATCCCTGTAATTGCAATATTTTGGATATGACCTGGTTTCATTGACCTCTCCTCCTGATTCATCGAAAAACCCTAAATTTTCAAAATCCTAGATCTCAGACCTATCCTAATATATTTTACCCTCCTTCAGTCATCAGTTAGATGAAATATTACAGAGATATCCCTCTCTAATTTTTTAGGGCCGGATACCAAATCGTAAGTGGTTTGAGGTTACCTCCATCGATTTCCATTCTCAGCCTCTGGAAATTTAGGAGGATAACACTTAGCATACAAATCCAAGATGATATTGTTGGGTACACCATACAATCTCACTATTTTTATGAAAATATGAGTAATAATTCTTGATTGGTGAGTATATTTAACAACTGCAAAGTGAAATAACTTTCTTAGCTTGTATACCGCCACTATTATGGCACTATTCTTCCTAACTCTCCTTGGTATACTAGTGATGAAGTCCATTCAAATGAATTCCCACTTCCATTTAGTAACTATGAATTGCAATATACCACCTTAGAAAACCAAGGATTTACGTACGAGCATGAAATATCCCTAAATTTTGTGCTCGGTGTAGCACAATGTACAATGAAACCGACTCAGTTACCTATGGTAGGATAGCAACCTAAAGCGGACTTCCAAAATATATCCATAGGTATGTGGAATCGAAATCCGTAGTAGTGTTGTATAATGCATAATCATACAATGAGAGCGATCTCATATAATTTTCAAGCATGGAGCGACATTCGTTATACTCGAAGGCATGTGAAGAAAAATCCTATACACTTACGTACGTGGAATGGTATATCACCCCCTGTTGAAAACTGTAACTAGGATCGACCTTCATATTGACTATGTAATTATGTATTTATGTAAAGAAGAAGGAAAAGATAATAAAATGTACTTTTTATGATTGCTTCATGGGTTTCATAAGCAAAAATTTTATTATAGTTCAATAGACTTATTCTTGATGTCTATTATGATTTTTCTTCTAGCTAAAAGTGTAATTAATATTCACGTATATGAAGTGTCTAGTCTGAATAATCTACTCCAAGAACTTGGGAAGAATGGCTCATAACAACCCTCATGAAAATATTCATTAATGCTGGAATATAAATACTCTTCATGTCAAAATATATGTTGTGTTAAAGTTGGCCTAGATGATATCTGGATGGTCAGCCTAATAACAAAGAAGGAACCTCTATATATACTCCTATCCGCGGCTCATTTGTAATAAGTTCAATGGATAGCTCTAAAGTGAAAAAGGTGTGGATTAGTAGATAAATGCTGTGGAGAAAGCCTGGAGTAATTTGCGATCAAAATATAGGATTATGCAACGAGTTTGTAAGGAATGCAGATAATGGAATAATTATGAAAGGAATGCGAAGTCTGAAGGTGAAGATAAACGTAAAGAAGTCTTGGGATAAATCTAGAAAAACCAACGTAGTCAATCTGTGGCTACGTGCGGA
The DNA here is from genome assembly GCA_034641835.2 of Pinus albicaulis. NCBI lineage: Eukaryota > Viridiplantae > Streptophyta > Pinopsida > Pinales > Pinaceae > Pinus > Pinus albicaulis. The sequence goes on along the minus strand of CM076581.1, from coordinate 1,073,441,398 downwards.
TTACCATACAGGATCAAATACAAAAGAAGTGCAGATATCACAACGTGGTAAGGTCTGATATATATCTGTAGTCAAGGAAAAAGTGATATCATATACTCTTATATATATATATATATGCAAAGTCAAGAAAGTGAGAAAATAGAAGGAAGGTAAATCTGAGATTTACCTTCCTATATTCAGTACTAAAAAAGAAAGCAATATATATCTGAAGTAAATATCACGGAAGAAGGAGTGGTTTTATAAACGAAGAATCAAGGAAGATAGAATTAGAGATCGAATTCTCTAATGTTGATGTAGATCAGTGCAAGTTGGTGCAAAAATGAATGATCAGTGTTGGAGGTAGATAAAAAAGTAGTAACAAGGTCTTCAAGACATTCATAGGTCAAGGGTCTAGTTCTTGGTCATGGTACTTGTCATTTGAAGATTATAAGAAGAATTCCTTACGAGCTTTCCTCTCCAAGGGGGAGAGTTTTTTCCCTGGCTCGAAGAGCCTAAATTTGTGTCCCTTGTATTTTTGGTAATTGACTTGATGAAAGAATCACTAAGCTAAGAAGAGAAGACATAAGTAACTCAAGTAAGATCACAAGTAATTATCAAGAAGATAATTTTAATTAATCACTGGCCCTCCAAATTGTTAACATGGAATCAGAGCTAAGGTGATGAACGTAAGGGATACTTGACAAGAAGACACTCCAGGAAGTGAAGATCAAAGTTTGCATTGAAACATCAAATCAGTTTACAAGGAAGATTCTGAAGCTATCTCATTCAAAAAATATACTCATTCAAGAAAATAATCTTTTCTTTACATTCAAGAAATTTTTGGAAGAAACATCATCTTTTGAAGATATCCTTCATCATCAAGGAAGCTACAAGTCACTCTACTCAAGTAAGTACCCATGACCTTACTTAAATATGTCAAGATGACTTATTGTAAGGAGAGCAACAAATTGGTTGGGTCATCAAACTTTATTGCATGGAATAAGAGGACATATTTGAATATAATTGAAGACGAAGTTATGGACTACATCGAAGGATCTAAAATTAAACCCTTAAAAGAAGATGCTCTAGCTCATGCCAAGTACAAGAAGGGAGAAATCAGAGCCCATAAGATTCTCCTATAATCCATTAAGGACTCACTCATTCCCATGTATCAAAACTAAAGTTGGAAAAATATATATTGTTGGAAATATTGTCATTGACGACAAAGGAGCACAAAGGAGAAGCACCTAAACTATCACTAAGAAAAAGGAGCAGAGAAGAGCCAGCAATAAGGCAAAGGAGCAGATCAGGAAATAATGTAGTAAGAAAGCATAAAAGAGAGGTATAGGAGTAGAAGAAAAGCAAGGAGTAGCATTAGACTATCAGAAGAGTCAGCAAAGAAGCGAATGCAGCTAAGAAGCAAGGCAGACAAGGAGAAGAGGCAGCTGAGACAAAAAAGGTAATAGCGAAGCAAAAAAGGTAGAGAAATAGTGAATGTAGAGAGGCAGAAAATATAGCAGAGGTAGAAAATGCAGCTAAGAAGGCACCAAAGGCAACAAAGGTAGAAAAAAGAAGTAGAGGCAACAGAGAAGAAGTTAAGGAAGAAAAGGAGCAAAGGCAGCAAAACAAGCTTAGGAGAGATCGACACATTTAAGGCATGCAAAAAGGGAAATAATCCCAAGTCGGAATGAATATCGAATAGAAGAACAAGCTCAGGGGAGATCATATTACTTAGAAACTGAATAAAGCTCAGGGAGGAGCAGCATGGAGGAACCAGTTTTGCAGAGAGGCGATGATATAAAGCATAGGAGAGAATCACGTTGAAGAATACAGAACAAGCTCAAGAGGAGTAGCGTGGAGGAACTGATGTTGCAGTGTGGCGATAGGATAAAAAAAAAAAATCAACTAAGGGAGAGAAGTCTTTGAAGAATTCCAAGTGAGGTGATTGGACGGTCACGATTAGATAGCAACAACAAAGACAAGAAATGGACGGATATGATTCATCATAAGATGAGTGGGGTAGAAATACAATTTAATTGCAAACAGCAACGAGGATCGTAGATCTGGACAGGTCAATGGTGATGATCACATCAGCGGAAATTATATCACAAATCAGAAGCAAGAGCAATGCAATATTGCGATAGCCGATATTGCAATGTGATATTGTGATAGCCGATATTGCGATGCGATATTGAGACAATCGATATTACGATGTGATATTGCGATAGCCGATATTGCGATGTGAAACTGCGAACTGCGAAGTACAAAAGATGACATGGCAAGTGACGTGGCAGAAGACGTGGACCTGACCCCACAAATCGCATATCGTAGATCGCAAAGCTCAGAAGAGATAGCATTCATAAACCATGTTGAAAGGCCGACTTGCCGAAGTGCAATAAAAGGGCCAGATGCGATGTAGAGAATAGCTATTATTTAAAATATTTAAAGTCCTGTAGTATGGATTTTCCCTTTGTAAATCGCATCGGAGATAAAAGGAACCATATAGCAAAAAATGAGTGAAATACCAAAATGAAATAGAAAGTTGACACGATATAGTTCAAAGCTAAAATCTAAAGGAATTGAAGTTTGGCTGTGGGACCCAATCAAATATCACAATTCGCAAGCTCAAGAGGATAAGCACTCAAGAATCACATTGGAATGCTGAAGTGCGAAGTGTGATAATGAAGCGGACGCGATGCAGGTCAATGCTAAAGCCTAAATCATTTCAAGTTTGGGAGTATGGGATTTCCTTTGTTAAATTGTTTTGGAGAGCAAAGGAGGATTATAATGTAAAACAAAAAGGAGAGCCTAAATGCAAGAATAGACTTGAGTAAGACCTGACACTCATGCAGAATGGTGGTTGATGCGGCAATGACATTTTATGAAGAAAAGGTTGAACACGACATTAGGACTCGGGTAGAATAAGACTTGAAACTACGTGTAGAGAGTAAAGAAGTTCTTCCTTAATAATGGAAGAAAGTTTGAACGCGGATAGAAAGGATCGGGTAAGGACCCAACATAGAGAAAAGGGAAGAATCGAGTGTTTAGAAGAGTGGTGAAGGTTGAACGCCATGGGCACGAGAAAAAGAGGCGGAGTCGGGAAAAAGGGGAATATGGTGGCACTGTTTGAAACACAACAGTTGGGTCAAGCTAGGCCAAAATGAAAGTTATGCAGAACTGTGTTGAATGTAATAGCAGAAACCAAAATAGCTCCGACATCAGTAGAAAAGAAAAATTCACAACGAGCAAAGAGATGAAAGGGTTGGGTGAAATATATTTGTTGTAACTGTAAATGTAAATGAATTAATTATTTTTATTGTATGTGATGCAAAGGCAAGTCTTTGTAGGAAAAGCAAAACTCCAATTTGATACTGTAATGATTGTATATATTGTTGTAACATTCAAAATATGCTGAGTGAGGAAATGAGTGGGTGAAAGGCAAGAACCATGCATGTTCACTTCATATTCCCTGTAGAATGCAAACAAACATGAATTTATTTGTATAAAACAGGTAATATCCATGTGTAGAAGGTTACGAAATCAGAGAGAGAGAAAGAGAGAGTGTGCAGCAGAATTGAAGAGAGTTGAAGATTGTTAGAAAGCTGTAGAATGGAAGAGAGCAGAAGAATATAAGAAAGCTACAGATGGTTAGAGAATGGAAGAAGAAGAAGGAGAAGATAAATAAGCTATGAAGATCTAGAGATGACTTAAAGCAGATAGGAAGGCTAGAAGTACAACAGTGAAGAAGGAGGAAAACAAAGCTTATATCCAAGTATATCGGCATATAATTTTATTGTAGAGTGAGGAAGTTGGTGCTTCCATATCAAGTTTTAGCTTGATAGATGTCCAATTGTAGCTGGTTGAGGTAGGAGCCTCCTGTGGGTTGTAGCCTACAAAAAATACATGGGAATTGGCACTTCCATTTCAAGTTGCAGCTTGATAGATGTCCAGTTGTAGCTGGTTGAGGTAGGAGCCTCCTCTGGGTTGCAGCCTGCAGAAAATAGATGGGAGGTGGAGCTTCCTTGCACATTGTAGCATTCAGAATTTGAGGTAGTAGCCTCCTGTAGGTTGGAGCCTACAAAAAATCAGTGGTGAGAGGGAGTTGGAGCTTGCCTTTGCATCACAACAATAATAAGATGTGGTTTTCTCCCTTATGGGTTTCCACTTATACTTGTTGTCCATATGCATGATGATTATGTGTTGATATTTTGTATTTAATCTGCTTAATGCTTGCTGCTCACATATTAAGATTGATGTTTCATTATATAATAAGTTGATCATGAAATGAAGGTGTAAATAATTTTAAGGGAATGTTTTAAAAGTCCATGAATGTTTTAAACTAATTCACCCCCCCTCTCAGTTTAACTAAGGTTTCAACAATTGGTATCAGGGCCAGTTCCTTTGGTGTAAGCTTAATAGCTTGAAGGATATCTAGTTGAGTAATGGATATCGAAATGTACCCGTGTTAAATACAAAAAAGTTTCCTGAATGGAGAGATAAGGTTAAAATAGATTTAATGACTTATGAACCTGAGGTATGGAAGCTTGTATTTGATGGTTACTACACAAACTCTCCCTCTTTTCAAGAACAATAGTGGAATGCCAAGTAAAATTGTGTGATATATAATAGTATTCATAACAAGGATCTTGATTTAATAATGGATTTAACCTCTGCAAAAGGAATATGGGATAGATTGCATTTCATGAATGAAGTAGACACTAGGGGTTGCATTGTCAACAAGGAGAAGAGAAACAAGAAGAAGAAAATTTCCCATCAAAAGGAAAATGTTCAATCAAATGAGGTACCTGCTAGTGTGAATGGAAGTAAGCTCCATGAAGAAATTATAGTGAAACAACAAACCAAACTTGACATTGCCTTGACTAAAATAGGAAGATTGAAGAATGAAAACAAAGACCTGAAGAAATTGGTGCAAATATGTGATGAGAGAGAACATGAACATAAAGAACAAATTTTTGACTTGAAGGTTCATCTTGAAGAAGTAAGGAGAATAGAAGGGATGATGAATAACCAATTAAAAGAGAAAGAAATACAATATGGAAGACTAGAATCGGAGATGATTGCAGCTATAAGTCTGCTAGAAGAAATGAGGAGGTTGTGTAAGAAGCTAAGAGACGAGATTACCTCCATGAAGAACTCAGAGAAGGTATACATTGAAAGGGAAGATGAAGTAGCTCAAAAGGGACCCATAGAATAAGAAACGAATAAGAACCAAAAGCAACATAAAGAGACAAATAAGGAGGAGAAGAAGCAATAAACTGAAAAAATCTCAATTGTTCCTGAAGAGGAATCGATCAATTTCGGAAGATCAAAAAGGAGGTTCTTTCCTCCCATGAAAAGTATTACATGTTTTTATTTCCATAAACCTAGACATGTAACAGCCCAATGTAAGATAAAGAAAACAAGTTTAACTAGCAAAAGATGCAGCAAATGAGAAGACCTCCTCAAGCAAGCAAATGGAAAAGACAATCTTTCACTAGGTACACTAATCAATTCCATGGCTATTGTTTTTCATGCAATGAATTTGGACATAAATCTATTGAATGTAAATTGTGTTAAAAAAGGGTAACAAAATGCCATACATCATCTCAACCTTACTTAGGTAATATAAGATGTTATTCATGCCACAAGATTGGTCACAAAGCAAAACACTGCAAGCTTCCATATACATTAAAGAACTCTAGATAGCTGATGGAATCCAATCAAATTAGACAAAACTATGAATCAAAAAGATGTGCAGACATTATGAAGAACCCCAATAAAGTATGGAAAGAAAAGAGAAAGGGGGGGCTTGTTACCTCAATAACATAATGAATCCATCATAGTCTCAGGGGGAGCTTCCCTAGGAAGCAATGCAAATATCCAGCTAGTAATAGATAAGAAGCATAATCCCAAGGGGAGAGAAGTTCATAAATAGTCCCCATAAAAGTAGTTTAAGAAGAGCTCCTTGGAATAAGAACAACTAAAATTTTAGGAAGGGAAAGGACAATTCCTCTAACAGAGGACTATAGAGGAAGAAGAATACCTGAAGCATTCAATAGCCAAATGGCTGATGGAAGGAGAAAAGGCAGCAAGCAACCATGGTGGTAGAGGGAACATCGGCCATGAAGATGTAAGCTAAGAAGACAACAACACACTAAGTGATGAATGATTAAAATCACAAAAAATATGCTTTGACCTATAGAACTGGAAAGTTCCATAGAGGATGATCACACTGTGCATCACACTACAAGAGTTACCAATGAAACAAATTTAAGAAGGATGAGTAAGAGAAATGTTTGTCATCATTATATCATTCCATCTTTCATCTATAGAAGGTCCCCTTGGAGGAAAGCTATTCAATGAGTGATAAAACTATGAGTGGTCTGCCCTTGTAGATTCCAAGTAAAGAAATTGAAGATGCCTTCCCGAAGATCATAATGTTAGAACAGTTGAATTGTATATAGAGCAACAATGATTATGGAGCAGTCCTAGAAAGGAATATGCAGTGACATTCTTTTAAACTAGAATGATAGAATAAGCAAAAGGTTAATGATGCCAAGATCAGATTCAGTATATTGATGATTGTTGTTAAGAACATTGGAGAGCTCAATACTAGAAACTATGAAGGTTGTCTTAACTATGGGTGCATGTGTGAGCTGAAGTGAAATTACTACATAGTTTATCAAATTAGTATCAATTGGTATTTGGATCAAGCAACGTGCCTATCAGTAGAATACCAAGTATTATCAATGAAGTAGTGGTATGGTATAGGTCCTCAGGATCAGATTATTATTGTAGAAGTACATCAAGGTAGTATACCCAACGTTATTTTCATTATTAAAGCATAAAAAGGTCAATGAAAGTGCAAAAGGATCATTATCTTGTTTACACTTGAAGTAGTATATTGAGCAGTGAAGCAATATCTATTTCTAGATATAATTGCATGCCTTCCTCAAATCAGTATGGATATATCTTCAAGGCCTCTTTCTTAAGATCATTCATAAAGATGTGTGAAGTCTATTTTTTGAGATTTCAATTAAACAATTTGAAGATGTTTTGCTAAATATCATCATGATAGAACAGTTAAAGTATCTAAAGTATGAAGGACTAGTTGTGTTAATATTACAGTTGAAGCTCAAAAGTTTGTTATTGATTCATCAAAAGCATAATTCAATAGAAAGGATTTGCTAGTATTTCACCATTAAAGAGAGGTTGATCATTGAAATACATACGCCCTTATGTCATAAATAAAATTACATAGTTGATAAGTGAGACTGACCAATACATTGAATGTATCTAGCCTGAAGGGTTTGTTTTGAAAGTACATTGTACAAGCAATAAAGTTGTTTGGTCTCTTAGATTGAAGGATATTGTCTAATCTCACAATAAGTTATAAGCTCTGGTTTGATTCATTGTTCACATCAGTAACAAGGACCTTTCAGCTATTAAGTGTAATATCCCTGTCAGCAGAAAAGCTCATATCACCACCAACAAGAAGTAAAGATGAACCACAGCTATAAAAGATATATTGGCATTGTCATATTTGAATAGATGTGTACTATAGATATGTGTCTCAGATGAATATCATAATATGGACTGAAGTATATTTGGAGTAGAATTTATATGACATATGGACCATTCTCAGTACTTTATTATTATTCCAATGATGCATCTCTGATTATATAAGTCTGGTACAATGTGTTCTATGAAGTGTCCTTATCATCACTTTCAGCTTTATACAAGTGCAAGAATTTTGAGCTTTGGGATAATATCAACTTACTGTGTATATACATACAAGTTCAATGATTCTCAAAGTGTTCTCCCAACAAATCTTGTACACCAGTTTGGAGCAGCATGGTAAAAATTGAGAAGAAGAAGGCCTAAACACAACTCAGAGAGAGGAAATGAAAAGATAGAAAGTACATTGGGAAAGGTGGAAACCTTTGCCATTGATGTCAAAGGGGGAGGAAAAGCAAGCAGAAGAAGAAAGGCTCTTCTAAAAAGAAAGAAGACGAAGAAAAGACGCTTCTCAAAATGAGAAGGGGGAGGAAGTATTGGAGTATCACCATCAATGCCAAAGGGAGATACTGTTGGAAATATTGTCATTGATGGAAAAGGAGCACAAAGGAGCATCACCTGAAATATCACTAAGACAAAGGAGTAGAGAAGAACCAAAAATAAGGCAAAGGAGAATATCAGGCAATAATGTAGTAAGAAAACATAAAAGAGAGGCAGAGGAGCAGCATAAAGGCAAGGAGCAACATTAGACTATCACCAGAGGAAGCAAAGAAGCGAATGCAGCTAAGAAGCAAGGCAGACAAGGAGCAGCGACAGCTGAGGCATGAAAGGTAACAATGAAGCAACAAGGGCAGAGAAACAACGAATGTAAAGAGGCAAAAAATATAGCAGAGGCAGTGAATGTAGCTAAGAAGGCACCAAAGGTAACAAAGGAAGCAGAAAGAAGCAGAGGCAATAGAGAAGCAGTTAAGGAAGAAAAGGAGAAAAGGCAACAAAACAAGCTCAGGAGATATCGACGCATTTAAGGCATGTAGCAAGGGAAAGAATCCCAATTCGGAGTGAATATTGAATAAGAGAACAAGATTAGGAGAGATCAACACACTTAGAAACTGAATAAAGCTTAGGGAGGAGCAGCGTGGAGGAACCGGTGTTGTAGAGTGGCGGCAATATAAAGCTCAGGAGAGAATCGCGTTGAAGAATACAGAACAAGCTCAAGAGGAGTAGCATGGAGGAACCGATGTTGCAGAGCAATGATAGGATAAACAAACAAAAATCAGCTAAGGCAGAGAAGTCTTTGAAGAATTCCAAGTGAGGTTATTGGACAGTCACGACTAGATAGCAACAAAAAAGGCAAGAAATGGACGGATATGATTCATCGTAAGAAAAGCGGGGCTGAAATACAATTGAATTGCAAATAGCAATGAGGACTGTATATTTGGACAGATCAACGGTGATGATCACATCAGTGAAAATTATATCGCAAATTGGAAGTAAGAGCGATGCGATATTGCGATGCGATATTGAGACAGCCGATATTGCGATGCAATATTGCGATAACCGATATTGCGATGCGAAATTGCAAACTGCGAAGTACAGAAGATGACATGGCAGGTGACGTGGTAGAAGACATGGACCTCACCCCACAAATCGCATATCGCAGATCGCAAAGCTCAGAAGAGATAACACTAATAAACCATGTTGAAAGGCCGACTTGCCAAAGTGCGATAAAGGGGCCAGATGCGATGCAGCTCAAAGCTATTATTTAAAATATTTAAATTTCGAGAGTATGTAAATCGCATCGGAGAGAAAATGAGTCATATAGCTAAGAACGATTTAAATACTGAAATGTGATAGAAAGCGGACGCGATATAGTTCAAAGCTAAAATCTAAAGGAATTGAAGTCTGGCTGTGGGACCAAATCGAATATCAAAATTCATAAGCTCAAGAGGATAAGCACTCAAGAATCATGTTGGAATGCTGAAGTGTGAAGTGCGATAATGAAGCAGACGCGATGCAGGTCAACGCTGAAGCCTAAAGCATTTCAAGTCTGGGAGTATGGGATTTCCTTTGTTAAATCGTTTCAGAGAGCAAAGGAGGATTATAACATAAAACAAAAAGGAAAGCTTGAACGCAACAATAGACTCAAGTAAGACCAGACACTTGTGTAGAATAGTGGTTGATGCGGCAACGGCATTTTATGAAGAAAAGGTTGAACACGACAGAAGTACTCGTGTAGAATAAGACCCGACACTACGTGTAGAGAGTAAAGCATTTCCACCTTAATAATGGAAGAAAGTATGAACGCTGGTAGAAAGGCTCGGGTAAGGACCTGACGCAGAGAAAAGGGCAGAATCGAGTGTTTAGAAGAGCGGTGAAGGTTGAATGCTATGTGCACGAGAAAAAGAGGAAGAGTCGGGAAAAAGGAGAATATGGTGGCACTATTGGAAACACAACAGTTGGGTCGAGTTAGGCAAAAATGACAGTTATGTAGAACTGTGTTGAATGTAATAGCAGAAACCGAAACGACTCTGACAACAGTAGAAAAGACAAATGCACAATGAGTAAAGAGATGAAAGGGTTGGGTGAAATATATTTGTTGTAACTGTAAATGTAAATGAATTAATTATTTTTATTGTATGTGATGCAAAGGAAAGTCTCTGTAGTCAAATAAAAACTCTAATTTGATACTGTAATGATTGTATACATTTTTGTAAAATTCGGAATATGCTGAGTGAGGAAATGAGTGGGTGAAAGACAAGAACCGTGTCTGTTCACTTCATATTTCTTGTAGAATGCAAACAACCATGAATTTAGTTGTATAAAACAGGTAATATCCATGTGTAGAAGGTTACGAAAATAGAGAGAGAGAAAGAGAGAGTGTGCAGTAGAATTGAAGAGAGTTGAAGATTGTTAGAAAGTTGTAGAATGGAAGAGAGCAGAAGAATATAAGAAAGCTACAGACGGTTAGAGAATGGAAGAAGAAGAAGGAGTAGATAGAGAAGTTTTGAAGATACAAAGATGATTTGAAGAAGATAGGAAGGCTGGAAGGACAATAGTGAAAAAGGAGAAAAACATAGTTGATATCCATGTAAATCGACATATAATTTTATTGTAGAGTGAGGAAGTTGGTGCTTCCATATCAAGCTATAGCTTGATAGATGTCCAATTGTAGCTGGTTGAGGTAGGAGCCTCTTGTGGGTTGTAGCCTACATAAAATACATGGGAGTTGGCACTTCCATTTCAAGTTGTAGCTTGATAGATGTCCAGTTGTAGCTGGTTGAGGTAGGAGCCTCCTGTGGGTTGTAGCCTTCAGAAAACAGATGGGAGTTGGAGCTTCCTTGCACGTTGTAGCATGCATAATTTGAGGTAGTAGCCTCCTGTAGGTTGGAGCATACAGGTAATAACTGGTGAGAGGGAGTTGGAGCTTGCCTTTGCATCAAAACAATAAGAAGATGTGGTTTTCTCCCTTATGGGTTTCCACTTATACTTGTTTTCCATATGCATGATGATTATGTGTTGATGTTTTGTATTTAATCTACTTAATACTTTTTTCTCACATATTAAGATTTATGTTTTATTATATAATAAGTTGATCATGAAATGAAGGTGTAAATAATTTTAAAGGAAAGTTTTAAAATTCCATGAACGTGTTAAACTGATTCAACCCGACCCCCCCCCCTCTCAGTTTAACTAAGGGTTCAACAAATATGTGATAAATTGGTGGAGCTATTCTCTGTGAGTACTGTAGGAGAAGAAATCTCTCTAAAACAAGAACTATACAAAATTAAATTGTCAAGAGAAGAAGGAATTACTTCATACTTTATGAGTATTTTTGAAATAAGAGACCAATTTCAGGAATTTAGAGAAGTAGTTTCTGATACTGAGATGACTACAGTGGTGTTGAATGCTCTACCGAAAGAATGGGGAAAATTCACTTGAATTTTATACGGCAGAAAGAAGCAACTCCATTCCATAATTTATGATCTCTATGTAAAATATAGGAAACAAGATTGAAAGCCAAAGTTGATACATGATCAAGTGAAGGGAATCAAGCCTTTGCAGCCATATCCAGGAAGAAAGGAAGATTTGGAATATTTGGTCCTTATAATAAAGGATGAAATATGGACAAAGTATGATTCTAAATAAATATGAGTTATGTTAGACTATTCTAGGGCGACAAAAAATCTATGGAAAACATCTAACTAAATTGATTCTTCATTTAAACAAAGCACTATTCTAAATTTGTTTGAATTCTACTGATCTTTAAATGATGTTCTTAGCTATCAACATAGTGAAAATAAAACCATATCCTACTTTATCAATTGAAAGCGTTCATTCTATGAAAACAAAGAATTTGATCTACTTTCAAAATAATCAAAGTACAATTCTAATCTAACTCTGTCCTAGTTTTAAATCTAAGAATAATAAAAATATAAATCTAACCTATCTCTATTCTAAATTCCATGGAACACAAGCATAAAATATATTACTATGAAATTTAACTAACTCTGCTAATTGAAATCAAATTTAACTAAGACAAGCAAGAAATGACAGAGTATCTATTGCGCAAAACAACATGTCTAATCTTAAATACTATTTTTTTTTTTGTGTAATCAAATGCACAAATCTATTCAACTGGAAGATGACAGAGTCACGTTCATGAAATGATTCAGGCGAGCACAAGATCTAACAGTCAACTGTAAATGTAAACAACTGATTCAGAAAACATTTAAAAACTAATTGACATAAAATTAAACTATGAAACATTGAGAAATTAAAATACAGATAGACAAGAATATAATTATGAAATGATGAGGAATTAAACTATGAATTGAGGAGAAATTAACTACAAATCAATAGGAAATTAAGCTATGAAATTGAGAGTAAAATAAATTATGGAGTAACTATAAAAACCTCCTTTCTATGCAGGGGTCCTCTACAACAGAACAAGTGTGAAATATACTTAGACTATCCACACATCAATGATCTAAAAATGCTCTTATTTATTAGAAAACTGAGTTTAAAAACATATCACAGTGTTATCACCAAAAATCAAACTTATTCTCGATTTCAATAGACCGATATTTATACAAGTTTTTGAATTAACTGTCTGAGACAATTTTTCCTATGGAAAGCAAAATAAAATTAAGACTAGAATTTTATTTAGAAGCAAAGTCTTCATGGCCTTTTCTCGATTTTCTACGTAAGAGAAATTGAGAGTCTTCGTTCTCTAATATCGTTCATTGAATGATATTTGACCGCGAGTGTAGGCATGATTCCTTCTCGAATTCAAAAATATAAGTAGGATACGATCCATATGTGGACCTTTTCAAAGCTACCCATATTACTCACTTCTTCATTTAATTCTCGAAACCTGTCAAACAATAACAGTGGCTTCAGAACAAAGGTTAGCTATAGAATTGCACGAATTATGTAGCTAATTATAGAAATTCATCTAACTAATAAAAAAAATTATAATATAATGTAGAGATCATATAAATTCCTTCTCAGATGAAAAATATTTCAATTATCACTGATTTAGCTTATGGATTTGTGAAAAAGGAAGAAAATATGGTGGAAAATGATGTCAAATTAGGAATAGTTTTGAGGTTCAACATATACTCACCAAGATACCATTGCATGTCCTCACACAATTTCGATAATTGTGAGCCTTCACCTTTTACTACATTTGTTCTGATACCTCTGCCAGTACATCCAACTTCCTCTTCTTTCTTTTGCTTGAAGTGATTGCCATTCTTGGTTTCTTCATGAGGAGTTTGTACTTCAAAATGATGACTTTTCTGTTCAGAAAACTATTCCTTTTTTTTTTTAATTTATTATTTTCAGTTTCTTTTTCTTTTCATACCATAGCCCCAAATGTAGAATAGTATTTGAGAGTGCAAGCTTCTGTGATCCATAACATTTAAATTATAATTCTTCTGGGAAATCACATAAGGAAATTTTGGAACCGATGCGTTTCGAACTCCAGCAAAAGTTCATCATTAGGATAATGAAGATTAGTATTGTCACTTATGACATTTCTAAGTGATTTTGTTCCTTTAGAGATTCATTTTCTTGCTTGATGTGCCTGATCAGTATCTCTAGTTCATATATTTCTTTCTTCAAAGTGTTTAGTAGAGGTTCTTGTGGACTAGTAGGCTACTCTTCAACACTTGGATTTACTTCTACATGTCTCTTTTCCAAGAACTCAATGTAGTCATAAATCTCCTGTTGTTCCAGGTCAATTTATGGGGTTCTTCTGCTTGGATTGTGTATAGGAGAGGCAGTAATGGGAAATGGTACTTGGGGCTCTTCATCTAAATTAATAAAGTCTTCTTCATGTGGGGATGTCTTCTTCAAGGGTTTACAAATTCTAGAGCTTCTCCTTGGCTGTGGAGGGCTTAATATTTCTAAGTTTATAACTTTTCCATTTTCTTTTACATTACCTCTCTTTTTGTAACCATTCTTTTTTTTCTTAAGTAATTTTGAAATGGTGAGTTCTTCCTCTTCTTGCTGTAGTTGAGGTGAGGACTTGTCTTCAATGCAGGTATCAACATTTCTCCTCCTAATATTTCTGGTCTTGTCATCCTTAGGCTATTTGTTAGGTCCCTATATCACTAGTATAGTCCCTTATTATTGTTAGTGTAAACCCCTTATTGTTATTATTGTGCCCTTAAATTATTATTGTTAGGTTGGCTAGGATTACATTGTGGCCCACTAGGATTACATTATGGCCCCATGGACTCCTATATATAGAAAGGAGGTTTTGTAAATTGTATCATCCAAGAATTGTTCATTTTATGTAATGTATTGGAGGTTTCCCCCTCGAAGTGGCTTATTTCTAAGGTGTTGATATCTCTTTTCTTCTCTTTTTGGAGCTAGTTTCCCAACATTTGGTATCAGAGGTTTGGATTCTAGGGTTTCGCTGCTCCAAACAGGTCATCGTGGAATTTTCGCTATAACTTTTTTTATACGAAGTTTCAGAAGCTGAAATTTTTAGGGTGTGAAGCTGAAATCCTGAGGAAGATTTTCTAAAAATTTCAGAGCTTGGTTCACAATATTTTCGGAGATATGATATGTGGAAGTTAGGTATTTTTTCAGGCTCCTAAACAGGTCATCGTGGAATTTGCGCTATAATTTTTTTTCTACTGAGGCTTAGAATCTGAAATGTTTATGGCGTGAAGCTGAAATCCTAAGGAAACTCTCAGCTTTTTTCGCAATATTTTTGGAGATATGATCTGTAGAAGGTGGTGCTTTGTCAGGCTCTCGAATTTCATCTCAAAAAGGTGATCGTTTGAAAATTTCAATAACTCTCTCTCTGAGCATCGGATTGGAGTGCCGTAAAAATTGGTTGCAAGTACATGGACTGTAGTTTCTTGGCTATAAATTTCAGAGGTGAAGGATGAAAAATGACACGTGGCAAGTCGTATAATTTTGCTATACTAAACCAGTCCATAATTAGGTCATTGTGGGAGATTGGACATAACTTTGTCTTGGAGAATCCAAATCAAGTCAGACCTGTGGCATTCAAAAGAGAATTCAGAGTGCTACTTTAGTACTGAATTTCAGATATTGAAGAGCTGCAATCACATAGATAATACAATTTAAATATCGAGCTCCTCAAACCAAGTAAAAGGTGTGTATTGTTTTTTCCGAATTGCATAAGTCTTGTTTGAAGAATCAGGTTGAATTGATTATAAGGGCATATTGTAGAATAGATATCAATATTGGATTCTAAAATGGCCCTTAAAAATAATTCAACACCCATTAAGCCTTTAGAAGGCTCTACTATGACTCATGAAGACGAAGAATGGCAACATGACATATCAAAATTACAAGAGCAAGTGCAACAAATTTCACTCTCGCAAAGAACAAAAAAAAATGAAATGGAAGTTTTGAAGAAAGGCATGGAAACTAAGATGGATGGTTTGAATAAAGGTGTGGAAGCTAGGATGAATGGTTTGGAATCTAAGATGGATGGCATGGAAGTAGGCATGGAAGCTAAGATGGATGACATGGAAGCTAGGATCGATGAAAAAATGAAGACAACATGGAAAACATGAAGAAGGATCTAAAAGTAGACATCGAAGGTTTTGCAAAGTTGATACAAGAAATGTTTCCTAATGGTGAAAAGATAGTAGAGGAAACTCATGATGAGAACAAAATAAATATTAATCGTGATTTCATAAACTCTAATGTTGGCGGGAAGAACCACCATATTCCAAAAATGGATATGAGGAAGTTTGATGGAAAGGATCCTGTAACATGGATACTACAGATGGAGCAATATTTTGATCTCCATAACGTGAAAAACATACAAAAGGTACGCATTGCAACTTCACATTTAGAACAAAATACATTTGTATGGTATCGATGGCTTTGCTCCCGTAAAAAAATTGTCACTTGGTCAATTTTTACGGAGGAAATGATAGCACATCATGAGGATACAAAGAGCAACACCTTCTTTAGCCAATTGATAAATCTCAAACAAAAGGGTTTAGTGGGGCAGCACATTGAGGACTTCCAAAAATTGAATATAAGGGTAACTGATATTCCAGAGGAACACAGGATTGATCTCTTCATAGGTACTCTAAGGATAACATCCAACATGAAGTTCATGTTTTGGAACCTGATTCATTGGAGAAGGCATTCAGGTTGGCAAGAAAAGTTGAATGTAAAATTATGGCGACAAGGAAGCCTACCACTCAATTCTATAAAGAAGGAAGTGTTGCTACGCCTAGATTTCCACAACCTACAAGGTTGACACCACAACAATTGGAAGAAAGAAGAGAAAAAGGGCTTTGCTACAGTTGTGATAGAAAATACACTAAAGGTCATAAGTGTGCTGAGAAGAAATTATTTTACATAGATTGTGAAGAGGAAGAAGAAAATGAACAAGAAGAGGATTTACACCAGGAACCAGCCCTAGAAGAGGAAGAAATGAATCCGACCATATCGTGTAATGCACTGGCAGGAATTACCACTCCTCAAACTCTCAAGATAGAAGGACATATAAAGAAGGAAAGGGTAATAGTGTTGATTGATTCAGGTAGCACCCATAATTTTATTCATTATAAGGTAGCCAAGGAATTAAATTGTTTCCTATACCCAGCACCAGAATGTCAAGTGATGCTTGCAAATGGAGGAACTATAAATTGCTCTGGAAAATGCCATAATATCAAGCTAACCATGGGGGAATATGTATTGACTAGTCCAATGCTTTCCATTCCTATGGGAGGTGCTGATGTTGTACTAGGAGTACAATGGTTACAATCTTTGGGGACGGTAGCTTTTAATTTCCAAGAACTTTTCTTGAAATTCTTTTCAGAAGGAAAGGAAGTCGAATTACGGGGTATTGAAGGGAAGCCAGGAAGGATAATAAGCTCTAATGGCATGACAAAGCTTCTAAAGAAAGAACAACGAGGCGTAATTGCACAATTATGCTCACTAGAAGTTCCAACATCAAAATCATCTATTTCTGCAGATTTCCAACAAGTCTTGGACAATCATTCCAAGGTGTTTGAAACTCCCAAAGGACTCCCACCTATTCGTGATCATGATCATGCTATTCATTTGATTCAAGGAAGTGTTCCTCCAAACATCAGGCCTTATAGATATCCTTACTTCCAAAAGAGCGAAATTGAACGTATGATTGCAGAAATGTTAGAGGCGGGTATAATTCAACCTAGTCAAAGTTCTTTCTCTGCTCCTGTAGTATTGGTACACAAGAAGGATGGATCATGGTGAATGTGTCAGGATTATAGGGAGCTCAATAAGCTCACCATTAAAGACAAATTTCCCATTCCTGTGATTGATGAATTATTGGATGAATTACATGGAGCAATTTATTTTACCAAGTTGGATCTTCGTTCAGGATATCATCAAATTAGAATGAAGACTGAAGATATTAAAAAAACAACATTCCGAACTCATGAGGGTCATTATGAATTTTTGGTCATGCCTTTTGGCCTTACCAATGCACCTTCTACATTTCAAGGGTTAATGAATTCCATTTTCAAACCCTTCCTTAGAAAAGTTGTGCTAGTATTTTTTGATGATATACTAATCTACAGCAGGTCTTGGAAGGATCATATTGAAAATGTTGACAGGGTGCTCAAACTATTGCAGGAGAAACAATTATATGCAAAAAAATCCAAATGTTTCTTTGGAGTACAAGAGGTGGAATATCTGGGTCATATTGTATTTCACGAGGGTGTTAAAGTAGACCCTAACAAAATTAAAGCCATTAAGGAATGGAAAGTCCCCACAACCATAAAGAAGTTGCGAGGATTTCTCGGGTTAACAGGGTATTATCGCAAGTTTGTTAAGAATTATGGGAGAATAGCAGCACCTCCAACAACATTATTGAAGAAAGATGCATTTTCATGGACTCCTGAAGCAACTAAGGCCTTTGAACGTCTTAAAGAGGCAATGTGCCTAGCACCGGTCTTAGCTACACCAGACTTCACAAAAACCTTTACTGTGGAATGTGATGCCTCAGGAAATGGAATTGGTGCAGTTTTAATGCAGGAAGGAAGACCCATTGCTTTTGAAAGTCATCCAATCAAAGGAAAGTATTTACAGAAACCTATTTATGAGAAGGAAATGTTAGCAATACTTCATGCACTAAAGAAATGACGAACTTACCTAATGGGAAGACACTTCAAGGTAAAAACTGATCATGATAGTCTTAAACACTTTTTGGAACAAAGACTATTATCAGAAGAACAACAAAAATGGGTCACAAAGATGTTGGGTTATGACTTTGAAATAATCTACAAAAAAGGAAAGCTTAATGTTGTTGCAGATGCACTCTCAAGAAAGAATGAAGAGGTGGAAGCATTGGTTTGTGCCATTTCTATTATTCAACCAGATTGGATAACTGATGCAAGAGATGAATGGAAGAAGGAAAAATATGTATGGACACTCATTCAAAAGTTGCAGCAAGATCCTAGTACATCTGATACATTTAGTTGGAAAAATGACTCCTTATGGTACAAAGAGTGGTTATATCTTTTTAAGAATTCCCAACTAAAACAAAATATTCTTCTGGAATTGCACACTTCTCCTTTAGGAGCACACTCGAGATTTTTAAAAACTTACCACAGGGTGAAGAAAGAATTTTTTTGGGATGGCCTTAAATTTGATATTCAAAAGTTTGTGATGGAATGTTTGGTTTGCCAGCAGAATAAAGTTGAGACAATTAAGACCCCGAGACTTCTACCACCTTTATCCATTCCAAGTCAACATTGGGAGGAGATTTCAATGGATTTTATCACAGGTTTACCTAAGTCCGAAGGAAAGAATGTCATCATGGTGGTAGTTGGTAGACTTACCAAGTATGCACACTTTTGTGCATTATCTCATCCATTTAAAGCAAGTACAATTGCTACTACATTTATGGACAGAATTCAAAAGCTACATGGAAGCCCAGGGGTTATTGTGAGCGACAAAGATCCCATTTTTACTGGAAATTTTTGGACGGAGTTATTTTCTTGTTTGGGTACTCAATTAGCTCATAGCTCATCTTATCATCCTCAATCTGATGGTCAAACTGAGATAGTAAGTAAATGTTTGGAAGGATATCTTCGTTGTTTTGTATCTGATAAACAAACACAATGGGTCAGGTGGTTACCTCTCACTGAATGGTGGTATAACACTTACTTCCATACTGCAGCAAAAATGACCCCATTTATGGCACTTTATGGATATCATCCACCATCCATCACATCATATTTAAGAGAAAATTTGAAGGTTCAAGCAGTGGAAGATCACATCGAGCATCAGCAAGAAGTTCTCCAACTCTTAAAGGATAACTTGACTTTGGCACAAAATCGAATGAAACAACAGGCAGATCAACATCGCAACGAGAGAAGTTTTGATGTAGGAGATTGGGTATTTTTACGGCTACAACCATACAAACAAATGTCCCTCAAGCAAGCTAAGAAGGATAATAAATTATCACCAAAGTACTATGGTCCTTACAAAGTGTTGCAAAAGATTGGTACTATGGCATACAAATTGGAGCTTCCTGCTTCTTCGCGAGTACATCCAGTTTTCCATGTTTCATGCTTAAAGAAGGTTATAAGTGAAAATCTTCCAGTTCAAACAATATTGCCAGAACTTGATGAGGAAGGAAAAATCATATTGGAACCAGAAGCGGTCATGGAAACAAGAACTCGACAAATACGGAATCGATCAATTTCAGAGTATCTCATCAAGTGGAAGAACTTACCCACTGAAGATTCTACATGGGAGGATGAGAATTTTATACAGAAGCACCCAGAGCTACTCAAACGTTGAGGACAACACTTTTTTGAAGGAGAGGGGCATATTAGTTCCCTATATGACTAGTATAGTCCCTTATTGTTGTTAGTGTAACCCCCTTATTGTTATTATTGTACCCTTGTAACCCCCATTTTGTTATTATTGTGCCCTTAAATTATTATTGTTAGGTCGGCTAGGATTACATTGTGGCCCTCTAGGATTACATTATGGCCCCATGGACTCCTATATATAGAAAGGAGGTTTTGTAAATTGTATCATCCAAGAATTGTTCACTTATGTAATGTATTGGAGGTTGCCCCCTCGAAGTGGCTTATTTCTAAGGCGTTGATATCTCTTTTCTTCTCTTTTTGGAGCTGGTTTCCCAACACTGTTCTTGTGTTTCTTATTGAAAATTATTTATGATTAGAAAAAATTCCTAGGAGTCTCCCATACTCTTTAAATTAAATTCAATGAGTATCTTTATCAGTCCACGATGACACATGACATTTTCTATAAATTGGACGCTTTTCTACACATTTCCTGACATTTTCTTTAAGTTGTTCAATAGGAAGTATGGGAGGTTTATTTCTCCATCTTCTAGGAAATTCATTAACATTATGGCATGGTAGAAAAACATACAACCAAATATACCCTCACAAGTAATAAACTTTTGTATAATTAACAACATGTTCCTCCATTTGTTTTTAAGTGCCGTACTAGGAATTCCCTTCTTAAAAATAGTAGTGTCCATACCTAGATTTTTTAGAAAAATATTCCATTCTTCTCCATGAATTTCCACGTTCTTGAACCATCTTTCACTATTTTTTGGAATTTCTGTGGCTTCTGTTATGAAGGACTTTGTTACCGAAAAATTTATGTCCCCAATTTCTACCTCTGTCCTGTCAAAGGGTCTCGTGAAGGATTTGGAGACCTCCTTCACAAACTTCATATCAACGTTGCCTTGAAATTTTTTGATAAATTCCTCCTTTGTAATTGGTTTATGATAGAACTTTATTAGATGTCCATTCACAAGAAGAGGTACCTTTTCTTCATCAATTGTCCTTATCCTTATTGCCCCATTGTTAAAGAATTTTTTGATCTCATAAGGCCCAAGCCAATGAGTTTGAAATTTTCCTTGGAAGTCTTTGAAATTTGAATCGAACAAAAGTTCCCAGTCTCCTACTTAAATTTTTATTTCTTTTATGTATTTATTATGCCATATGGACCTTTGTTTCTAAACTAGGCTGGTTCTTTGAACTTCATCTTACCTGATATCATCAAGCTCATTAAGTTGCTATATTTTGTGCTTTTGATCTTATGATAAATCAAGTCCCAATATGGCTACTGTCTTGAAGGTTTTGATATAGAATTATATTGGAAACAAGAATTTATTCCCATAAACAAGTTCATAGGGAGTATGTCCTATTGTATTCTTCCATGTAGTTCGATAGGCCCATAAGACTTTAGGAAGCCTATCTGCCCAATACTTCCTATGTATATTTACAATATTTGTGAGGATTGCTTCGATCACTTTATTGGTGGACTCCACTTTTCCATTTTCCTGTGGATGATATGGAGTAGACTTTATATGTTTGATCTTATACTCTTCCATAATCCTCTACACCATCCTACATGTAAACTGAGATCCCTGATCTGTTACAATTTCCCTTGGGACACCAAAACAAGTGAAAATATCCTCAAGGAGAAATGAAACTACAACATTTTCATTAGAAAAAGAAATTGCTTTAGCCTGTACCCATTTAGTGACATAATTAGAGCAAAATAGAATGTACCTATTTTGTTTTAATGGTGGATTGATTGGTCCAAAAAAATCTAGAGCCCATTTCTCAAAGGGCTTTATGAGTACCTGAGGTTGTAAGGACATTTCATCTGTAGGAACAGGTTTCTGCATTCTATGACAATTTTCACACCTTTTGACATACTCCTTGGAATATTTAAAGATGGATGGCCAATAATATCGTAAATGAAGGGTTTTATAGGCAATCCTCTTATCAGAAAAGTGTCCACCAAAAGGTTCATCATGGCATGCCTTCAAGATTTCAGGTATTTCATCTTTTTGTACACATCTTATGATCATGAGATCTGGACCTATTTTATACAATTTCTCATTTATCCATGAGTATAATGCACCTGTTTGAATTATTTTTCTCTTTTCTCTTGGAAACAAGTATGCTGGTAATTTTCCTGTAGCTATATAGTTAGAAATGTCTACAAACCATGGAGATTTAGTAGATATTTCAAAGAGATATTCATCATGAAAATTATCCTCTACTGGATTATCATTATTGTTGTTTTACATTCTAGACAAGAAATCCACAACTGTGTTTTGTTTTCCAAGTCGGTCTAGAATGGTGATGTTAAATTCTTGCATGAGTAATAACCATCTTGTGATTCTGCCATTAGTGATAGATTTATTCATTAAATATCTAATTGTAGAATTATCTGTGTGAATAAAGGTTTCATAGCTGGTGATGTAGTGTCTAAAATTGTTAATAGCATGGAACAAAAACTAGAAACTCTCTTTTAGTAATAGTTTAATTTAACTCAGCAGGAGTCAAATTTTTTCTTTTGTAGTAAATGGCATAGGGGTTCAAATTTTTTTTTCCTAATAAAACTCCTAGAGATGTGTTTGAAGAATCTGTTGAAATATGAAAAGGTATTTTCTAGTTTGGTCCTCTTAATATAGGAGCCTTAGATATTTTTTCTTTTGATGTTTTAAGTGTCAATTGGAAATCAAGATTCCAACTAAATTCACAATCTTTTCCAAGAAATTTTAAGAGTGGGGATGCAATTTTCATGAAGTTTTCTATAAATATTCTATAGTACCCTATAAAACCTAGAAAAATTCCAACATCGTTTTGACAATTTGGAGTTGAAAATGAGGAGATGACTTCAACTTAGGATGAGTCTACTTTAATTCCATCCCTTAAAATGTGATGTCCCAGAACAATTCCTTCAGTAAACATCACAAATAAATTTTCATGACTTAGTGAAATATTTGATTCTTTACATCTTTTAAGAACTTTTTCCAAATTTTCAAGAGCCTCTTCAAAATAATTTCCATAAACTATAAAATCATCCATATACACTTCCACACAATCATGTATTAGATCATTGAAAATTACTAATACTTCTCTTTAGAATGTTGCAGGTGCATTGCATAATCCAAAAAGAAGTACTTGGTAAGCATAGGTTCCCCATGGACAGGTGAATGTGGTTTTGTCTTGGTCTTGAGGTGCTACTTGAATTTGATTGTAAGCACTAAAACCATCCAAAAAAGGGAAATATTTATTCCTCGCTAATGTATCCAATACTTGGTCTATGAAAGGAAATGGGAAATGATCTTTTAGAGTAGCCTTATTCAGTTCTCGACAATAAGTGCATACCCTCCATTTACCATTATTTTTAAGGATAATCACCAAGAGAGAAACCCACTGACTATCTGAAATTGGATAAATGAAGTTTACATTCAGAAATTTTTGCAATTCTTCTTTCACAATCGCTAATATTTGGATTCATCCTTCTTTGAGCTTGTCTGATAGGCCTATAGTTTTCTTTAATATAGATATAATGTATGCAAGTCTCATGACTAATTACCATCATGTCAGTGTACTCCCATGCATATGTAGAAGATTTTTTTGTAATGTTTTGATTAACACTTCTTGTTTGTTTTTTTCCAAGTTTTTGTTTATGTTTAAAGATTTTCCTGGAAATATTTCAATTACAGAGTTACCAAATTATTCCATAGAATATAAATACGTCTGTCTGGATGAAAAATGTTCAATATTAAATTGTTCTTGAAAATTATGATCATCTTCAGATTGTGAATATGTTTCAAATTTTTCTATTGAATTTATAATTTGACTTTCTTCACTAATATGAGAAATAGTAAAGAGAGTTTGTATATCATTGTCATAATCCATCCATTCTTCATTTTCTATTTCTGTAACCATTTTTACTGGAGGATATAGATGAATTTCTTTGTTGAATTACCATCATAAATAAACATATCACTAGATCTACAACTAATGAAAGCATCAACTATAGCTAACCAAGGTCTTCCTAATATCAATGGATGCCCCCTTAGGTTTTTATTGGGAGTTAAGATCATAAAGTCAACTGGATATTCCCAAGAGTCTAATGACATATAAATGTCTTCTAATACACCATCTAGCTTGATTACTGATATGTCTGCTAATTGCACTAATGTTGATGTATACTGAAGGTTTCAAAGCCTAAGTTGTTCCATGGTTTGTTTTCTCATGATGTTTATGGATGCTCCTAAGTCAATCAGTGTATTTTGAATCTCAATACCATTGATGTGCATTTTTACAACTGGACTTCCTGGGTCCAAATATTTTTGTATGTCTATTTTTCCCATCATAATGTCTGCACTTTTTCCTCCTAACTAAATTCTTTTTACTTCTTTTGTTTTCTTCCTGATTTTTTTATGCTCAACTCTCTTATTGTTTTAGCTAGGATAGGAATATCTTTAATGGCTTATAACAAAGGAATTTTGACACTAAAATTTTTCAATTCATCTAGAAAATCATAATTAGGAAACAAAATTTGTTTTTCTACCCTTGTCTTGATTTTTAGTCTTTCAGGGAAAGGAGGGTTATAAATAGATATTGAAGGTTGCTTTGGATTAGGAGTTAAGTTTATTGGATTTTCTTGTTTTTTATTTTGAGAATTTTGATTATGTTGAAGGGATGTCCCTTCTCCAGAATTTTTATTTTGTTGGAGAGAAAATTCTTCATCATGATCATCTTTTTCTTGAATAACAAAAGAAGGCTTTTTCCTTTCTAATATCCTACCAGATCTAAGTTCAAAAATTTTAAAATCTCATGGAGTGATCATATAAGATGGAAAATTTTGTCCTTATATGTTATAATAAGTTTCAGTATTTTTATTATTTGGGTTTGGTAATGGTTGGGCAGGTAGTTGATTTGGCATTTATGGAAATGACAATGAAAGTTGTGGGTTATGATTTTGGAATTGAGGTTGTTGATTATGTTGTGGAAAATGTTGGGGAGGATATTTTGGATAGGATTGTGGATATTGGTGATACTAAGAGTATCTGCCATAAGTATGTTTCATTCTTTGTGTCCAAGGTTGAGCCTGGGACCAATCTTGCTGCCATGATGAATTCCAATTGTTTGGTGGGTGCTAATTATACATTTTATTATTAAAACCTTGAGTTTGTGGCCCTTTCTATGGTATTCTAGAGACAAAACAAAGAGGTTCTACTCGATGTGGAGCTACTTCTTCTTGGAAAACAACCTTAAGACCTGGTATAGAGGGACATTTTTTCATTTCATGGTTTTCCGCACAAATAACAAAGGTCTCTATGACTTTTAAATCAAGAGGACATTCTCTTGAGACATGTTTATTTCTACATTTAGGACAAAAAATAGTTAAGGCATATGTTACACCATTTTTTTGTCATCTAACCTATTATCATTAGATGGACCCAAGTACATCATGTAAGACCAATTTTACTCCAAGTAAGATTGCTTTCACTATGAAAATAACTTAGTAAATCACCTTTATTAAGTTTTTTATGGCCTAAACAGGAAACCCCATAAGGAAATATTAAATAAATATATATTTGTTTGATTTTACTTAAGAAATAATTAGTTAAACAATAGTTTAATTAATATTTCTAGTTATATTTAACCCAAAACAAAGAAATTAATTAGATAAATCATTATTTATCTTATTATTTTCTAAACAATAATTGTTTAAATATTATTTAAATAATATTTCTTGTTAACTATGACTAATGCACCTTTAAATAATTAAATAAATCATTATTTATTTAATTATTACTCAACCATATCCTTTCAATGATAAATAAATCATTTATTTATTTATTATTACGTAATCACATCCTTAAGTTGATAAATAAATCATTTATTTATTTATTACTTACAAATAAGGGGATTTGACTCAAGTCAAAATCCTTTTCCCTCCAAAAAATGTAATAAAATATTCCATAAAAGTTGGATCTAGATTTGGTTAATAATATTTTAATTATGCACCAATCTATAGACTAACTCAATATTTTGTTATAAATAGAAGGGTTTTCCCTTTTTCATTTGTCACCTTTTGTTGCCTAAAGATCACTTTGGATCTCAACACTTGGTCTGGCTATTGATCCATAATCATAGCCATACTTTTCCATTTTTGTTTGGGTTTTCTACACCATCAAGAGAGAGAAGTTCTAAATATGAAGTGCTGAGGACTAACAAGAACCCATCCCATTGAGGAGAACAGGGAACACCCTCTTGCGTTTTCCTCTTAGGTGCCATTAATAAAATTATTCATTAGATATATTCTTGTCTTGTCTATTGGATCTATGGAGTAAATCTTATCTTTCTACTATTTAATGCCTTCTAATGCATAGATCTAGTTTTTTGCAGCATTTGTCTTGATCATCTAATTGCAGATCTGAAGATATTAGCAGTCATTTCTACTGTTAGGGCTATAATTTATGCGTAGATAAAGTGGTATTTTTTCGTCCACTTCAAATAAAGATTCATACTAACAACTAGCGACTCCACATGGGTTTACCATTACGATCACTGTCGTTTTTCTGATCTTTGCATATCCAGCTACTTTTGACCCTAAGATTTCTCTTCATCCCCTTTTTTTGCTTATTCTTGATGTTGTTTTTAAACAATAAAACCCTAAAATGATAAAAATTATAACTTCTGCGTGTTTTCAGACCCATTGCGTAGGTGAACGACATCAGCCGTAGTTGAGACAACAAATTTTTCTGAAACTTGCCATCGAGAGTGCCAGAAGTGCAGGTCACACTTTTCTGCCCAAAACCTATGACCTGGACCTCCAGGGTGCACTTTACTACCCAAAAAGTGCGACCTCTACTGAAAACAGGCCAAAAACTGCGACCTAGACTTTCCGCAGGGATTTTTCTGAAAGTTTTTTGGGTTTTGTTGAGCCTTTGTTCAAGGTTATCTGACCACTGTCTCTGCCCGTTTTGGACCTGTACTTGTTCTGTTTCACTCAACTAAGTGGGAACCTAGCCCCCTAAGGCTTCAGTACCCTCCATTTTTTGTGGAAGAGTGTTTGCTGTTGCAGGTTGTCTAAAATTTCAGAGTCTCCAGTGATTTTTTCATATTTGATACGTCATTTTCAGATCCACTTTAGATCAGCTTGTTATCATCCAAATCTTCCCATTTAGCTTTGTTTTGGTTTGTCATTAGGGGGCACTCTGCTTCCCTCCCAGAGATAGCCTTTCGCCACCTCATTTTACAACAATTTTCCTCTGATTTGTTGTTGTTTTTTGCACCAATTTCCAGTAGATTTTGTCTTTTAGATCTCTGTCCCTCTTGACCAAAGATCTATTAGCCTTTTTTAGTGTGTTTAGATTAGTTTTTTACTCGCCTATAGACTATTTGTTGAGAGGCCCACTTTATTGGGTTTATATTATTGCATTATCAGCTGTTTATTTTATGTTTTGCAGGCCTATATACTGTCATTTGCAGGTTTATTTACAGCTAAAATTAAAATACTGAAATTTGCAGGTTTATATACTGAAAATTTTTCTTTTTCTCTACAAATATCTAGGTTTAAAAATTAAAATTTACACACTTTTACACACACACCCTAAGTGAAAGAGGGCTTGGTTAACACCACCAAGCAAAGAAACTAAAAAATTGAAATCAATTGATCCTGCACCTCTCTGCCCTTGTTTCGACATTGTAATCAGTTGATATGGCACCTCCCTGCCCTTGTCGGTCTATTTTTCCTTGGTGCCGTGCATGTTTCTTCATTTATCAACCTCCCATGGGCTTTGATTTTCCACAGGGATGGGCCAACACCTCCTGCACATCTTCCCCTCTTGGTAGCACATATCCAGGGTGCAACATGCCTCCTCTCTTTGCCCAACCTCCCGCATACCACATTGTTACCAAAAATTTTCTATCTGGTACCCCCTATGATGAGATTCTCATGATGAAATACGATCAACCTTAAACCATAAACATCAATCTTTAGACTCGGTCCCATTAGTACAAGAAGCCTCCCGCTACGTCTGTCCCCGAGCCGCCTCCTTCAGTTTCTATAGAGCCTCCTTTGACACCTAATGGCCCCTTTAATATCCCTCAGCCTAGGGTGAAGGTTCATACCAAGATCCCTAAGGGTCCATTACGCCAAAATGTTGCTTCTGGAAAAGCCGCCCATTCGTATAACATAGTTAATGATTTGGCACAATCCCCTGTTGCCATTTGAACACTGGAACTCCTCCAGTCATGCCCTTCACAACAAAAATCTCTTCTGTCTGCCATGGGCACTGTAGACCCTTCCGATGATTGATTGATTATCTTTGATGTTGACCGATCAGAACATCCTCCTCTCCCTGCTTCTGTTGCTTTCCAAATCCCAGTCAAGATCCAGAACGCCAACATTTCTCGGTGCATTATTGATGAGGGGGAATCCACCTGTGTGATGTCTGCTTCAGTTTGGAAACAACTCGGATCTCCTGAGTTGGCCCCTTCCATGATCACTATCTGAGCGTGGGATGGCCACGCCTCCAAGCCCATTGGCTTATTCCGCAATTGTCCTATCACTCTTGTGGGCAAGATGGTTTGTGTTGACGTAGAAGTCATAGATGCCCCCTTGGATTACAACATTATTTTGGGTTGTAGCTACACTTATGCGATGTCTGCTGTCCCTTCTGCGGTTCACTGCAAGATGTGATTCCCCCATAATGGAAAGATAGTCACCATTGAACAGTTGACATATTACGAGCTGAAATCTCATACCTCCCCTGAGTCCACTATCTCTTCGGTGGCCAACAAGAAAACAATTGACCCTTTGACCAGTGTCTCACCTAGCATCTACAAGGAATCCTCCTTGCTTGATACTTTCCCTATTATTCCCCCTCCTATCTGTGATCCCAGCTCATCGAATGTTTTCATGATGCAATCGTCTCGGGCTTCTCTCAAGAGGCCTGCCTCGGCTAGTTAGCAGCACCATCACCCTCCGCAGCCATCTCCTAGCCCTTTGATGCAACCTCTTGGACCTCCTCCTCCTGGCCCTTCAATTGGTACTCATGAGCCTATTTATCCTCCTGGGTCGGTTCCTCTAGGCCTTAACCATTTAGGAGCCGTCCCACCTGGCCATTACCCCTCCAGTCAGATACCATTCCTAGTCCCTCCACCAGGCATCTATATGGCACCTGTCATGGCCACCCTCTCTCTTCCTAACTTGACCATTAGGCTCTCAGTTTTGTACCTTGATCCTCCAACCGCCACTCCACCAGGTCAACCTAAACCTTATCTTTCTTTGACCTCGGTTCAATCGGTCCCCCTAACTTCTCCCGTTGTCACAGTGCCTCAACCACCTCAACAAGAACCACCTCTTGTTGCGACCGCTTCGGGTAAGAAGGGAAAAGCTTGCAAAAGGGCCTCAATGGAAAAAGCGGCCCCAACTGACCCTGCACCTCCTTCGCCTCCAAATCCCTATGCTTTGTGTGATGTCATCGATCATGCCAACCATACTTGTCCTGAGTTGCCCCTCATCAATCCCATGGTTAATGTCATGTTCCCTAAGTCGATGGTCCCTGAAACCTCTACTTCTTCATCGACCATTACCAAGAACAACAAGACTATTCACACCAAACACTCTTGTGCTTTGCGTGGTCTCCATGGCCATTACTCTCATCATTGTCCCCGCCTTACACATTACCGTGCCTCTTTAGAGGTAGTTCGAGAATACGAGATTGAATAGAACTAATCTGCTTCTCCTGTACTTGCACAGTATGTCACGGGCCAAACCGGGGGTTTACCCGCTCCTATTGACATTCGCCCCCTGATGTCGACATGACGGAGCATGCAGCCACCATCCTCTACCTTTCATTATCCTTGATACCCTCGATAGAAGCTCCCTCTAAATCTTCTCTTGTTGTTTCACTTGACCTCCTTTCAGCAAACACCTTGGGCTCAACATCAATAGATCCTCTATCTGCTTGTTCTTCCGTCATCTCCTA
Organism: Pinus albicaulis; assembly: GCA_034641835.2. NCBI lineage: Eukaryota > Viridiplantae > Streptophyta > Pinopsida > Pinales > Pinaceae > Pinus > Pinus albicaulis. Next base: position 1,073,411,598 of record CM076581.1, on the reverse strand, counting down.
CACCGATGCACATGTGAGTTTTTCTTCTCATGATGATGAGTCAGGTAGCCTCGCCGTGTCATGTGGTCTCTCTTCCTCCGGTCTTTCCATCGCCCATTATGACAAAAAAATCATGGAAACTACATCCACCCCTGACTCCAACTCTCCTGCCCATAAACACGATGCCATCATCCATACCGTTGGTGACTTATGCAGCTTGAGCTTAAGCTACATCTCCCATAGCTCCCACATTTCCCCTCATCGGCAGCACTTGGGAAGTAGACATCCTACCCAGATCACTCCCTTCGACAGAGTGCATTCAATTTCTACTATGCGCTCAGGCATCCAACATTGTTCTTTACCCTCCCATTTATTGTCTTGTGAACCTTTCAGAGGGACACCCCATCGACACCTTATATCGGTTTTGCCGATGGTGCAAGTCGCTGCTCCCAGAATTTAGCCTCGGCAGGTTCGGCCATTTTTACCCCTTTGCAGGCTCTTGTTCTTTCAAACGGTGTATGCATTGGTACTCCTACCAATAATCAGGCTGAATATGATGTTGTACGAGGTTTATTAGCCAATACCCTTTCACACCGCATCCTCCACCTTCATGTTCATTTAGATTCCTTGCTTCTTGTCATGCAATTGAATGGTGTATATCGTGTGCATAATCCTATCATTTTCAGAAGATATTTACGAGTGAAGATTTTAATGCATGAATTAAAAATCATTACTTTCAGTCATGTACCTAGAGCAGAAAACCACTATGTAGATAGCATTGCAAACCATATTCTAGATTGGAATTTAACACACACATTTAACACAAGACAATAACATAAAAATATCAAAACGATGCATATCCATAGTATGTGTCGTATAAAATATTTTAGAGTTCATCAATTATAATACATATGACATGCCCATAGCATGTTACTAAAAAATAAAAAATGGGGGCATCACAAGCCCCTACACACTAATCACTATCTGAAGGATCCCGAGCCAATGGCTCTGCCCCTGTAGCTTGTAGATCACGAACACTCTATACGACCATCACCATGCGTCGCATGAACCCTCGCCATTCCGAGGGTACACCAATACATGGCTCTATGTACTGGTCATCTAAGTCTTGCCATCCGCGCTCCAAAACACCGATCAGAAGCCTCTCACATCTATGGCGGATGTCCTCCGGAAGGGCTGCTGCATCCTCATTTTGCTGCACCCTTGGTCCAGTAGATCCTGCGGCCCTTGATACTACAGGATGCCCCATGTACCCAGCCAGTTTGACTGGCACTGTATTTTCATACCAAAATTAAAAGAATCAGTACTACATACAATATTCTAAAAAATTTACATGCACATAAAATATTAGCGATGTGGCACTTACCATCTGGTCCCCATATACAACTAGGGGGAAGTGGCAGATTTGGGTCCCCACAATAACTCATCCTACTATAGGGATAGTCGTCTATATACAACGGCATCTGATCCCAATGAACAAAGAAATCAGGATGAAACACTCATCCAACTGCTCCACCTCCTCCTCTACACAGTAGTCGCCCCCACTAGCGCATCCTAGGCTCTCTCGGGCCCCCATCTAGGAGCTGTATGTGAGGTCAAAGTGTCGGGATCTTCTCAAAGAAGAAAGAGCACAAAACTATACCATACACACAATCATGGTTCACTTACTGCTTACATAGCGACACTTGTCATTTCAATGACGACAGCATCATTTGGGCCCACCCATGGTAGGTCCCACTCAAGACACTCTCCACCAACATCATCTGTCCCCCTGTAATGTGATGGAGAGCCTAGTTGCCCAGGATTCGCAGCACTGCTATGGCCACAACACAGGTCTATAACCTCTCCAAATCCCCGATGGGTATCCGAGTCTCCTTGACTTAGAGACCTGGATGATAATGGCACTCTACAAACTCTATGATATTTCACCCATGCGGTAATACTGGCTGAGTATTCCCTACCATCCCAAGTGGTGGGAGACCAGTCAAGAAATATATATCCTAGACCATCAACTCGATCTGGTGCCCCTGCACTATAAAGACCTCATGGTCCAGGTCCTAGTAGCTGAAAATCCGGGCCAACAAGGGTTCCCCAGCTCTCATCAAAGGGTTCTCCACAAACTTCAGAACCCCAAAGCCGGACAACACACTACGAACACCCTGATCCTCCCAGATCTCTGACTGCAATGCGCCTAGGTCTCTCTCTCTCCAGTTGATCCTTAATTCTGCCATACCTACACAAAACCATCATATCAATCATTATGCAGATAGGAAAGACTGTTTCTCATAAAAAAAACCTAGTGCTCAGCCAAAAAACAACACCAAAACACCCCTCTCGGATAGGTTGCACTTTTGAGGCCCTAACCTTGGATAGGTCTCACTTATCTAGCCAAAACCTGCTACCCAAGTCACAGTTTCTGCCCCAAAAAGTGTGACCTAGCCGTGAGGAGGAGTAGAGGGATTTTACTGAGCATTAGGGACCTAATCTGAACTTTTAATCCACCGAAAAGAAAGAGTAGGGTTATTCCTCTTACCTGGAACTGACAGCTCTTGATTCCAACAATTAGTTTGTCCGCTATGATCACCGCAAGATTTAAGGCCTTCTCTCATCTCCACATTCACCACAGCTCCACATGCAAATGAATTAATTTGGAGGGAAAATGGGTTATTAAAAAAGAAACCCCTGTTTCTTCTTTCGCTTGCCGTGATCCAACTGTAGCTTCGTTTACCAAAATTTCTACACTGTTGGAAATCTCTCACTGAGCCCTCAAATGGGTATATATTAGTTTCTAATGATTTGATACTTCATCAGGACACATTTTCCCAAGAAGCACCACTTCACCCTTCCAAAAAAATCAAATTTCTTCACTTGCAACACTTGTACCAGGGGCACCATGTTGCCTCCATACTTGTCCATGCTCGTGTCGACTTTCATCATGAGTCACCATTTGGTACTCATGCTTTTATGGTCCCCATCGGCCCCTGTTTATATGTGGTAGCACCATCGAGTCACCCTTGTTTAGAGCATCTGAGTTGAGTCATCACTGCTTTCATGGAGTCTATCCCAAGTCCCTTTTACATCTCATCATAGTCCCCCGTCATACATTGCTTGGTCCCTCTCTCATGTCACAAATTATGTCCTTAAGTCCGGCTATCCCCTATCCCTCATAGTGTTGTGTCAGTTGCTGTGAGGTCATCTGTGCCCTTTATGCTCTAACAAGGGAAGTCGTCTGTTCACTATTATTTCCCCTCCATTTCTTCATCATCATTGGTGTCAGTCTGTCAGTTACTCTACTATTTTCTCTCATGCCCAAGTTGAGGATCTCTTATTGCCTCACCTATGGCAGACCTCCTTCTGTCGACATCAGCTCATTTATTCTAGACAACATGTCTAGAGGGCAGTGTACCTTGGATCTAGCTTCCACTCTAGCTCGATGCCTCAGATCAGGCAAAGGGACTCTTTATTACCCTTTGACTTGATCTTTTCTCAGCTCCAGATCCTTTCAGCATGATTGAGATCCGTATACTCGATGGTTCCATGATGTAGCAGTTGACATCGATTATTCTTGAGTGTGTGTGAGATGTCCCAGCCCTCATGAGGCGGTGACCCTACAGGTAGCCCCCCACACACTCGGATGACCTCTTCATCACAGCCTTCGATGCAGGTACATACATTTGATGATGTCAGCCTTAACCGCTCGCAGCATCATTTTTTTTGCATGTATCAGTCAGATTTTCAGAGCCGTTTCCTATTTTTAGGGGCATCTGGGATGAATTTGTATCTCATGTACTCAGTTATTGTTGTACAAGTCCTGGCTATTATCCCAAGCACAATATGTATATGGGATTCATTATCATGTTATTTATTTGCCTCATGTTTATGCCAGCATATGCTTTATTATTGCGTTTTGTGGTTTTTCGGGTGCCTTAAGGTCTTTACTATTGCCTCGGTGGGCATAGGTATGCCTCCTCCGCCGCCTATAGCAGGTACTCACTCAACAAGACTTGTTGCACCTGCAAGTCACCTCCTTAGGGTCTAGTTCTTTCAGCACTTTGGTTTACCTTATACTTCACTCTCTTTGACTTCCCCTTCGATGTCTAGTGATTGAGTTCTTACAACGTACTTTGGTCATACGATTAGCTCCTAATGCTCACATACTGGGGGGCAATTTGTTACACCATTTTTTGGTCATCTAACCTATTATCATTAGATGGACCCAAGTACATCATGAAAGACCAATTTTACTCCAAGTAAAATTTATTTTACTATGAAAATAACTTAGTAAATCACCTTTATTAAGTTGTTTATGGTCTAAACAAGAAACCCCATAAGGAAATATTAAATAAATATATATTTGTTTGATTTTCCTCAAGAAATAATTGGTTAAACATTAGTTTAATTAATATTTATAGTTATATTTAACCCAAAACAAAGAAATTAATTAGATAAATCATTATTTATCTTATTATTTTCTAAAGAATAATTGTTTAAATCTTATTTAAACTATATTCCTTGTTAAATATGACTAATTCACCCTTAAATAATTAAATAAATCATTATTTATTTAATTATTACTCAACCATATCCTTAAAATGATAAATAAATCATATATTTATTTATTATTACTTAATCATATCCTTAAATTGATAAATAAATCATTTATTTATTTATTATTTACAAATAAGGGGATTTCACTCAAGTCAAATTCCTTTTCCCTCCAACAAATATAATAAAGTATTCCACAAAAGTTGGATCTAGATTTGGTTAATAATATTTTAATTATGCACCAATCTCTAGACTAACTCAAAATTTTGTTATAAATAGAAGGGTTTTCCCATTCATTTGTCACCTTTTGTTTCCAAAAGATCACTCTGGATCTCAACACTTGGTTTGGCTATTGATCTATAATCATAGCCATACTTTTCCATTTTTGTTTGGGTTTTCTACACCATCAAGAGAGAGAAGTTCTAAATTTGAAGTGTTGAGGACTCACAAGAACCCATCCCATTGAGGAGAACAGGGAACACCCTCTTTTGTTTTCCTCGCAGGTGCCATTAATAAAATTATTCATTGGATATATTCTTGTCTTGTCTATTGGATCTATGGAGTAAATCTTATTTTTATACTATTTAATGTCTTCTAATGCATATATCTAGATTTTTGCGGCATTTTTCTTGATCATCTAATTGCAGATATGAAGATATTAGTAGTAATTTCTGCTGTTAGGGCTATAAGTTATGCGTAGCTAAAGTGGTCTTTTTACGTACACTTCAAATAAAGATTCATACTAACAACATGAGTTTAAACTTTCTTCTTTTTTTGTAATTTTAGGGTGTCTATTTTTTCACTAAGACTCCCTAAGATATATGTTTTAAATTCATCAAGCATATTTCGAGTTTCTACCCTACTTACTGTTCAAGTTGTAGATTTATTCACTCTAGAGAGAATAAGATATCTTGTATTTTTTTCGTTTTATGACTTTCCTCTCGAAAGATGAATGCATAATTCAATAATTTTAGGTAATGATAGTTGAGAGATATCCCCTTTTCCCATCATATTAAGAATGTATATCCATTCATCTCTGATGGTTTTCAATAAGAGAGCTTTTAAAGTATCTTGATCCAAAATTTTCATTTGAGCTCTTTTTAACTTGTAACCAAACCTTTCAATCAAGTATTCCAAGTTTTCATCCTATTTTTTCATCATTTTAGATACTTCATCCTTCTGATTAATAGGTGTGCAATAATCCAGAAATATTTGTAAAAATGTACTTTTATGTAATGTTCCTTTTTCAGGAATATTGTCAAGCTGCTCAATGGGAACACTGTATAAGGAAAAATATGAAAATAAAATGCAGAAAAAAGCTTGGTTCCCCTTGAATATACTGTTTGGGACTTAAATATGGATTTTCATTACAAAAAAATCAACTTAGATTTGCTAAACAGATCTCCCAAAAACTGGTATCGGTGAGATATTTCCTCTTAAGACATTTACAATCAACAATATGATCTAAACCAGAGATTGAATGAAGGGGAATTTACTAAATATTTCACCTTTACAAGAAAGGATGAGATCCAGAGGCTAGCTATCCCTTTTCAGACTCTGTCTATAGACTCTTGTCGAGAGGTAATATCCCAAAAGGGTTTACTCAACAAATCATGCTTGAAAAATGAATTATTCAGGTATGATGGATTCAGATACCATAAAATATGTTTTAAAATTCTCAAAAACCAATATAAAGAATAGCAACACTCTTTACTCATATTTTAACATCAGAAAGATGGGGAAAAGCAGCTTTTTATGCGCTAAAATAGGTGTAGAAGAAACTCTGCGTAAAATGAAGGGTCAAGGTTATGTAATATGTTATATTAGATTAAGAGGGACTCACATGTCGAATTTAAAAAAAAAAAAATAAGTTTTTCTATGTTAAACAGTTCCTCCTTCCCGACTAGTCAAGAAAAACCATGATTTCCCATGACCTAAATTATGCAGAAAAGTGTTGAAGCTTGGGTAGCGTAATTTCTAAAGGGCTTGGATGAGTTTATGCAGAAATTTTAGTATGCAGGTCCATAATAAGATTCATATGAATTATATAGAGAAAAAAAAACATTTCTATGAAGGAAAACCCCCAAAATGAGTTGCTGCCACACATGGAAAAAGACTGCAGACTATATCAAAATTATTTTTCAAGAGACTCAGCTGCTATAAGTGAAAACTAAGATCTATGATAGATCTATGGCTGAAAAATTAGATCCATACCAGATCTGGAAACTACTCAGCGTCCTCTACAAGATCCCCTTGGGATTTCATCAAAATAATGCACGAAGAAGTGTAGCTCTGACTTATAAGCTAAAAAAATGCAGAATACTCAGAATTTCTGAAGATGAATTTTATTATACATGAAATAAGATCTGAAATAGCATGAAACATCAGCTACTATAAAGAATTACAAAGTGAGAGGCAAGCCTCAATCACTTGAGAGAAGATTTTCACAACAACTAAATTTACATGAAAGCCCTGGATGCAGAAAGCACAGTTCATGAGAGGGACTGCGCAGTAGCTCTAGAGAAATGAAGAAAATTATATAAAATACATATCTGAATACAAATAAGAGGGAGATCCTCTTCCGGGTGGTCACAAGACACCCTCCTTGAGAGAGATCTCCTCCAAAACACTAGATCTCTATAGATCTAGGATACTAATTGCTGAAACTCAAGCAGTTGCAAAACCCTCAACAGGATCAGCGCTGCTATTGGAGATGGAGCTTGGTCTTCAACCTGATAGTGGCTCATTTCAGTACATTACCCTCCAAGAGCTACTCAAGGAAGGAGGGAGGATTCCTAAACAGGAAATCCTCTTCCCTTAGGCTAAACAACCAAGAGATCTAGAGTTTCTCAAACAACTTCTATTTTGAAAATCCTTTAACAACCTTTACATGAGCCCTCTCCTCCTTTTTATAACTTAAAGGTGTGCACAAACCCTAAACCACCTCAAACGAATTGCCCCTTTTCACACTGATGTCCTCCTTATAGAACTGCGTAGTTTGTCTAGGAGGTTCAATGAATCTGGACATAACTGAGATTTGGTCCTATTGACCCACTCAAATCTCTCAATACTGTTTCACACACAAGTGGATTTTATTACAAAGGCCCAAATTTATCCCTTTTCACATTGGGCATGTATTTATTCTTTGATTTAAGGAGTTTTTCATGTCCTCCTTTACATTTTATTCCTCAATCATGAAATGCAAAAATAAACAAGGAAAAATTAATGTTCCAATTAGCTGAAGCTAATTTAGGAACATTACAGTCTCCCTCTCCCAAATGTTTCTTGTCCTCAAGAAACTGCAAGGAAGAACCGAATTTTTACTTCCCCTTCTATGGCCTCATCAATGCATCGCACCATGGCTGAAAATGGTAAGCAATGAATCTTCCCTCCAATGACCTTCTCCAAGTGCAAGATAGCAAGTGTACATCATGAGAATTGAGAGGTACAAGTGGTGATATTCTTGTTGCGCCATGGCATTATCAGGTAGGAGTGATGAAGAGCATGGGGAATAATTTTCCCAATGAGTGTCTCCCACACCCATGCTATCATCCAAATAAAAGGATCCATTCTTGATAGCTCATAGAAACAATTATTAATCCCCATGATGTGCATTGAGTAGGGGCTACAAGGCTAGAAATGAGGAATGAATATACCCAACTCACACTGTCCCTCTTCCCATTGTTGATGGATGTGGAGTTGTGGATCTTGGGTTGCAAAAATGTGGTCACCATGAAGCCAAAAGGAATTTGAAACTTCATGATCTCCTTCATTGATTTCAGTGAGCCTCCTTGCCCACCCTATTAGGCATATAGTGAACAATTTAACTTCACCACATGTGCTCCAAAAGACATGTGGACTAAGTGCCATATGATGCGCTGGATCGTGACAATAGTCCCTCCCTTGAGACCAGTGCTGTCCATCATCTTGCTGCCTCAAGTCATGATACCATAAGTGGCCATCCCACCACTTGCTTGCTGAAATAAGCTTCTTCAAAGCTTGGAAATGATAGAGGAAAATAAGTGTTGGCTGAATGGAGATCAAGAAAAACATGTCTTGCTCTAATTCGTCCCATGTGAGAGGCTCCCCTTCATGATACAAACTCAATACATGACCCTTTGTAGAATATGATACAATGTACCATGCAGCAACCACAAAAAGTTCCCTCCTCTTCTTGAAACTCAATTGAATCTGGGAGAGTGCATTCCCAATGGATACATTCATCCAATGTATCATTCCTCCTCTCCCACATATGCTCCTCATAAAAATAGAAATATCAACAACATAGGGAGCAAGAATAGAATTCATGTTGGCTGCCATATGCAACAAAGGTGAAGGGAAATGATCCCTCATATGTAACCAACGCAGTTTGGACCTCAACTGCAATAGAGACCGCTGAAAAATGTGGTTTTCCAACCACTTGCATGCTACCCCAATCTCTTCATAAGCTTGGAGGAAATAATTGATGGATGAGGCAATGCGATCATTTCCTCCAAAGACAAATTTCTCCCCGAGTCCTCCTAGGGAGTGGATATCAACACTGCTCATGGCCTCAAGTAGACCATGCATTCTCAAAGTAAGAATGCTCCTCCTTGGAGCAACATCCTGCACATATGTAGTTAAGGGATGGATGTATACATGAGATAAATCAAAATAATAAACGCCCTTACTACAAATTTTTCTCATGCAATGGGAGAAGCTCATAGATGAGCCTCCTTCCATTCTCAAAGAGAAGAGAGAAAACTGTAATAACTCTTCCCAAGAGTCATGTTCATGCATAGCTCCCATGCCAAATGTAGATGTGGGAAGGCTGCTATCCTTCCCCTGCTTTTCCTGCCACAATGCAGAAACTGAAATGAGAGTGGGTGTGGATGATGTTGAAAGACTGCTTCTCTCCTCTTTGAGCCTACCTAAGACTCTCAACGTTGCATCAAGACCTCCCAAGGTCTCCACTTATCTGAAATCAATGGGAAATGCCTCACCATGTGAAGCCTTCACCTCTTCTTGCTGATCAAGTGGCCTTCTTGGTGCAATGTCTCTAGGAAATGAGACATCATCTAGTGATGACTGAGTACATGAATGGAGAAATCCCTCCATGCTTCCACTACGCAATCCAATCACCTCTTTAGGTGCATCAACCTTCTGCAATAGATAGGAATGAGATTAGCCCTCTTCCCAATCTTCTCTCAGTATCCTCATGCTTTTGCACCTTCTCCATCTCAAGGGCTTGTGAAATGCAGCCCCTTTGATATCTCCAAGGGAAGATCTTATTCCTCCCTTACTACTCTTGCACAACACAGTGCAACTCTGTTGTTCAACATCACATAGAAATGTAGATCTCTCCATGCAATGGGCTGAAATGAAAACAAATGAATTCTTGACCATACCTTGGTGAAATGTAGAAGCAAGAAATTCTTCTACCACTATGTAGTCTTCCTCCATTAAACATGAAGGCTGCTCCTCCAAGGTTGTGCCAGCGCTGGTACAAGTCTCTACCCCCTCAAACTCCTTGATATTTTCTTGAATGTCCTTCAAGGTCTAGAAAAAGAGTGGGGGAATCTCTTTTTCTGTCATTCCTTCTTCTTCTCCTCTTTCGCTCAGCAAGAAAGTAGGGATGTGACAACATTTTAAATCAGTTTGTGTGGATGAATTCTCACACACATCATAAGAAGTACTGGGTACTCCTTCATCTTCCTGAAATTCTCTAGGAATTTTACTGTAGCTTCTTCTGCTTTGAAACCCTCTTGGAGTTTCATTGCACCTTTATTCTTCCATTGGTTGAACCTCCTTGGAGAGGCCCTTTTCTGATCTGCAAATGGATGAAATTAGTCTCATCCTCTCCATCATTTTTCTCTTTATTTCTTGGGCTTTGAAAGCCACAAGTTGAGCCAAGAAAGGAGCTCTGATACGACTGTAATGTTCCCTTTTCAAGAATATTGTCAAGCTATTCAATGGGAACGATGTATAAGGAAAAATATGCAAATAAAATGCAGAAAAAATCTTGTTTCCCCTTGAATATATTGTGTGGGACTTAAATATGGATTTTCATCTGAAACAAATCAACTTAGATCTGCTAAACAGATCACCAACAAACTGGTATCAGTGAGACATTTCCTCTTAAGACATTAACAATCAACAATATGATCTAAACCAGAGATTTACTGAAGGGGAATTGACTAGATATGCCACCTTTACAAGAAAGGATGAGATCCAGAGGCTAGCTGGCCGTTTTCAGACTCTGTCTATAGACACTTGTCGAGACGTAATATCCCAAAAGGGTTTACTCAAAAAATCATTCCTAAAAAATGAATTATTAAGGTATGATGGATTTAGCTACCATAGAATATTTTTTAGAACACTTAGAAACTAATAGAAAGAACATCAGCACTCTTTACTTAGCTTTTAACATCAGAAAGATGGGGAAAAGCAGCTTTTTATGCACTAAAATAGGTGTATAAGAAAATATGCGTAAAATGAAGGGTCAAGGTTATGGAATATGTTATATTAGCTTAATAGGGACTCACATGTCCAATTTAATCAAAAAAAAAAAAAAGTTTTTCTATGTTAAACAGTTCCTCCTTCTCGACTAGTCAAGAAAAACCTTGATTTCCCATGACCTAAATTATGCAGAAAAGTGCTGAAGCTTGGGTAGCGTAATTTATGAAGGGCTTGGATGATTTTATGAATAAATTTCAGTATTCAGGTCCAAAATAAGATTCATATGAATTATATAGAGAAAAAAATACATTTCTATGAAGGAAAACCCCCAAAATGAGTTGCTGCGACACATAGAAAAAGACTGCAGACTATATCAGTGTTATTTTTTAGGAGATTCAAATGCTGTAAGTGAAAAATAAAATCTATGACAGATATATGGCTGAAACATCAGATCCATACTAGATCTGGAAACTACTCAGCCTCCTCTACAAGATCCCCTTGGGATTTCATCAAAATAATGCATGAAGAAGTGTAGATCTGACTTATAAGCTAGAGAACTACAGAATACTCAGAATTTCTGAAGATTAATTTTATTATACATGAAATCAGATCTGAAATAACATAAAACATCAGCTATTATAAAGAATTACAAAGTGAGAGGCAAGCCTCAATCACTTGCGAGAAAATGTGCACAACAACTGAATTTACATGAAAGCCCTGGATGCAGAAAAAGTAGTTCATGAGAGGGACTACGCAGTAGCTCTAGAGAAATGAAGTACATTCTATAAAATACAGATCTGAAAACAAATAAGAGAGAGATCCTCTTTCAAGTGGTCACAAGACACCCTCCTTGAGAGAGAACTCCTCCAAAACACTAGATCTTTGTAGATCTAGGATACCACTTGCTACAACTCAGGCAACTGCAAAACCCCCAATAGGATCAGTGCTGCTACAGGAGATGGAGCTTGGTCTTCAACCTGATAGTGGCTCATTTTAGTACATTCTCCTCCAAGAGCTACTCAAGGAAGGAGGGAGGATTCCTAAACAAGAAAACAACCAAGAGAGCTAGAGTTGCTCAGGCAACCTCTATTTCGAAAATCATTCAACAACCTTTACATGAGCCCTCTCCTCCTTTTTATAACTTGAAGGTGTGCACAAACCCTAAACCACCTCAAATGAATTGCCCCTTTTCACACTAATGTCCTCCTTATAGAACTGCGCAGTTTGTCTAGAAGGTTCAATGAATCTGGACAGAACTGAGATTTGGTCCTATTAACCCAATCAAATGTCTCAATCCTGTTTCACACACAAGTGGATTTTATTACAAAGGCCCAGATTTATCCCTTTTCACATTGGGCATGTATTTATTCTTTGATTTAAGGAGTTTTCCATTTCCTCTACATTTTATTCCTCAATCATGATATGCAAAAATAAACAAGGCAAAATTAATGTTCCAATTAGCTGAAGCTAATTTAGGAACATTACATTTTCATCCCATCCCAAGTCCTAATAGATTGTGTTATAAATCCCATGAACCATTTTAAAGTTGTACCCTTGAGTGTTGCAAGAAATAGTTTCAATTTATGAGAGCCTTGTAAGCAGTCATATGATCTACATAAAACCTCAAATTCAAATAGAAATGTTTCAAGATCTTCAGTCCTTAATCCATGGAAATTGGGAAGGATGGAAGGTGAAATACTTCTCGTTGTGGCATTTGTATCCTCATTAACTATAGAAAATACAACATACTTATGGTCTTCCCTATTTTCTTCTCTTCCTCTACCTCTTCCTCCACCTTGTCCTCCACCTCTTATTCCTCCTCCTATTCTTAAGGAATATCCATTCAGAACTTCTCCTTCTCCTTCTCCTTCTCCTGCCATTGTAGATTCCTCAGCGCTAATGTAGGGTCCTAACTGTAGAGCTATTTTTTCTTCCTCTAGTTCTTCTATCAATGGGATATTAAAGAAAGTTTCTTCTTCTTCTTCCTCACTAGACATTTCTAACACTTAAGATAGAATATGTTCTCCTGTAGAGGTGAAAAAGGTTAGTATTACTGTTTGAGATCTAGGATCTTCTTCTTCTAAGACTTCCTCAGTAGATGAAGTTGGAGAGTATCTTGGTTGGATTTATGACCTTAAGACTTTAGGGAGTCTATGTCTTGTTGTGAAAAATGGAATATGAGTTTGAGATGGTGGTGTGGCACTTTTTGGTCTTGGCGGAGTGAGTGGTGTTGCTGGAATCAAACTTATGCCTCTAGCTATGAATCTACCAGTAGAGTCTCTTTCTCTACACATATCATTTTTATTTTAGATGTAAGAAATATTTCTTCCTAATTACGGTTCCCCGACAATGATGCCAAAATGTTCAGTCAATTTAATGTATTAAATTGCTATCATAAATTATCGACCGAGGTTAGTAATCTGATGAAGTGTGGTGCACTATATATGCTTAGATGCCCTTCTTTCTTACTTTGTTGTGTATTTTTATATATTTTTTTTGGGGGGTTTGTATTTTATGCCTAACGTTAAGAAATGAAAGTGATTTAAGGAATGAAATCTTTAAATTATAGGGAACAACTAAATCTGAAGGAAATTTAATGATGAAAACTTAATCTTAAAGAAGGAAGAAAAGGAAATGTTATTTTTACTCTAAGAAAAGGAATTTATTTGAAAATTACTCTTAATGAAATGAATGAAATATAAAATCTAAAATAAGGAAGAAAATGAAATGTTATTTAACTAATCTACTTTGCATAAAAATAAATCAAACTTTGGATGGTTAAAATATGAGCTATGTTAGACTATTCTAGGCCAGAAAAACATCTATGGAAAACATATAACTATACTTATTCTTCATTCAAACATTTCATTTTTCTAAATCTGATTGAATTCTACTGATATTTAAATGATGTTATAGCTATAAACATAGTGAAAATAAAACCATATCCTACCTTATCAATTGAAAGTATTCATTCTATGAAAACAAAGCATTTGATCTACTTTTAAAATAATCAAAGTACAATTATAATATAACTATCCTAGTTTTAAATATAAGAATGATCATAATATAAATATAATCTATCTCTATTCTACATTCCATGGAACGAAAGAATAAAATATATTATTATGAAATTGAAGTAACTGTGCTAATTGAAATCAAATTTAACTAAGGCAAGTAATAAATGAAAGAGTATCATTGGTTTGAGAGCATTGAGGATGCCTAGTTAGGGTTCTTGTACTCTGCGATGATGCCGAATGGTCTCCACATAGTCTGAAAAATGCACTAGCTTCAGTGCTCACATTCTTCCCATGTCCTGAACCTTCTCTCCTTCTAATGAATCCCCCTCTAGGAGGGGTGGAAACCTCCCCCCTTCCTACCAACTAGCCATCTGACACACTGGCCTCTGTCAATACGACTGCCTCTAGCCAAATACCTGACTCGATCTCCGCCCAAATCCCATCCACTATCAATGCAGGTGACGCAGACACAGGAGCTGAAGAGCCAAAGGACAAAAAAACTACCAAAGAAGCATCTAAGGTACTGCCAAAAGCCTCATCAGCCACATGCATCCCGATTGCAGCAGAAAGAATCAAAATCGATCTCCCGAGTCATCACATCAATGGCCACATTCAGTTCATGAAGGACCACACCTTGATAGGAAAGTTCATAGGCCTGTGGCCAACCAAAAAAGCGCTTCAAGGTTGGATAGATTCCAAATGGAAGCCCAAAGGACACGTGACTCTATAGGTTGGCTCCAAAGGGTTCTTTACGATGATCTTCAACTGCTTGGAGGACAAAAACTGTGTATTCGATGGCAGACCTTATTTCTTCAACTTAGCATGCCTCTATCTTCGTGACTGGATAGAAAGATTCAACCCAGATAAAGAAGACTTCAATTGGGCACTCGTTTGGATTCGTATGTACTCGCTTCCGCTAGAATATTGGGATGAATAAACTCTCAAAGACATCGGTAATGGATTGGGAGAGTTCATCAAAATTGCTGAAGAAAATAAACTTAGAAGGTACACCTCTTATGCGTGGATCTGTGTCTACATGCACTTACCAAATCTCTCATGGACTTGGTAAGTCTCTTTCATGATGACTTTGAATGGATTCAAACCATAGATTATGAGCATGTACTTTTCCGTTGCAGAAAGTGCCATGAGCATGGCCATTTGTTTCGGGATTTCCCTCTGAACCGTCTACCCAACATTCCCACTTCGGAAAAAGGGAAAGATGCTGAAGGCTTCACCAAAGTTACCAATAGAAAGAAACACACAAAAAAATCCCCTGTCACCCCCTCTGCTCCCAATATGCCTTCTACCAGCAATAACTTTGATGTCCTAGCCACCCATGCCTCCCAGAAAGGAAACATGGTTCAACCCTCTACATCTGATCCACCCTCTGACTCCCCTACACCTAAATCCTCTCCCCCGAATTCAGAATTAGCTAAATTTGTCTCTCAAGCCTCTTCCTCCCAATCCAACTTGGACAAAGCTATCGTTCTCAGAGGTTCGCAGATGGATATTGATGGAAATCTCACCCTTGTTTCTCAGTAAGTCGGTACAAATGGGGAACAAAATACTCCAACCCACATGGAAGAGGAACCTGAAAGCATAGATCTAGGGGATCTGGAAATTCTAGCTTTGGAGACGGACTGCCGCCAAAAAGCTTATGATAAAATTCCCACTCGGAAAATCGAAAATCTGGAAGTTGTCCTCTTTCGAGATCAACAAATTAACTCTCTTGGAATTCAAGCAGGAAGTCTCTGGGATGGAAAGAAAATACTGAAAGAATCTAAAATGAGAGTGTGCAAGACAGATCTACAAAGAACCATTATTGTTGGTGAAATTCTTGTGGAATCTCGAAGGTATCCCAAGCTGACCAAATTCTATAGGTTGCTACCCCACATTTCCTCATGAAGCTCATCTCATGGAATGTGAGAGGGCTCAATAGCCCCTCAAAACACAAAATGTTCAAAAATATGGTGCAGAACTTTAAACCAATGATTATATTCCTTCGAGAAACCAAATGCAATAGCAAAGTTCTTGAATCTATATTGGCTAAGGCTTGGGCGGGGTGTATATCTATAACGGTGGATGCCTCGGGAGCCTCAGGAGGGTTAGAGATAATCTAGAATCCTCAAATCATCTCACTATATGATTTCCATGCTTCCCACCATTTCATCCAAACCAAGTTTCATCTGGTGGGCTCCAATGCTTATGGACATCTCACTAACGTCTATTTTCCGCAAGAGGTTTAGAAAAAACTTGCTCTCCTATCCACGTTAACTGATGTCAAATATTATAGACACTATCTGCTTTGGATCTGTGGTGGAGACTTCAATATGATCACTGCCTTAGAGGAAAAATAAGGGGGCAGAAACAGACTTGAGATGGACAGCATTGGATTTAAAGAATTCATTCAAAGCAACTGGTTAATGGATCTCCCTACTTCCAATGGAGTCCACACTTGGACAAATAAGAGAGGGGGATCACAACACATCACCTCTCATCTTCATCGCTTCCTATTATCTGATAATGATATTCACCTCGGAGGGGACTTTCAGGCTTCCATCATGCCATTAGTAGGTTTAGATCAATAGCCCATACTTCTGCAATGGACACACCCAAGTACAAACAGCAAAAGGCCGTTTCAATTTGAATCTTTTTGGCTCAACCATTTAGATTTCAAAGAAGTAGTCATCAATGCATGGAACAAATATATGCCCCCTGAAGGATCCAAAATGTTCCAATTCCAAAAAAAACTCAAGTACCTCAAGAACACTCTCAAGAAATGGAACCAAAAAAGTTTCGGCAACATTTTATCCCATCAGAAATAGCTGGAACAACAAATGCGCATGCTGCAATAGCACATCATTTATGAAGGAAGAATGGAAGAATACGCCGCATAGGCAAAATACGTTAAATTCAAAATGGATGAGTGCAGCCAACAGGAGGGAACACTTTGGCGTCAAAATCCAGAATATGTTGGTTAAAAGATGGGGAGAAAAATACCAAGTTCTTCCACAGATCCACCATACAAAGGAGAATGCAGAACAATATTGCCTTCCTCAATAATAGTCAAGGAGAACATTTGGAGGATCATGTAGACATCAAAAGGGAGCTCAATGGGTACTTCCAAAATATTCTACATGAACCTGAAGGAAATAGGCAACAAGCCATACTTGCAATCACTCAGCACATAGCAAAGATCATTATAGATGAACACAACACCATGCTCCTCAACCCTATCTCTCTTCAAG
The DNA here is from genome assembly GCA_034641835.2 of Pinus albicaulis. Lineage (NCBI taxonomy): Eukaryota > Viridiplantae > Streptophyta > Pinopsida > Pinales > Pinaceae > Pinus > Pinus albicaulis. The sequence continues at coordinate 1,073,394,353 of CM076581.1, read as the reverse complement.
AAGTGGAGCAAGCAATAGCCCAGCTCAAATATGGAAAAGCACCTGACCCTGATGGCTTGACGGCTAATTTCTTTCACTTCTTTTGGGAGCAAATCAAATGGAAAGTCTGGGCTCTAGTTGAAGAATCTCACTCTCTGCACTGGATTCTCCCCTCTCTTAATACAACTTTCATTGCTCTCATTCTAAAGGAGGAGAACTCTAGCACTCCAGATAAGTATAGGCCAATTGCTTTATGCAATGTAATCTACAAGCTTATATCCAAAGTCATTGCAAATAGGCTCAAACCACTCCTTCCTCTACTGATCTCTCTGGAACAGACTGACTATGTGGAAGGGTGCCAAATTATAGACAGCATCATACTTACTCATGAGTAAATCCACTCTTTAAAGCAGCTCAAGAAGGCAGGTATGCTCCTCAAACTAGACCTTTCAAAAGCATTTGACAAATTAAGTTGTCTCTATATCAATAAGATGCTCCTAGCATTTGGATTTAGCCCAAACTAGACCAGATGGATCATGCACCTCATAACTACCCCTCGCTTCTCCATCTTACTGAATGTCACTCCCTCTACTCCGTTCACTCCCACTCGAGGCATTTTTCAAGGTGATCCCCTCTCCCCCTTCCTATTTGTCCTCGTGGATGAAGGACTAAGCCGTGTCATTCATCATGCAACTTCCACTAACTCCTTAAAAGGTCTCTCTCTGCATGATAACCAGCCCATCACACACCAATAGTTTTTTGATGATAATATGCTCTTCGGCCATCCCTCTGTTGAAGAAGCCAAAACTTTCAAATCTCTACTAGACACATTCTCTGAAGCTTTAGGTACTACCATCAACGCTGAAAAATCCCAAATATTTTTCTTCAACACTCTTGTCATAACTTAGTGAAACATAGCAAGGATCCTAGGGTTCTCGATTGCTATCCTCCCTTCCAAATATCTAGGTGCTCCTCTTGTCGATTCAGCAATCAAAAATACCTCATGGAGAGCCCTCCTCAATAAGTTTGAAGCTAGGCTTTCCTCATGGACTTACAGATAACTCAACATTGCAAGTAAACTCATTCTCATCAAATCAGTACTCCAGGCAACGCCACTATAGCTCTTCTCAATCCTGACTGCACCCAAATGGGTCCTAAAACAAATCCGCAATATACAAAGGAATTTTCTTTAGGGATCCTCAGGACTGAACATAAAATGGGCATTTGTAAAGTGGACTAAAGTATGCCTCACCAAATCTGAAGGCAGACTTGGTATCCGATATCCTCAACACAGCAATGCCACTATGGGTGCTCGAATTTGGTGGAAATTTCTGTCTATGCTGCACACACCCTGGGCACGTCTATGGCACGCCAAGTATGCGCTAGGTAGACCCCCTAATCATTTTGTAAGACTTACTCCTTCCACCCTAGGATCACTCATTTGGAACTCTGCAAAATAACATAGTGCCTTTATACAAGCACACAGCTTCTGGGAGATCAACTCGGGTGCCTCAACCAGACTATGGGAAGACTCATGGCAGCAACTACCCAAACTTGTTGGTATTTTTCAAAAACCAAAGTTGCAATCAACTCTTCAAAAATCTGCAAATAATCTTGTTAATCGATTTTGGCAACAAAAAACTAAACAAGGACTTCGTCAATGGATTCTAGCAGCACATTGGCAAGAAAATTGAAAGGATTAATCGTATGAGGATATTGGCCAGGAACTCTGTCTTCGGCGAATTAAAATCTTGGATCAGGAGGACAAGATATGGTGGGGATATACACCTACAGGAAGCTTCACCATAAAAGAAGCTTACCAGCTGCTCTTTCGCCCTACGCCGGTTCAAAAAGATGGCCTTTGGAATCATTTTTGGTAGCTAGGAATTTGGCCAAATATTTCCACCTTCCTCTGGCTCCTAAGAAAGAAGAGGATACTCACCTAGGACAACCTTCAGAAAAGAGGTTTCAGTGGCCCATCTCGGTTTCCCAATTGTAATACTCATGCTAAGAATATCTCTCACCTTCTCGACACCTACACTTTGGCCAGCCAACTGTGGGAGAACTCAGACATCTATAGCAGAAGAACTGGGAGACACAAGGGGGATATCATCAACAACATTCGTCACTAGCCCTTAGAGCCCAACAAAAGCAACTTGCGCAAATCCATTTGGGCCTTGATACCTAGCTTCATCTATTGGACTGTATGGAAGGAATGTAACAAGCAAACCTTCAAAGCTGAAAGCACTCCTAGTGGCATCCTGTGGTCCAATCTCAAGTGAAATTTGCAAGAAACTATCGCCCTCCAACATTGGCAGGAATTAGACTTTCCATCCTCCCCATATGAAAGATTCATTTTGGACAACTAGAACCTCACCATCAATTCTACTGTCCCTCCCAGGTCCCACCCATCCCCACCTCGATTCATCTAATTCATGGACTCCACCCACAGACAGTACTTTCAAAATGAATTTCGATGGAGCTGCTAAAGGAAATCCAAGAAATGCAGGATATGGAGGTATATTTAGAAATGATGAGCGAAACATTCTTCACATCTATTATGGCTCGCTAGGGTGAGATTTCAACAACTCAACAGAACTTGAAGGATTATCGCAAGGCCTCCTAATAGCAGATAAGGAAAATTTCTTCCCCTTAGAAGTTGAAGGGTACTTTCAGATTCTGATAGAAGCAACCAATCGCATCCAAAAAGGCACTACAGTGGCCAAAGTGGCATCTAGCTAGAGGCTTTTGAACAGACTGGAGCAACTGGAACACTGGCTTAAAGCACCTCGTGTAATCTCCTTCAAGTATATCAGACGCATAGCCAATAAGGTTGCAGATCGATTAGCCAATAAAGGAGTGGATTAGAACCTTCCTTTCTTCACTGGTCCTATAAACAATTCTGATGATGCTACACTCATACACTATTTCACTCTTTTGGTGCACCAAGATCTCTATATCCTGGATGCGGGTGTTGCATAATAGCTGGTCGGTGGCTGGCGAGGACCGCAACAGTTGTTCGAGCCACTTTCTGCCATTCGCTTATGGTACCTTGGCCATTAAATACCTGCAGGTGGCTTGCTCTTTACCATTATTCCACTTGCTCACCATTAATCTCGCATGTGTGAGGTCTTCCATGAGAATGGTGCGTGCTCCCTCCCTTGCTCTCGCTTTCAATCTGCCCACTTTGTTTAGCTCGACCCATCCTATTTTCTTCTGTCTCCACTTGGATTCTCTCTGTAATTCGCATAAGAATTCGGCTCTGAGAAGCCCCAACAATCAGTCTTTGCACTCGATCCTTGAGTTTAATTCTCCTCCGCCTGCTAGTCATTCGCCTTTGCCCATGCTTTCACCTTCATTTGGGTCTGCACAAGTTCCTTCCTCCCCCTCTCAAGGCTTTGCCTTCTCCCATTCCATTTCAGCCGTTCGAAAGATAAGAATGCAACACTGTCATCGCATGCGAAGCCAGCGAGATGGGCGCGGAAGAAGCGACGGAGGATGAAGTAGCAGTGGTTTGAGGCCGCCCCTCTCAGCTAGAAATGAAGCAGATATCCAGCCTTCTAATAGCAATTTTGCAGGTTTCATCTTCTGCAGCGATTTGAATAGACCTCGGGTTACTACAACAATCACATTTGCATTCTAGGAGGAGGTGTATTATGAGGCCAAGCAAAGCTCTGCGGTGTGAAAGAGGCAAAGGAAGTCCACCATCTTGGACAAGCCTCCCCAGGTTGCTCGGAAGGAAATCACCCTCCCAGTAAAATATGGCTCCGAAACTTCTAGAAGTGATAGCTCCGGCTCTCAATCCTCAAGCAGCGACGGCTCTGGGCATGAGGACTCAGCCTTGAATAGTTCACACTCTCCCTCCTCCTCTGATTTCTCAGCCCAGAAGCCCAAAGAAATGGCTGGCAACCCAGATGAAGGCTATGGAAGAAAATCCACCCCACAACTACAACTAGTCTCATGAAAGGTTCTCTTCTATTTTTTTGGTGTTTTTGTTCTTGGAATCAGTGTATTGTTGGAAATTTAGAATTAATTCTCTATAGCACAACTAGTTCTATTTTATTAATGCACATGCAATTCTAGAACATTAACAGTATGCTGGTTTCCCCTGCTTGGGCAGTAAATTTTTGGGTCGGTTTCCCGGTCACGAGCGGTCTACATTGTGATGTTCTGATACAATTTTCTTTTTTTGATTTAGCATCAATCCAGCATTGGGCAGTTTAGGCAGCCTGGAGGTGAACGCTCGCTATTTACACTATGTTTTTATTAATAGATTAAACCAACTTAGAAAAATAAAATGACAGAGTATCTATTTCACAAAACAACATGTCTAATGTTAAATCCTATGGTTGATGTGCAATGAAATGCATGAATCTATTCAATTGGAAGATGATAGAGTCAAATTCATGAAATGATTTAGGCGAGCATAAGATCTAATAGTCAACTGTAAATGTAAACAACTCATTTAAAAAACATTTAAAAACTAATTGACATAAAATTAAACTATGAAAAAGTGAGAAATTAAACTACAAATCGATGAAAATCTAACTATGAAATGACAAGGAATTAAACTATGAATTGACAAGAAATTAACTATGAATCAATAGGAAATTAAGCTATGAAATTGACAGTAAAATAAACTATGAAATAACTATAAAAACCTCCTTTCCATGTAGGGGCCCTCTGCAATAGAATGAGTGTGAAATCTACATAGACTATCCACACATAAATGATCTGGAACTGGTCTTCTTTATTAGCAAACAAAGTTAAAAAACTTATCACAGTGTTATCACCAAAAATTGAACTTATTCCCGGTTTCAATAGACCGATATTTATACAAGTTTTTGAATTAACCATCTGAGACAATTTCTCCGATGGAAAGAAAAATAAAACTAAGACTATAAGTCTATTCAAAAGAAAAGTATTCATGGCCTTTTCTCAATTTTCTACGTAAGAGTAAATCGAGAGTCTTCATCCGTTGATCTTGTTATTTGAATGATCTTTGACCACGAGTGTAGGCAAGATTCCTTCTCGAATTATAATAGATAAGTAGGATACGATCCATATGTGGACCATTTCAAAGCTATCCATATGACTTGCTTATTCATTTACTTCTCGAAAGATGTCAAGCAATAATGGTGGTTGCATAAAGAAAGGTTAGCTACATAATTGCATGAATTATGTAGCTAATTACATAAATTCATCTAAATAATAAGAAAAATTATAATATAAAGTAGAGATCATATAAATGCCTTCTCAGATGTAAAAAATGTCAATTATCACTGATTGAGTTTATGGATTTGTGAGAAAGGAAGAAAAGATGGTGGAAAAGGATGTTAAATTAGGAACAATTTTTCAGGTTCAACAGTCGGCATAGATGATAGCTGGATGGTCGGTGTAATAAAAAGGACAGAGCCTCTATATATACTCCTATCTGCGGATCATTTGTAGTATGTTCAATAGACAACTCTGAAGTGAAAAAGGTGTGGATTAGTAGATAGAAGTTGTGGTTAAAGCCTGAAGTAATTTTCGGTCAAAATATGGGATTATGGAACAAGTATGAAAGGAATGTGATGTCTAAACGTGAAGATAAGAATAGAGAAGCCTTGGCATAAATCTGGAATAACCAGTGTAGTCAATCTGTTACTAAGTGCAAATTTCGAGACATGATCAAATACAAAAGAAGTGCAGATATCACGACGTGGTAATGTTTGATATATATATATATATATATATATATATATGCGTAGTCATGGCAACATTGATATCATATACTCTAATATATATATCTGTGTGTGTGTGTGTGTGAATCAAGAAAGTGAGAAAATAGAAGGAAGGTAAATTTGATTTACCTTCCTATTTTTAGTAGTAAAAAATAAAGTAATATATATCTCAAGTAAATATCAAGGATGGAGGAGTGGTTTTATAAACTAAGATTAAAGGAGGATAGAATTAGAGGTCAAATTCTATAATGCTGATGTAGATTAGTGCAAGTTGGTGCAAAAATGAATGATCTATGTTAGACATAGATAAAGAAGAAATAACAAGGTCTTGGAGACATTCATAGGTCAAGGGTCTGAGTCTTGGTCATGGTACTTTTCATTTGAAGATCTATAAGAATAATTCCTTACGAGTTTTCCTCTCCGAGAGGGATAGGTTTTTCCCTAGTTCGAAGAGCCTAACTTTGTGTCTCTTGTATTTTTGGTAATTGACTTGATAAAAGACTAACTAAGCTCAGAAGAGAAGACATAAGTAACTCAAGTAAGCTCACAAGTAATTATCAAGAAGAGAAATTGAATTAATCACTGACCCTCTAAATTTTCAACACCCTCAGGATGCAACATTGGAGAAAAATGACAAATCCTATGTTTATAGATGTTGGAACACATCTTCAGCATAGATCTCTAGATGTTTGTGTATATGTGACAAATTCTACTTAAGATTGATTGATTAATTTTAAATTTTATCTTGAATTAAATTTCAATTTTCAAGGCTCAAAACTTGATATCACCTGAACACACCTATGATGAAACTAATATGACAAAATAAATCTTTTTATTTTCCTTTTAACAATGAAAGGCCTAAATAACTATAGGAAGAAGAAATGAATGAACAATGTAGCGAACAAGTGATGCAACAATTGATCTCCTCAACTTCACAATCCCATTCAAAATCAAAGCCCTATATGCAATGCAAATAATAAAAAATGATGATATTTTTCTTTTATTTTATTTTAACCTTTCCAATTAAAAGAAACATATGAATGTGTTGAAGGCTCAAAATTCTTTGCCTACAACATTATAAGGGAGACGACCCGATCTGGACCTTAAAGAAGCTCATTTTCTATTGAAATGGTGGTTCTAACTTGTTAAACTAGGTCCCATTACCTTCTCTTGATCTCTACCAGCTTAAAGTATGAATTTTACTTACCAATACATAATAGACATCAAATAATCCCTGCTGATGAAGAAAGATAGTGATCCTTAAGCTAATCTGGGGCTTAGCCAAGCCACAACTAAGTTTTGCCTCTTTGATAAGAATACTTATAGGAATGTAGAATTAAATATAAATCCTAAAATTATCTCAAAATAAAATCAAAAGGAAATGGTACCCTAATCCCATCTCAATTAGGAAGATATAGACCTAACCCAACCGAAAGAAAAACATTTAAATGATTGGGATTTAAATATGTCTCGCTTGTAATGAATATCAAGTTAACGAAGTAGTTCAATTAACTCACATTATGAATACCAAAACACATTCTGTTTAGAGATTTATTAACAAAAATAATTAATCAACAACATTAAGGAAGTAGTCCAAAAAATGATGATGATTATTAAATCAATAATTTGATTGATTAAACAATAATATAAGGAAATATTTCACAAAATATTTTTGTTTGTTAAATTAGAATTAAAATATTGATTTATGAGTAAATAGTTACTCAGAAATCAGATTTCAACCTAGAAGAGCAGAGAGAAATAATAGTAGATTATTGAAGCAAATTACTCACATTGACAATAGTGCACAAATATGAATAAAACGACACATTTCTTCCATGATAAAATGAAACCATTATTAAAAAGAATAGTAATATAAGCACCAATTTATTGAATTTGTTTTTCTGGCTTTGATCTCTAACATGATTTTATGATGCATAAACTCCTATTGTTAAAACACCAGCTACAATAGTGCAAGCTATGCCCTTCATACATAATTCAGAATGCAAAAGAGAAATCCTCAATTATCCCCTAGATATGATATTTTCTCTCCTCTCACCTATAAATCTAAATCCTCATTACAATAGTACTTTTTAGAATTCCATAATTGCAGAGGATAGAAGCCCACCTTTAGTACATTCTACAATCCACTAGTTATAATTAAAAAAAAAAGAATTCCAAATAGGAAAGTTGTTGAACAGTAGTTCTGCTCAATTAATTTTCATTCTGATAAATCAATTTTTATTGGCCCAAAATTATATTCTTCTATTGTTGGAGCATTCTCATTGATTGAGATCCTATTCTCCTCATCTCTTCAAATGTTTCCCTGCAAAGAACAAATCAAAATTAAATTAAAATAGAAAATAAAATCAAAATACCAAATGTGAAATTATAACATATCCAATCACTAAAATTAATTACATCATTAAATAGAAAAGAAATATAAACTTTATATTGATTCCTATGAAGATTTAATTGGTGAAGGAGAACATATACAAATGGATCTCCACTTAGTAGAAGCTGTGAGAAAAAGAAAAATGAAAAAAATTGGTTTTGTTTAAAAATTCGGAGCTTGATATTGTGCCAAATTTTAGATCCATTAAATGATTAAATCTAGTAATGAAACCACTTCATAAATGTTATCCATGATTTTATATATCCAATGAGCTATCTTGAACTTCATTTGGCCAAGTAAAACTCAACTTATAAGCTTGTATAGTTGAGGAGTCAAAACTGCCTGAATTTTGAAAAATCTGTTACCTATGCTAAAAATCAATTTTTTTAATTAAAATTAAATCATAAATTAAATTAAAATTATTAATTAATTAATAATAATTTAATTTTAACTATATTATTGAACTTTATTAATTATAAAAATAATTTAATTAATCAAAAAATGATTTAAAAATTATTTAAAATATAAATATATTATATTAATATTATAATTTAATTATAATAAAATTATAATCTAATATAATATAATTATAATAAAAATATAACATATACATAATTTGAAATCAAAATATAAAACCAAACAAACTCACGTGCCATTATGGTTTAATGGTAATGGAGGAGTTAACATAAGGTGAGGCGGAGAGATAAGGAGGTGTAGTGGAAAGTGAGGTAGAGGGATAAGTTGGACAGTGAGGTGAGCATGACATACGCTAGAGGATGGAGTGGGAGGTATAAGGTGAACCAAAAAACTTTGTATTAACACTAAATAGTCAAGCGTATAAAAACCAAAATTGATGGTCACAAATCACAAATTTTAAAATGAGCACGTAAAGAAAATACGATGTGTGATATTGCGATATTGCACTTTTTATATCACAAGTTTTAAATCAAGAATTTTATTTCAGGGTTTTCATTTCTACATTTTAAAATCGGGATTTTTATTTCGGGGATTTCAAATTGGAATTTTGAAGAGAGGAGGTGATGTGAAGTGGGGTCCACGCAGGATTAAAAATTCTACAAAATGAACAACAACTACTTCGCAATTTTTATATTTTGGGTTTGACAATTTCTTTTAAAATTAGAAATTGGAATAAATAACTGAGATCCCGAAAATGATTTTTTTAAATGTTCTAAATTTTTTTCGGGTCACTTTATAAAATGGTTAGCGAATAACGAAAAATTTTGTAAAAATTAACTAGGAGTTAATATGCACAATGAATCACTATTTTAAATACAAAAATTAAAATATGATACATTTTTTAACCCAAGTGACAAGATAATGAAACTTCAAAGGAGTGCCATTTTCAAACTGGTTAACTAAATGAGACGAAATATGTATAGATGGAAAGCTTGCTAAAAGTTGAATTCAATGAAACAATCAAATAGAAATCCGATGTCATATGAAAAATTGTAGTACAATTAACTAAATGAAAATCATGAAATGCATTCTATCCAAAAAGTAATGGAAAAGGTCCCCATTATTTGAAGTAATTAAGTAAAAAATGAGGGGTGTTGGGTTTTCCCTACAACAATTGCGACACACGAGAGAAGAACCAGTTATCTATGGTTAAAAATAATGAAATTTAATTTACCCAAAGGTTAAAAATAATGGAGTTCACGAAATCGTCTAACAGTAAAGCATTTCCATGAGTTCAAAATAGATAGATTAAGAAATATTATTTTGTAAAGATAAGTGTGCAAAGAAGACTTGAGTAAAATTTATGAATCCAAATTTTGGGAAAAAATCTATTTTATTAACCCACATCAAAAATAGAATAAGGTACAGACTTGAGTTTTTTGATCAATCATATATCCATTGTTATGAATACTCTCTGACATTGCTTCACTACTAGCGAGCTTGAACAATACCCTGACGAAGTTGTATTTTATGCCGTACAATCCTAGCCCCGCTGTCAGTGAGCGTCCATATCCCTGACGGGTTTACTTATATTTCCCGTGAGTCCTCTTTTAATCAGCCTTTGATAAGCACATTTTGTGAGATTTTATTTTATGATGTATTTGAGTGAAAGATGTGGGATGATCATAGATACTTAAGTTAATGGATCTAATGATTTCATAATGTTGACTCCAAAAATATTTCCTTGCTACTATCAATCAGATGTTTTATAAAGTGGAGGGTTGGTAGGGATCCATTGAGTTAAAACCAAATCATTTCTTTCCTTGAAAAGATAAAATATATTACATATTAAGGATGTTTGTTCCTCCATGAAAAAAATTTAAAGCAAGAGGGCTTTATGGTTGCATAATGATATGACTTTAACGATAAATGAAACTCACTAAAATAGGCTGAGATAAGATTTCCCATGTATGCCAACCATTGTTGGGTGAGGAAAAGGCCTTTAACATAAATCATGGTGGAGTAACAACAATCAAACCAAATACGAAAGAAAAAGGAAAAGAATTAAAAACTAAAGTAGGAAAAGAAGTCAGAAAACTCTAAGAAAATGAAAAATGAAGAAAGTGAAAGCTGAAAGAAAAATCAAAATTTAAAGAACAAATCCCAACAAGATAAACTATACAAATTTCTCAACAAAAGAGAAAAAGAGGATAAACATTTGAATGCTCCTTCTAATGTTGAGATTTAGATAAATTTTATCTTGTAAAGCCATAAGCATTTAGGCTTCGGATAGTAGTGATGATAAAATTCAGCCCAAATGAAAACATTTATATCCGTTGTAAATTTTCTTGTTTCAAAGCCAAACTTATGAAAAACATCTTAACCAATTTATAGTAAAATCAATGCTTAAAGAAACAGACTAAAGATTCATAAACATCTCAGTTTAGCTGATTTAACGAGGACCATTAATGCTTTTCTCAAAAACTTAAAAGAAAACCAGAAAAAGGAGAATGAGCTTTAAATCTGATCTGGTGGATGTGAAAAGGAATCATGAAGGCCTACAAAACATAGTTTTATATCAGAAAAAATAAAAATGAAATCAACAGAAAATAAATGAAAATAAATGAAAGTGGTCATATGAAACTTACCATTTGGAGAATTTCATTTAATCTTACTTCAGAGATATCTTCTTCTCAAAAAAAAAAAAACTTCTTAATTTTAATTAGAATTAAAAGCATGAATCATGAGGTACTCATATTTATACTAAAATTTCAAAGTTCTCATAATGACACAAAACCTAAATGACCACATAGTGCTCGTTGTTCTGAATCCGCCACAAATAGTTTAACACAAAATGGACTCCGTATGCTCCCAGAAATGAGTTATGTTTGCTTTGATAAACTTGCAACAAATGATGATAGGGAGCCCAGTCAGCATTTCGTACTGCTGACGTGGCATGATGACTGGGCAGGGTCAATTTCGGTCAATTTCCTCCCATTAATGGGAGACTGCAAAGTGGCAGTTATTTATTGGCTCAAATTATGGGTGATTTGGCATTTTGTGATTGGTTTTCAAAAGGGCCAATGGGGAGAGGACATGTGGCTCAGCCTGGGGCCGCCGCGTTCCCCCCCCCTCCCCCCTATGGTGGTGTAAATTTTTTTTTATAGTCCGGGCAGAGGCGTTGGGGTTCACCCCGTGACCTCTCAAGCAGCACACATTGTTTACCATTCTTCCAATGCACAAGATCTTAACCATATAACCATTCCACCTATATTTGAAGTTTAATAATGTTTATGACGAGGGGAGAGGGGATCAACCCCCAATACACATGACCAGCACCTATAACCATAGGCAGAGCCTAAACCTTAAGAATAGTGGTAAAACATTAACCCAAGTTTATTAACATGCTAATCCTCTCTTGGATGCGGGTGTCTAGCTAGATTCATACGATGATGGGACTTGGGTTCGGCAAGTGGCGGAGACACTTGGCCACCCACGCCACTACCATACATGATCATCTTCTACGAAACGCTATCATCAAAGCAACATTTAAACTGAGAAAAGACCGAGATCCAACCATTATACTCGCTTGTGCCTCCATATGGATTTCTCTGCACCTACCTTCTAAACACATTAATTAGATAATAACACTGGGTGAGCATCGAGGCTACTCCACCCTGGGTCTTAAGATGGAGGATGGCAGAGGGAACTCAGTCGCTCCTCCTCTGTTACAAAGCCTCTGTTCACCTTTTGCTGTGCGACCCTGCTTCCGCACTGCTAAGGGCAGAAGGAGCCATCTTAGTTGCTGCATTGAGTTAGGAGATGGGTTGTACCTTTCTCGAATTGGCCTCTGCAATTTAACCACTCTCAATTTGGATCTCCTTTTCACTCTGCTCACTCCTAGCTCTGTTCCCCCAACTCCTCTTTCACCATCCTTTGAGCCCATCATCATGCCACGGCTTGACACTGCATGAGATGTCGAAGGGGTAGCACTAGGAGCCATCCCCAGTGCACCCCCTCAACCTCCAACTCTGAGTCTTCTTCTCCCTCCTCTGACTACTTTATTGGTAGATACCCAAATACTCATAGTGGGAGGGGTAGATTCCAGGCTTCCAGCCTCAGAATGGGTTATCCCGCACCTGCCAACCCTATTACTCTAACTTCAAATACACCCCAAATAGCTCATTTCTTCTTCAACTGCTCCCTGAATCGACCCTGTATCATTGCTTCCATTTCGGTGGTTTTCAAGGAGGAACCCCTATTAGTTGACACCAACTTGCATCAGGGAGGGAAAACCTTAGCGATAGCTCAGGTCATGGATGAGTAGAAGCAGCCGGTGGACAAGGACAAAGGAAAATCTCCAAGTGATGAGGAGAAGGTTCGCTACGGGCGTGAGCATTCTAAGCAAAGTGTTGCCTCAAGCATGGCCAAGCCAAGGGAGGATGACGATGTGGAGGCCTATAGGTGCCTCATAATTGAAGAACCACCTCCTCATCATGATGTTTAATTATTCCAATTGTGTTTGGTTTTTGTTTTACTATTCCCAACTTGATGGGATTGAACCTGAATTTTTAGCTATGTTATCCAGTAGTTTTTGTGTAACTGTCCATCATATATTCAAAGTACAATGGAATCCAAGGCTGTTTCCCCTGCATGGGTAGCACAGTAGCACAATGTATGGACTGGACTGGTTTCCCCTTGTGGGCAGTCAATTTTCTATTTCTTTTGCAGAACATGCCACTCTTCTAGGCAAAGACAAGGCTTCGGCCACGATGTAAATTATTCTTCCTCTTTAATAGATTTAAACTAATTTAGAAAATAAAAACATGCTAATCCTCATTTATTATTTTCAAGCCAGATTATCCACTAAGCGCGAGTTTAAAGGTTAAACATTCTTAATTAGCACTAAATACACTTAATTAACGTTAATGCGGGTTATTGTAATTAAACGAGATTAGTTTGGCAGTCTGCTAAATCTAGTAAAACTACTAGTTTTAGTGCCACCTAACCGAATTTAGCTCCAGTTAGCTAAATTTAGGCCAGAAATTGTGAAAAAACTGGAGAAGGTCATAAATTTTGGATTTTTCGACTAAATGAGGAGCAAAAAGAGGCTAGATAACCATTTTTGGGCATTCTGAACTCATTGGTGTAGGTTTCAAGAGCATAAGAGAATTGTAAACACATAATTTTTCAATTTTGAGCATAATATAGAGGCCCAAGCCATGGAAGTTGGACCAAGGAGATGTATCCCTAGAGGGGTGAACTCCATCAAATCCCTATGTTTATGTGTTGTATGGTGATGTACTATACTTTTATTTGTTGTTGTTCAATATTTCTTTTATGTTAATTTTTTCATACAATTAACATGAAAAACACACATGAGACTCAATAACTTGCAAGAGAACTTGAACCCTTAAGTACATATAAGACATTTGTTTCAAAATATGAAAGAGGAATTAGCACAACAATAATAACATACTGTTATGCATAATTATGAATTACGGATAAAACATTCTTCCCTAAATGTGGTGCTATGCATTTAGAACAGCAAGTTAAATAATTTGTAGATACTTTTCCTAACAGTAAATAGATGCACATAATAGATCAAGAAACCTACCTGGGGTCCAAGCACTTCCTATTCTCCTTTTGTCGCTCTTGTTGTAGCTTCAAATCGAAGCTAGATCGCCAAAAAAATTGTTGCAAGAATGAACACTAAACAAAAAAGATATTGCAATATATAGATGCATATTCAGGTTATTCAATTAAATTAATGAAACATGAACAATATGCATCAGATAAGAATTCATGATATGAAAGATAGAAGCTTATATAGATACATATGTGGGAAAGTAAGCAACAATTTTTATTAATGGATATAAGGGGTGGTTACAACCAGTGATTGATTTGATGTCACCATCTTCAGCATCGTCCCAGCCTCATCACAATGAACATCTCTCTAGCAGCATACTCAAATCAAATCTTCAATTGAAATTCCACCATCATTTCTCTACTCAATTTCTTCCTTCTGAAGCACTAGGATCTATGCTCAATTTATAGATGAGCTGAAGGTAGTTTCACAATCAATGTCTTTATAATAATAGGCAAGACATGCTCCCAAGCTCAGAGGTATCAAATGGACACACGGATTCAAATTTTGACACATATGCACTCTTATAGAAGGAATTGGCCAAGTGGAGATTCCAGAACAATGAGAATTTCGCTCCAAATTGACCAACACAACCTTGAGTGTCGGGAAGTGTTTTGTATAGAACCCTTGAATGGAGGTGCCTTCATATGCAACACACTTAGCCCCTTGAGACATTGCATTGGTGAGCTCATAGGTGATATAACATATACTTCAAATCTTGGAAACCTTGCAATGGAAGTCATGGATGATTTGTTTTTGTTATTTGTCTTAGGGCATGTAGCAATTGAAATGATAGGGGATGATAGAACCTATTCATTGGTTCTGGGGATGATTTCCATTTTAACCAAGTCATTCACTATAAGAAAAAAGGACATCGATGAGGTTCATTCTTGTGATGGACCTTTAAGGTCTGTCACCAATGACACGTATGGTGATGGTCCTTAGAAAAATGTCACTGTAAGTGTATATGGTGATGGTCCTTTAAGGTTTGTCACCAAAGCCATTTTCAATGAAACTTTTGATGAGGGTCAATAAAGGCCCATCACTAATTCTCTCTTTGGTGATACTTCTAGTGATGAACTTTTAATGACCCTCACCAATGCTCTTTTTGTTACTTTTGGTGACTGTAAAAAAAATTTCATCACCATCGATCATTCCAATGAGTTTTTGATGACGCTATATTCCTGTTAATACATTTTTTCTCAAAAGATAATGATTTAAGGCCACTATTGTGCAGTGTTTTTTATGATATTTCCAAGGCCATAGTGGTTAGAATCAATCAATTTTTTAAGAAGTAATTAGTGTTTATCATTTCCCTCAAGTAAGCAGTAGTCGAATAGAGTTTTCCTATGAGTCAACACATGATTCATATCTATTAAGTTTATTATCTATCAAACTCCCTTTAGATAAAGTTCCACTAGTGTATGTAGGAAATATATTATTTAATACATAATCAAGCTTTGAAAATTTTATTAATGAGAAATACCTAACACTCCTCAACAATCTGGGCACACCTTAAATTAATGATTTGTCACACACTACCATTTCTTAGCACCTCGCATGTCTTGGAACAACTTTGTACCTAGAACATCTTGTCATGAAACTGATGCCCAAGCACATGCTATCATGCAATAGCACAACATGGAACTCTCCTAGCATGTTTTAGCATCCATGTAGTCCCTACCATGCCCTAGAACACCTTGGTTGAATGCATTGACATACATTAGCACTTGGCACACAATGCCACTTGGCATGTATTAGGACCTATTATTAGTGTGACTAGCATGCTACTTTTGAAAAAGATAAAGTATTGGCTTATTAACCATCTTATGTGTTCATTTCCTTACATTTTAGCTTGGTTCTTCCTTTTGTTGCCTTGACACTTCTTGACACATATTGACATACCCTCACACCCTGCACATCCTTGGCACCTGGCATGTATTGGCATATCTTGGCACTATTTGGAACATATAATTAGCACATTGTGGAACTCCGTAGCACACTTTGGAACTTATTTACATGCCTTGATAATCCCTAGCATGCCTTACCAATGCTTAGCATACCTTTTCACTCCCTCCTTAGAATGAAAACTAGCACTCATTAACACTAGTCCCTAGCACACGTTCCTCGTATTCATTAACTTCCATGAATTTTAGCCTAGTTCTCCCTTAATTTTTTGTCCTATTACTCAACACTTCTAAACATGCATTAGCACTCTCTAACACACCTTAGTAGTCTTCAACATGCCATTCCACTTCATATCATGCATAATAGTCCCTGACACATATCGGCGCTTGGCACGTGTTGGTGCTTGGAAAGACTTAGCATGTATGGAACACGTTGAGATGCATTGGTATGATTTCGCATGGTTTAAAATTAAATTTATTTTAGATCAATTTTTTGAAAGTATATGAGAAGAAACAAAGGAATACTTGGCACTTAAAATGCACTAAGAATTTGAAATTTTCACCTATTGGCGCCTAGTGTTGGTGTGCCTTGCATGCCCCTCTTAGAAAAGGTAAATTGATGACTAATTAACCCTTTTATGTGTTCATTTCCTTGTAGTTTAACTTGTTTCTCCCTTTTGTTTCCTTGAAAATCCCTGGCACGCATTGACACACCCTTGCACATCTTGGCATGCCTTATCACTTGGCACATCTTATCCTATTTGACATGCCTTCACACTATCTGACACATCTTAGCATTCCCTAACACACCTTAGCACTCATGTCCTCACAGTTAGCATTTAAATTTTTTCATGACTTGGGAACCCAATCAAGTCCTTGGCTGTTGTAGTTCTGTTAGGTCCCTATATTACTAGTATAGTCCCTTATTATTGTTAGTGTAACCCCATTATTATTATTATTGTACCCCTGTAACCCCCATATTATTAGTATTTTTCCCTTAAATTATTATTGTTAGGTCGACTATGATTACATTGTGGCCCCATGGACTCCTATATATAGAAAGGATGTTTTGTAATTTGTATCATTCAAGAATTTTTCATTCATGTAATGTATTGGAGGTTTCCCCCTTGAAGTGGCTTATTTCTAAGGCATTGATATCTCTTTTCTTCTATTTTTGGAGCTGGTTTCACAACATATGGTATCAGAGCTTTGAGATTCTAGGGTTTCGCTGCTCCAAACAGGTCAGCATGGCATTTTCTCTATAACATTTTTTCTACGAAGGTTCAAAATCTGAAATTTTTAGAGTGCAAAGACAAAATCTTGAGGAACATCTTCGCAAAATTTTAGATCTTGGTTCGCAATATTTTAGGAGATATGATCTGTGCCAGTTAGGTCATTGTGCAGGCTCCTGAATTTAACCTAAACAGGTCATCGTGGTATTTTCGTAATAAAGTTTTTTCTACGAAGGTTCATAAGCATAAATTTTTCTAGTGAGAAGCCGCAATCCTTAGTAACATTGTCAAAAAATTTCAGATATTGGTTCACAATATTTTCGGAGATATGATCTGTGGAAGTTAGCATGTTTTGAGGCTTCTGAATTTCATCTCAAAGAGGTGATCGTGGGAAAATATTCATAGCTCTCTCTTTGAGCATCGGATTGGAATGCCATAAAAAGTGGCTGCAAGAGAACAGACTATAGTTTTCTTTCTATCAATTTCAGAGCCAAAGGAGGAAACAGTGACACAAGGCAAGTCGTACAATTTAGCTCTACAGAACCAGTCCAAAATTGGGTCATTGTGGGAGATTGGACATAACTTTGCCTTGAAGAATCCAAATCAGATCAGACTTGTGGAATTTGAAAGAAGCTTCAAAGGGCTACTACAAGGCTAAATTTCATATATTGAGGATCCAAAATTATAGAAATAATTCAATTTCAATATCGAGCACCTCAAAAGCAAGTAAAAGGTGTGTATTTTTTTTTTCCGAATCGCATAAGTCTTGTTTGAAGAATCAAGTTGAATTGATTCCAAGGGCATATTGTAGAACAGATATCAGAATTGAATTCAAGAATGGCCCCTAAAAGCAATTCGACACCCATTAAGCCTTTAGAAATCTCTACTATGACTCATGAAGATGAAGAATGGCAACATGACATATAAAAATTACAAGAGCAAGTGCAACAAATTTTGCTCTCGTAAAGAGCAACAAAAAATGACATGGAAATTTTGAAGAAAGGAGTGGAAACTAATATGGATGGTTTGAAGAAAGGCATAGAATCTAAGATGGATGGTTTGAAGAATGGCATGGAATATAAGATAGATGGCATGGAATCTAAGATGGATGACATGGAAGCTAAGATCGATGAGAAAATGGAAAACATGAAGAGTGATCTAAAAGCAGACATGGAAGGTTTGACAAAGTTGATACAAGAAATGTTTCCTAATGGTGAAAAGATAGTAAAGGAAACTCATGATGAGAAAAAAATAAATGTTAATCGTGATTTCATAAAACCTAATGTTGGTGGGAAGAACCACCATATTCCAAAAATGGATATGAGGAAGTTTGATGGAAAGGATCCTGTTACATGGATGCTACAGATGGAGCAATATTTTGATCTCCATAATGTGCAAAACAAACAAAAGGTGCGCGTTGAAACTTCACATTTAGAAAAAAATACATTTGTATGGTATCGATGGCTTTGCTCCCATAAAAAAAATTTCACTTGGTCAATTTTTACGAAGGAAATGATAGCACATTACGAGGATACAAAGAGCAACACCTTCTTTAGCCAATTGATAAATCTCAAACAAAAGGGTTTAATGAGGGAGCACATTGAGGACTTCCAAAAATTCAATATAAGGGTAACTGATATTATAGAGAAACATAGGATTGATATCTTCATAGGTACTTTAAAAGATAACATCTAGCGTGAAGTTCACATTTTGGAACCTGATTCATTGGAGAAGGCATTCAGGTTGGTAAGAAAAATTGAATGTAAAATTATGGTGAGAAGGAAGCCTACCACTCACTTCTATAAAGAGGGAAGTGTTGCTACTCTTATATTTCCACAACCTACAAGGTTGACACCACAACAATTGGAAGAAAAAAGAGCAAAAGGGCTTTGCTACAGTTGTGATAGCAAATGCACTAAAGGTCATAAGTGTGCTGAGAAGAAATTATTTTACATAGATTGTGAAGAGGAAGAAGAAAATGAACAAGAAGAGGATATACACCAGGAACCAAACCAAGAAGAGGAAGAAATGAGTCCGACCATATCGTGTAATGCATTGGTAGGAATTACCACTCCTCAAACTCTCAAGATAGAAGGACATATCAAGAAGAAAAAGGTAATAGTGTTGATTGATTCAGTTAGTACCCATAATTTTATTCATTGTAAGGTAGCCAAGGAATTGAATTGTTTCCTATACCCAGCACCAGAATGTCAAGTGATGGTTGCAAATGGAGGAACTATAAATTGCTCTGGAAAATGCCATAATATCAAGCTAACCATGGGGGAATATGTATTGAATAGTTCAATGCTTTCCATTCCTATGGGAGGTGCTGATGTTGTACTAGGAGTACAATGGTTACAATCTTTGGGGACAGTAGCTTTTAATTTTCAAGAACTTTTCTTGAAATTTTTTTCAGAAGGAAAGGAAGTCGAATTACGGGGTATTGAAGGGAAGCCAGGAAGGATAATAACCTCTAATGTCATGACAAAGCTTCTAAAGAAAGAACAACGAGGCGTAATTGCACAATTATGCTCACTAGAAGTTCCGACATCAAAATCATCTATTTCTGCAGATCTCCAAAAGTCTTGGACAATCATTCCAAGGTGTTTGAAACTCCCAAAGGACTCCCACCTATTCGTGATCATGATCATGCTATTCATTTGATTCCAGGAAGTGTTCCTCCAAACATCAGGCCTTATAGATATCCTTACTTCCAAAAGAGCGAAATTGAACGTATGATTGCGGAAATGTTAGAGGCGGGTATAATTCAACCTAGTCAAAGTTCTTTCTCTGCTCCTATAGTATTGGTACACAAGAAGGATGGATCATGGCAAATGTGTCTGGATTATAGGGAGCTCAATAAGCTCACCATTAAAGATAAATTTCCCATTCCTGTGATTGATGAATTATTGGATGAATTACGTGGAGAAATTTATTTTACCAAGTTGGATCTTTGTTCAGGATATCATCAAATTAGAATGAAGACTGAAGATATTCCAAAAACAACATTTCGAACTCATGAGGGTCATTATGAATTTTTGGTCATGCCTTTTGGCCTTACCAATGCACCTTCTAAATTTCAAGGATTGATGAATTCCATTTTCAAACCCTTCCTTAGAAAATTTGTGCTAGTATTTTTTGATGATATACTAATCTACAGTAGGTCTTGGAAGGATCGTGTTGAACATGTTGACAGGGTGCTCAAACTATTGCAGGAGAAACAATTATATGAAAAAACATCCAAATGTTTCTTTGGAGTACAAGAGGTGGAATATCTGGGTCATATTGTATCTCACGAGGGTGTTAAAGTAGACCCTAACAAAATTAAAGCCATTAAGGAATAGAAAGTCCCCACAACCATAAAGCAGTTGCGAGGATTTCTCGGGTTAACAGGGTATTATCGCAAGTTTGTTAAGAATTATGGGAGAATAGCAGCACCTCTAACAACATTATTGAAAAAAGATGCATTTTCATGGACTCCTGAAGCAACTAAGGCCTTTGAACATCTTAAAGAGGCAATGTGCCTAGCACCAGTCTTAGCTACGCCAGACTTCACAAAAACCTTTATTTTGAAGATATGATACTGCAAAATAGGTGGTCGCATTTTAATGCAAGAAGGAAGGCCCATTTCTTTTGAAAGTCATCCAATCAAAGGAAATTATTTACATAAAGCTATTTATGAGAAGGAAATGTTAGCAATACTGTATGCACTAAAGAAATGGCGACCTTACCTAATGGGAAGACACTTCAAGGTAAAAAATGATCATGGCAGTCTTAAAAACTTTTTGGAACAAAGACTATCTTCAGAAGAGCAGCAAAAATGAGTGACAAAGATGTTGGGTTATGACTTTGAAATAATCTATAGAAAAGGGAAGCTAAATGTTGTTGCAGAAGCACTCTCAAGAAATAATGAAGAGGTGGAAGCATTGCTTTATGCCATTTCTATTATCCAACCAGATTGGATAACCAAAGCAAGGGATGAATGGAAGAAGGAAGAAGAAGTGTGGACTCTCATTCAAATGTTGCAGCAAGATCCTAGTACATCTAATACATTTAGTTGGAAAAATGATTCCTTATGGTACAAAGATCGCTTATATCTTTGTAAGAATTCCCAACTAAAACAAAATATTATTTTGGAATTGCACACTTCTCCTTTAGGAGGACACTGAAGATTTTTAAAAACTTACCACAGGGTGAAGAAAGAATATTTTTGGGATGGCCTTAAATCTGATATTCAAAAGTTTGTGGTGGAATGTTTGGTTTTCCAGTAGAATAAAGTTGAGACAATTAAGACCCCGGGTCTTCTACAACCTTTATCCATTCCAAGCCAACGTTGGGAGAAGATTTCAATGGATTTTATCACAGGTTTACTTATGTCCGAAGGAAAGAGTGTCATCATGGTGGTATTTAATAGACTTACCAAGTATGCACACTTTTGTGCATTATCTCATCCATTTAAATCTAGTATAGTTGCTACTACATTTATCGAAAAATTAACCCAAAGGTTATTGTGAGCGATAGAGATCCCATTTTTACTGGAAATTTTTGGACTGAGTTATTTTCTTGTTTGGGTACTCAATTAGCTCATCTTATCATCCTCAATCCGATGGTAAAATGGAGATAGTAAATAAATATTTGGAAGGATATCTTCGTTGTTTTGTATATGATAAACAAACACAATGGGTCAAGTGGTTACCTTTCGCTGAATGGTGGTATAACACTTCCTTCCATACTGCAGCAAAAATGACCCCATTTATGGCACTTTATGGATATCATCCACCATCCATGACTTCATATTTAAGAGAAAATTCGAAGCTTCAAGCAGTGGAAGATCACATCGAGCATCAACAAGAAGTTCTCCAACTCTTAAAGGATAACCTGAATTTCGCACAAAATCGAATGAAACAACATGCATATCAACATCGTAGCGAGAGAAGTTTTGATGTAGGAGACTGGGTATTTTTACGGCTACAACCATATAAACAAATGTCTCTCAAGAAAGCTAAGAAGGATAGTAAATTATCGGCAAAGTACTATGGTCCTTACAAGGTGTTGCAAAATATTGGTACTATGGCATACAAATTGGAGCTTCCTGCTTCTTCACGAGTGCATCCAATTTTCCATGTTTCATGCTTATAGAAGGTTATAGGTGGAAATCTTCCAGTTCAAATAATATTGCCAGAACTTGATGAGGAAGGAAGAAAAATCATGTTGGTACTGAGCGATCAGGCTCGTTCGACGGTATCGTCGATACGATTTGATGTCTCTTTGATGGAAGAACTTACCAACGAAGATTCTACATGGGAGGATGAGAATTTTATACGAGAGCTTCGCGAGCTATCAAGCATTGAGGGCAACTTCTTTTTAGTGAGGGCATGTTAGAACCCTATATTACTAGTATAGTCCCTTATTATTGTTAGTGTAACCCCCTTATTATTATTATTGTACCCCTGTAACCCCCATATTGTTATTATTGTGCCCTTAAATTATTATTGTTAGGTCGGCTAGGATTACATTGTGGCCCCATGGACTCCTATATATAGAAATGAAGTTTTATAATTTGTATCATCCAAGAATTGTTCATTCATGTAATGCATTGGAGGTTGCCCCCTCAAAGTGGCTTATTTATAAGGCGTTGATATATCTTTTCTTCTATTTTTAGAGATGGTTTCACAACAAGTTCATGTGAAAAAATTGGCATTCTTCAACCCCAACAACTTGACCAATTTCACCTACTACAATTAGATTGTACCTTGTTCACTTAAGAACTAGCTACCACTCATATCCTATCTCAACTTGTCCCACTTAACTATTTACCAAGACAAGGATCACATGATCTAGCCATGGCCATAAAACAACTAAGAAACATAGCTTACATAGGCAATATTTCACATGTATGTTCAGTTCATATAAACAATAGAACATTAACTGAGAGTTTGCAAGAACCACAAGATTCACAAGGAACACATGATATAAGATGACACAAGTTCAGTGACCCAAAACTTATAGACAATAACATACAATATGAAATTATCTAGAATAATTTAAAACACGAGCATGTAGCCAAAGTCTGCCACATCTCATATAAAAAAAATAACTAAAGGAAAAATAATGTTGTTCCTAGCACAAAGTGATCTCCCTTTGTCTAAAACTGCTATGTCAAGCCCCTTATAGCAACCATAGGTTTGCCTCTTGTAAATCCTATTCTAAACTTCTCCTTTCACACTTCGTCCTTAGCACATTTGAATTCACTAACACTCCCTTGCACACGCTCTTATTTGTTCCTTTCCATGAATTTTAACCTAGTTATCCCTTGATATGCCCCAAAACTCCCTAACACTCTAGTTCAACATGCATTGACATTGTCCGACATGTCTTAGCATTCCTTTTCATTCCTTTGCATGCCCTGACCCTCCCTAGCTATCATGCCCTCACAACTACCCTTACTTAATTTTCAACTTGGGAACCCAACCAAGTGCTCGCTTGACTATAATAGCTTGACCAAGTTATAGTTACTACAACTAGACTATATTTTTGAATTGTGTAGCTTGGGAGGTACTCCACAAGCCTAGTGACATGGATTTGTGTGAGTTTGGTCACAAAAGGCTTTGTGTGAATAGAAGCAAAGCAAAGGGATTTTGGACCCAAGATGGGATTTAAAATCTAAGAGAAAATTAAAAAGGAAAATTAATATTTCCTAAGGTCTAAGTGGATCAAACCCGTAAGTTCTAGAGGGTTCCTAAGAGGTCTAGGAAAAACTATTTAAGGAGTCATTAGGATGAAGGAAATAACATCAAGTGAGAAGGAGCTCATTTGATCAGGGGGGCGAAGAGGCATGTAGTCCTAAAGAGGCCATGATCATTATCATGTATAGCGTTCATTAAGATGCCTCAATATTCTTTGACATGGTTCAATATTAAATTTATTTGAGATAAGTTATTAGAAAGTAGAAGAGAAGTAACAAAGGATGATTTGGCACTTAGAATGAACTAACACTTGGCACTTGACACTCATTTCCACCTAGTGTTGGTGTGCATAGCATGCCCCTTTTGGAAAATGTAAATTGACAACTTATTAACCCTATGATGTGCTCATTTCCTTCTATTTAAACTTGTTTCTCCTTTTTGTTTCCTTGATAGTCCATGGCATGTATTGTCACACCATTGCATATATTGGCATGCCTTAGCACTTGACACATCTTAGCATATTTTAGATGCCTTTGAACTATCTAACACATGTTAGAATTACCTAGCATGCCTTGGCACTCATGCCATCACAAATATCCTTACATTTTTTCATGACTTGGGAACCCAATCAAGTCCTTAGCTACTCCAGTTCATGTGACATTGGTTTTCTTCAGCCGTAACAACTCGATCAATTGCACCAACTACAAGTATATTGTGACTTGTTCACCTAAGAACTTCCTATACCTCCTCTTAGGCCAGTCATGTCCAAGATGAAATTTTCCCACTTAGGAACTTACCAAGAGAAGGATCACATCTAGCCATGACCATAAAACAACTAAGAAACATAGCTTACATAGGCAATATTTCACATGTATGTCTAGTTCATATAAATAGTAGAGCATTAACTGATATTTTGAAAGAACCATAAGATACAAAAGACACACAAGATATAGGTCGGCACAAGTCGAGTTCCCCAAATCTTATACATAACAATGTACAATATGGAATTGTCTAAAATGGTTTAAAACATGAGATCGGCCAAAGTGTGCCACATGTCATATAAAAATAATAGATAAAGGAAAAATAGTGTTGTGCCCAACACAAAGTCTCCCTTTGTTTAAAATTTCTTTGTCGAGCGCATTTGCACTCTATAATTTAGAAGATTGGAAAAAATAAACTACAAAGCACAACATCAAACCACTTTGGAGTCTAGGACCTAGCCTTCATAGACTCACAAAGGGATCTCTCTATTTTATGATTTAAATTGATTTAACTTGCTGGTTATATGTACTGATATTAGGCTAGTTACAGTGATGGGGGTTGTTTATTTGATTGATTGTGTGGTTGGACAGATAGGGTTGCAGAAGTTATTCCATTGGGAAATGGAGTAAAAGTCTGGAATGGCACATAAAAATCAAGAGCAAATCATAGGGCAAGCTAGCTGTGCTAGATGGATTTTTAGATCTATATGAATTATGAGGTGAAAGAAACAGTAAGCTTCAATAGTGACTAAATAGGAGTTAAAAATTCTTTAATCAAACTTGAACAGAAAAAATTCAGATTGTAAATGCAAACAGAATTAAGGCACTCTGACAACGAATCTTAATCTAAAATTTCTGATTTACAATTAGATGAGAAGATACACATCAAAGAAAACAAGGGAAAAATTTAAACAAAGATGAAACACATCATCATTTTGACACATCTCAAGAATCCTATAAATGATTTTTGATTATTGATGTCCAGCTCCAAAAAATTAAAGTGCGTCAATAGTAGTTCTTAGAATATAGGTGCTAAAATATCCAACCTTTTATAATGATAATTCTAGTGGTATTTAACTAACAAGTAAGTTAGTTTTCCCTAATCTACCCTGGAAAACTCTCATTGATTACAATTTAAGAAGAAAATGGACAAGTATGGCCTTGCAAGGCTATGATGAGGTGAATCTGTCAGCCATCGTTGGCTGTATTAACTTCGATGACCCTTTGCGAATTATAAGGTGAATGAAATTGGGCTTTTAAAATGCCGAAAAGATAAATTGAGACAAAATTGATGTCGGGCCTAGCCTTTATTACACCGCCTTGGCTGGATCATTAACTCCAATGCGGCACTGATTGATTTGTTGTCCTAATTTCATATTATCTGGCACTATTTTGATTGTAAAAGGTTGCTGAAATATATTATCCTTGTTCACATCTAAGAACCATCATCAAAAAACAAATTCCTCAAAATCTTGGGAAGTATGTCATGCCGTGAAAAATGGGTGAAACTGCTCAAGATAGGGGTCAACTAAGGCATTTTTTTCTCCCCAACAGTGACACTTGTAGAAAATATGAGATAGGTTACTGTTCTTTGCCCCGTTCTGGTCATAAATCTCTCTTGGATTTTAAAAATTTATCTCCAGCTCTCCACAACAATTGCCGCAAAATCATGACCAACACAGAAAAAAAGGAAATCTGAAAAATAGGGCTGAGAGATGGCTTTTGATTCTCCCAAATGAAGAAAAATGTTCAAAATATGGTATATTTTTTTTTATTCATCTCGTTTTGAATAAAAAAGTGTCTCGTTTTGTCAAAATTCGTTCCCATTTGCCCGGAATTTCCCTCGAAAACGGACTAGTAAAACTGGCTAAAAATGGTTTTTCATTTGGGGAAAATGGTTTTGTAGGAGAAAAGTGGTATTTATGACCCTTATGAAGTGGTAAGTGGTAATATAAAGGGGGGGTGCGAATTCATGAGAGAGTGACACATAAGGGGGTCCCTTTCTTGAAAACCATTCGTTCAGGACCCCCCCTGCAAGGATAAAGTAAGGATGGTAAAGGGGGGTCAGAATGAAACATAGGCTATCAGAGTTAAAGATGACGATGGCACGATGAGGTGGAAATAATTTGCTTCTTGCTAGGTATTTTGACTTATTTATTCATGAAATGAGCTATAAATGTCGTAGTCCCGACTTGACCTATTATACACACAAAACATAGTGAAAACACGTTCACTCGAACCTCAAATTTTGTAGAAATTAGTTATGTAGTGGCATCACATCCGCACACTTCGAAACATTTACAGTTTAGGTTATAAATAATACGATCATCGATGTGATCCGATGGGGAGGTGACATGAAGGGTATGTGGGACCGGACCGCAGTGCACATCACAATTCGTAGCATTTAGTTATAAGCACGGAATATGTAAACTCCAAAATATGCGGAGTGCGATGCATAGGTGAGAAGATGATGGTCGTGGTAGGGAATAAGTGGGACCGAATCGTAGGTACACATCACAATTCTTAAGTTTTATTTATAAGTTCCAGGGTTAACTCCTAAAATTTGCAAAGTGCGAGGAAGAGGGGCCCACTAGAAATTGGCGGAGTGTTATGAATTGGCAGAAGGTTTTTAAGCTGTCAGTGTTATGAAGTTTTATATGATATAACAATGTATTGAAATGACTGTGTAATGGGTTGGAGCTGCTGAGGTGGGGCCAACTAACCGCATCGAAAACTAAATAAAATATATTGCAGGCGCTCACAAGGTAAAACAATACAATGCGATATTGAAAATTGGTGATCGCATTATTTAAAGTTTAGTTCCAATGCCAAATACGTAAAATCTGTGAAATGCGATGAGGGTCCCACTTTGATCACGATCGGGGAATAAAAAGAAATGAAACGATAAAGTTGGAAGGGTAAAGAGGAAAGGTGAAAGAAAGTTAAGGTAACGTATATTTCAAAATGAAAGATGAAATGGAAGAGAAGCGTGACGGGGAATGGGTTTCAGAGCATGGGGAAATATGGAGGAAATGAGGGGGGCAAAGAAGGTGAATGAAATGAAATGGAACGAGGGCAGAAATAAAGTTTGATCCCCATCACACCTTTTCAGCAACAATTTTTCTCCTTTCCACTAAACTATAAGGAGATTGATTCATTTGATGCTCTTTGAACGCCATTGTCTACCTTTCTTCTCTAAAAATAAATGATATCCATAGAATATTATTTTCAGTATATGAAAAATCTAATTAGTGATCAGTCACCTTATGGTACTGTGAAATATAGGAGACTAACATATCCCCTTATCGCAATCATAGGCTAGCCTCTTACAAATCCTATTATGAACTTTTTTTAACACACTTCATCCTTGGCACACTTGAATTCACTGAGACTCCCTGGAACACACTCTTATTTGTTCATTTCCATGCATTTTGACCTAGTTCTCCCTTGTGATACCTCGACACTCCTTAAGACTCCTCAACATGCATTGACATTGTCCAGCATGTGTTAGCATGCCTTTTCATTCCTTGGCATTCCGTAACCTTTCCTAGTTATCATGCCCTCACAACTACCCTTATTTAATTTTCAACTTGGGAACCCAACCAAATTTTTTCTTAACTATAGGAGCTTGACCAAGTTACGATTACAACGGCTAGGCTATGTTGTTAATTTTTTTATCTTGGGAGGTACTCCACAAGCCTAGTGAGATGGATTTGTGTGATTTTGACCACAAAATGTTTTCTGGTAAAATAACCCAAGTGAAGGGGCTTTGGACCTAAGATGAGGTTTAAAATCTAAAAGAAAATTAAAAAGAAAAAATAATATTTCCTAAGGACTAAGTAGATAAAATTTGTAATTTCTAGAGCGTTCTTAAGTGGCCTAGCTAGGAAAATCTATTTAAGGAGGCCTTAGTATGAAGTCAAGAACATCAAGTGAGAAGGAGTTCATTTTATCAAGGAGGCTAGGAGAGATGTAGTCCTAAAGTAGGTCTAGTTAGAGGTCTGAGTAAGCATTGCTAAAGGGAGGCCATGATCATCCACCAAGAGTAAGATCATCGTGTGAGGGTTCATAAGAATGTCACATACCTTAATGGGTTTGAGATAGGAAGTAGGATGGCATATTTTTGGTTCTCTTAGGGTAGTTAAATCTCAAGAGAGGCGAATCATGAGAATTTGGGCATGTGATTTCAGTGGTTTTTCTATTTTAAGTCCGCATCAAATCTTTAAATAGTAGAGAGGGTTGAGACCCTAGCTTGTGATGGTTTGTAGGTTGCAAGGTCTGTGATAAATATTAACACAAATGGAGGAGGGTTTGCACTAGAATTTAGGGCCAGAACGGAAGTAGTCACATGTGTAATATTGACTGAAGAAACTGTATTTTGAGGGTCATAGAGATCTAAAGTTCAGGTCAAGATTCAGTCAAAGAAATGACTAGAATCTATGGATCCATATGAGCTAGGTCGAGTCTCTTATGGAGGAAAGAGTTTTCTTTTTTGCAATGGGTGGATATGGTTTGTTCTAAAGCAATTAGAATATAAGTATAATTCCCTATTTAGGGAGGTTTCCTTGCATGTTTAATCCATAAGGTATGTCATTAATAATGTGACAAATATGCATAGAAGAAGAGGGCTTGTGACCATTAGAGAGAGGTTTATCTCTGCAATATATACCACAAATTTGGAAGATGGTTTGTAGAAGTATGTGCAGAGATAGTAAATCCAAAGGAAGGTGGAACCTGAGTAGATGATGGAGCAGAATAAATTTTCCATAGGAGGAATGGATTGACATGAAGATGAGTTGATTTTGTTGGAATGTCCATAGAGTTTTGGACAAAGATATGAAGCAGCCTATAAAAAATTAGTGAATGGATTGTTAGTGGATGATTTGTGACCCTAGTTCAGTCATCTAAAATTTTTTAGAAGGATGATAAGGTGAGTAGTTTAGATTTGTTCATAGATTGGACAATGAAAAATTGGTACACAATAATAGTGATTTTGAGAGGAATCAAATCACTATTAGGTGGCATATTTGAAGAGCCCTGGATGAGGGCAGTGTTGTGGGAACTAGATTAGTAAAAAAATTTACTGTGGTTAGGAAAATTGATGGCAGTCCAAGTACAATTGGAGGGTTGTTAGGTGACTATCAAAGAAGAGCTCTAATTCATGTACTTGTGAAGGAAAACAAGACTGGTATAAGGGTAGGTGTATTGGGCCTAAGGACGTGTAGAATATGAAGGACTAAAGTAGCATTCAAGTGGGTTAGCCAACTAGTCCTAGTTCACTATATTGTCGAGTGTTGCATCATTGAGAAGAAGGGAAACCTTCATATCCCTAGACTTGTCATCTTGGAGTAGTAGTATGGAAAAAGTGGGCAGACCAAAGAGTTTTTCACAATGGAGTTGTGAACAAATAATCAAAAAATTTAAGTGTTGTAGACCTTAAAGGAAAAAAGAGGTAGATAGAGGGAAATTTTTTTTGAGACAAGTTCAGTAACATAAAGGAGTTTAGTTCATTGATAAAGGCAGATTGAGGAGTTTCATAATGGGAGGAAAGAGGACCTGCCAGTTGTGTTCAAGACATGTGGATTGAAAGGGCTATGTGTGTCCACCATAAAAAAATGGGTCAAGTGTTGTCTTATTCAAGGTATATTGGTTGTCAAAGGAATAAAACCAAGCCCTAGTTGTATTCCTTGTATCAATGTGATTGTAAAGGGCCATCATCCCTGGTACGAGAGCTCTAGCCTATTCTATTACAGTTTGTAATTTATCGAAGAAAGGTTTGAAAAATTTAAAAAATTTCGTGTGCACTAATTTATTCCCTGATGTGTGTAGATTTCATTGTGAAAATTTGACCTGTTGCGGCACTTGAGTGTGTTTGCATCAAAAATTCTAAGACCAAACCCAAATTCTCATGTGTCGTGGAAATTGAACATATGCATTGTTCAACTAAGAACTACATGTAACTCATATTAGACTACTCATGTCCAATCTCAATTGATCCCACTTAACAAGTTACCAAGACAAGGCTCATCACATAAAATTGTGGTCATAAAACAACTAAGAAACATAGTTTACATCTTGACATGCCATAACACCTGACATGTGTTAAATGCCTTGAAATTATGTGGCATGTGTTAGCATTCCCTATATTTGTTGACATGATTTTACACTCCCTAACACACTGTATGACTTCCTGACGCACCTTGGTAGTTTAAAATACCTTAGTATTTCCTAGGATATAACCTTGTCACTCCCTCCTTAACACACCTAAAAATCATTGACACTCCATATCAAACACTCTTATTTGTTCATTTTCATGCATTTTGATCTAGTGCTTCCTTATGTTTATCTGACACTCCCTAACACTCCCTAGGATGCATTGGCACACCCTAACACCTAGCACATCTTGGGATGCCACCCTAGCACTATAGAATTCATTGGCACTACCTAGCATAACTTTTCACTCTCTCCTTATCACACCTAGAGCTCATTGAAAATCCTAGTCACAAACTCATATTCATTCATTTTCATTCATTTACCAAGTGCTCCCTTGTGTTTCCATATCGTTCCTTAACACTCCTTGGCACATGTTGGTACACCCTAACACCTAGGACATCTTGGCATGTCACCCTGGCCTCTATCATGCCTTAACACTGCCTAGCATACATTGTAAATCCCTCCTTAGCACACATGGAAGTCACTGACACTTCCAATTCCAAACTCTTATTTTTTCATTTCCATGCAATTTGACGTAGTGTTCCCTTGTGTTTCATTGGAAATCCTAGTTAACACTTGCTTGCATGCGCTGGCAAATCTTGGCTGCATCTCGCCCTAGCACTCTATCATTCCTTATCACTACAAAGCATGTTTGTCACTCCTCCTTATCACACATGTAACTCATTGAAACTCCTTGTCACACAATATTATTCATTCATTTCCATGCATTGTGACATATTACTACCTTGTGTTTCTCTAGCACTCCATAACACTCTTTGGCACACATTGGCACACCCTGGAACTTGGCATAACTTTGCATGCTTTCCTAGCACTCTATCATGCCTTGGAATTTCCTAACATACCTTGTCACTCCCTCCTTAGCACACATAGAACTTGCTGCCACTCACTCCTTAAGATATGGCATGTCTTGGCATGCCCTGCATGCCTTGTCACTATCTGGCACATATTAGCACACCCTGACACTTATTGAAATGCCATAGAATGCCCTAGTATGCCTTGTCACCCCCCCCCCCCTTGCCACGCTTGAAAATCACTAACACCCCCAACATATCCTCTTATTCATTCATTTCCATTATTTTTGACTCGATGATTTATTTCTGATGGGGTGCATGTCTCGAAAGAGTTCCTTTAAGAGAATTAAAAAATGGTCTCACCATTACTGACATAAGTAATTGAGATATTCTACTTGAATGACATTAGGAAGCTACACAATAGATTTTAAGAATGAAATTTTTATGGTTTTTTGTGATGGTGTGAGAATGGTAATAATTGAATGGTCAATAAGGTGTGTGAATGCTTAGAATACCTTCTCACTCCCTCCTTTCCATGACAACTATCACTCATTGCCACTCCCTAACACACCCTCATATTCATTCACTTCCATGTATGTTTGCCTAGTTCTCCCTTGTGTTGTCCTAGTACTCCTTAACACTCCTCTACATGCATCAAAACTCTCTACTTAGCACTTTTCAACATGCCATGCCACTTCATAACATGCATAACACTCCTTGAAACACATTGGCACTTGGCCCATGTTAGCAGTTGGAAAGTCTTAGCATTTATGACATGCATTCATGAGATGAAGTGGTATGATTTGGCATGGTTTAATATTAAATCTAATTGAGATCAATTATTGGAAAGTAGATGAGAAGCAATAAAGGAACATTTGGCATGTATAGTGCACTAGCACTTGGAACTTGGCGTCTATTCACACCTAGTGTTCGTGCGCCTAGAATTCCCTCTACGAAAAAGGTAAATTTATGACTTATTAACCCTCTTATGCATTCATCTCTTTGTAGTTCAACTTGTTTCTCAGTTTGTTTCCTTCACTCTCCTTGACACACATTGTCACACCCTTGCACATATTGGCATGCCTTAACACATGGAACAAATTAGCATGTTTTACATGCCTTTGCAATATATGTCACATATTATCATTCCCAAGCACGACTTGGCACTCATGCCCTCACAACTAGTGTTAGTTGGGAACCTTACATTCCCTTGAACACCTTGGAACTCCCTAGTTGTCACACCCTCATAGATATCCTTACTTTTTTTGCAACTTGGGAACCTAACCAAGTCATGAGAAAAACAATATTGTGCCTAACCCAAAGTATCCCTTTATCTGAAATTAATTTTTCCACACCTTATCACAACCATAGACTACCCTCTTGCAATTATTATTCTGAACTTCTCCTTAAACACTTCATCCTTGGGACACCTAGAATTCACTAACACTTCTGGGCACACACTTTTATTCGTTCATTACCAAACATTCTGACCTAATTCTCCATTGTGTTCCCCTGGAACTCCCTAACAATCCTCAACATGCATTGACATTGTCTTCCATGTTTTAGGACATATTTTCATTCATTGGCATGCCTTGGCACTCCCTAACACTTCCTAGAACATGTTGGCACACCCTGGCACCTGACACATCTTGGTCACATGCCACCCTGGCACTCTAGAATGACTTAACGCTCCCTAGAACACCTTGCCACTCTCTCCTTAGCACACTTGGAACTCTCTAGCACTCCCTGTCACACACTCTTATTCATTCATTTCCATGCATTTTAACCTAGTTCTCCCTTGTGTTTTCCTATCACTCCCTAACACTCCTTAGCACGCATTGGCACAAACTAGCACTTGACACATCTTGGTATGCTTCCCAAAGACTCTAGCATGCCTTGAAACTACATAATATACCTTGTCACTCAATCCTTAGCACACCTGGAACTTGTTAAAACTTCATTTCCATGAATTTGAAACTATTTCTCCCTTGTGTTTCCCTTGCACTTGGACCTAACAATCCCTAGCATGCTTTTTCACCACACCTTAGCACATGGCATATCTTGGCATGCCTTAATAGTTTCCTTGTCTTGCCATGCCTAACATGATGTGGAATTTTCTAGCATGTGTTATTATTTCCTAGCATTCTTTGGCACACCTTGGCACTCCATAGTTGTCATGCCCACATAGATAGCCTTACTTTTTTGCGACTTCGGAACCCAACTAATTCATTGGAAAAAAAATGTTGTGCCCAACCCAAAGTATCCCTTTATATGAAATTTACTTGACCAACCCCTTATTGTAACCATAGGATTCCCTCCTACAAGTCCTATTATGACCTTCTCCTAACACACTTTGTCCTTGAGACACCAGGAATTCATTGACACTCCTTGGCACACACTCTTATTTGTTCATTTCCATGCATTTTCACCTAGTTCTCCTTTGTGATTCCGTGGCACTCCCTAACACTCTCCAGCACGCACCACCAAGGCAACATTAACATGTGTAGGAATTCCTCTTGTTGAAAAACTTACAACATGCAACCTTTAAAACTGTTTGGGTTTTCCTCCCAAGATCAGAGGGAGAATTTTTTTTTTTTAACGAAGGTAGATATGTATCATCATCCAAGCTCTTCAGCTCATGTATATTACCCAACATAGACCTTACTTGTCCTACTGCTTTAATACATTCCAAGTACCAGCTTCTCCTTTGACCCTGATCACAACAAATCCTTCAAAAATCCTTCTTAGACCCTCACTAAGGTTCCAAAAACCATAGAAAAAAGGCATACGTGAATTATGTCTCTTGATATGGTGTATGCCACATAAGTTTTAGGTTGGTGACGAGTTATGGTTGGACTTGCATAAAGATCAATTGAAAAAATCCCAGAAGAAGCTCATACCATTTTGATACGAGCCTCACACCATCACCAAGGCTATGGGTGAGAATTATTTTGAGGATAGTCATAGGATGATTTATATTACTTCAAATGTATATGTTAGGATGCTTTATGCTTGATGAGGTGCATGTCTAGAAATATTTCCTTTAAGAGAATGAAAAATATGATCGCACGATTAATCACATAAGTAATTGTGATATCTACCCAAATGACATGAGGTAACTACATAAGAGATTTTAAAAGTGACATTTTGAAGGTTTTTTTTATATCAAGGTATGTGGATCATTATGTTTCTTTTCCAGAGAATTTACATATGACTAAATTTTTAAATAGTACATCACTCTAATATTATTTCTCTTACGTTCTCCTAGGTTATAATTTAAAGCAATATAGGTACTAAAATTCATGAAACCCTTGTTTTTTTGCTCTAAATAACTAAAACTCCCAAGTGTGCTACTCTTAATATTCAAACTTGCAGTATTGTTAAGAATACTTCCTCTAATTGTTATTTTTCCTCCATAAGTAAGCTGACTACGAGGTGGACTTGAACCATTATTAACATGCTAGTGTATCATTACCTATGTGTATTTAAGAGAATAAGGGGCGGGGTCGGTATAAGGCCAAATTTTATAATGCCTAGTGCCATGCCCACTACTAGGTTATCATCCTATGTTGGCCTTAGGATATGGTTTCCCATTAGTTAATTTGATTCTTTCTCATTCACAATCTCATCCTACTTTGCATCCAACCTGCTATTTTGTAATCCCATATCTCTCGTAACCTCACTCCAGTGTGTTCATTAGAACTCATTGAGGTGAATTGACTACAACTCTTTATTGAGCCATATTTTATCATCAAACCTTTCTTTCACAACCAGCTGCTCACCAACTCACCTTTCCCATTGAAATTCTCCAACTCTTTCGTCTTCACTTGACTACTCTCTTCCTAGTTAATATAATTTTGCAATTCCTCATTTCCTTCTTCATTTGCTCATATCAAGTTCAACCACCACTCATTAGTTATCACTACTTCCTTAAAACTTATTCAACTTCAATTTTAGCTTTTTTGTCCTTCATAGCCATTTAGTCCTTTGAAATCTCATATTTTCCAACCCCATTATAACCCATTACTTAATGAAAATTTTTACACCACCATACCATAATCAAAAAGTTAGTAGGAAACAAATTTTCCTTCATGAAAAATCCTTGTAGAGTTTGTGTTCAATAATCTCTCTGAAAACCCCCTTTCCTTAGCTTTTGAGTAAATCTAGTTCATGGGATTTTTGTTTTTCAGATATCAAACTTTTTCGTTTCCCTCGCGTTGCAGGGTTTGTCCAATGAAGGAGGAGGAAGGGCGTGTCCATGCTATCCAAATTTAATTTAATACACTTGGTTGAACTAAATAAATTGGATTCCTGGTGCCTCAAATCATGGTGATTTCATTGTACAAAAGGAATTTGTTAGTTTAACTCAAGAAATTGGATTCCCGGTGCCACCAATCGTGGTGAATTCATTTTACAGAAGGAATCTTTCACTTCAAAACCCTTTTATACCATCGTAATGAGGCACTAAAGATGTTGTATGTTTAATATTCCATGGAGGAAGATGAAGTCGAAGGCGTGGGTGATAATCTATTGAATATTTTGTTGATTCTCCTCTATTCATGAGCGATTCCTATAGAAAAAAATCCATCTTGCAGCATTTCTACCATTCCCAGAATTCAAAAGTTGATGCAAAGACAAAATAAATGGGATTTTTTCAACACATTTAAATGATTTGTAAGAATTGTGGGATATATATCTCCAACCAGTGAATTGATAAAGATTAGAAATAATTTATGCACATTTTAAACCCTTTCGTGATTAAAACCTGAGATGTCATGGGTGTGGGTGCCTCTACTAATTTGCTGGTCTTTAACAATGAATTGGGATTCACCAACCGCAACATATAATCTCTCTGCAGTGTTGGATGATCAACCAAGAATGGCACAAGACAAGGAAGCTACATTGGCGAGAAAGCTATTCATTTCTTAAAACTTGTAGTCATAAAACAAAAGGAAATTGGGGTGATAAGGAGGTTTTTCAATCCTTGACTATCTACTGTTTAGATAAAATGTAATATCTATTTCTAAATTTGCAGAGATTGAGTTTAAAAACTTCAGGGAATGGCTGGTCATATGAAACATGTTATGAAAACAATATATATTAGGGTGATTGGGACCTTTTTCTAGCCCTGTCTGTTAAGATAAAATTTGCACTAGGTATATGAATTTGAAGAGTTTTTCATTAATTTCTCTGGCTCATGGATGTTTAGTTGAAATATGGTATAAAAACATAATAGAATTTCGGTGATTGGGAGCTTTTTGTAGCCCTGTATTTTTAGATAGAATTTCGTGTGTGTTTTTAAATTTATGGAATTTGGTCTTAGGAGATTTGGTGATGGTGTTTAGATGAAATATTTTTTGAAAGCAGGATGGGATGGGGGCATTTGGGAAATTTTTTCTAGAACCAATTATTTAGGTAGAATTTGTATAGCATCTCTCAGTTTTGAAGTTTCACTTTATCGGATTTGGGCTATGGCCATTTAGATAAAATATTTAATGAGAATATACCAGAAGTCATGTGAATGGGATCTTTTCCTAGCCCTAGATATTTAGATAAAATTTGTAATTTATTTTTCAAATTATGTAGTTTGGGTTTAAGAGCTTTTAGTCATGGTTGTTTAGATGAAATATGTACAAAAGAAGGTAGAATTGTGATGAAGGGGAGTACTTTCTAGTCCTGAATATTTAGAAAAAATTTACTATACATTTTTAAGTTTGCAGAGATTGACTGGGAAAACTTTGGGTCATAGATGTATAGCTTAAGTATGTTATGAAAAACAAATTGTGGTGATTGGGAACATTTTCTAGCCTTGACTGTCGATAAAATTTGTTTCATATTTCCAAAATATGCAGAGACTTGGTTTAAGATCTCTGGGCCATGGCTATTGAGATGATATGTGTTATACCTTTATATATGTTTAGGGATTGGGTTTAAGAGTGTTTTTTTGATAACAAAACATCCTTGCATATGCAGCAATGGATATAATACAAGGTTTAATGGAATACCTCCGCCTGGAACCAAAATTGAATATATCGTTCTAGAGTGGATAGATGAAAAGTTGAGCATTAAAGACCTCCAAGAAATGTATGGTTGTGAGATTATAAAAACAATAATAATATTGCCTTTACGGCCTGAGAAGGTTGATGCTGTGAAAGAGCAGCTAGCTAATATTCATCCTGAAGTAATTATGTTTATGTCTAAAATCAGAAAGTTGTATGTTCATGATAATAATGAAGACTCCACACTGAGTAGGGTTAATGAAATATGTGTTTCATGAGAAACAACATTTAGAACTACAGAGAATGAACAAAATCAATCATTTATTCATCACAATTTAAACAAAAAAAAATAGAAATCACTTATGGAGATATTCACTTCAACTTGTCATGGAATTGAAACTCTAAAAATGAGTTCTTGGGATGGAGAAAATTTCATAAGGAGCAGGTTCATATTTCTTCCTCCCCATCGCATATTAGAGTGAAAACCCTTGACCAAAAATAAGATTGAATAATTTTGATTGCTAAACCACTTTCACTGGAAATATTTACTATTTTCCCACATTTGCAAGGCTTGATATATCATTTGGGTTACCCCATTCGATTGGCATGGGATTGAGAGGGCCATGATGAATGAAGAAACTAATTAAATAATCAATTAAATATTTATGATAGCATGGTAACATTTTTTACTACAAGTTATAATCCCATTTATATTCTTCTAGGTAGCTGAAATGTCATTTTTGATGGATTGAAATATTTTCATCAATATAGGCACATAAAGAAATTTGTAATAGAAAAATTACTGGATGGTTAGTGAAGAAAACACATTTCTCTGCTAGCATCAAAAATCCCCTTGTGGATCTTTAAGAATTTCAGGGTGATAGATTTCATGGCTAGGTCTGCATTCAAAGATGGATTTGTTCAAGTTATTGACTATTATCTTTGCCAGGAGTTCCATTTTATCAAATAAAAAAAAATTAATTCCATGAATACTATTCATAGGTCAATCTCAAAATCAATACCCAAGTGAGCATATCACGACATGGGCCGAAAAAACAATCCCAGGAAATAGCTTATAGCCCCCTCCAGCCAGTGGATTCTACTCTAATGCTTTTCTACTATCAATTTCCAACCTGTCCTGTTGACTTCGATCCCAAGAAGTTAATCTATACCAACAATGGGTTGAAATCTCTGTTGAAGATTATATAGTTAGGTCTAACATTAAGCTATAGTCGTTTCAACTATTTGTGTTGTAAGGAGTTTGCAAACAACAAAGAAGATTTCCACGCCCATGTTTTTTCGACATTTAGTAGGGAAAGCTAAGGGCTCAAATGTAAATACATGTTTCTTAGCTATGTATGTTTAGCTACATATAGTATTACTATGGCCTGGTTGGTCCAAGCCAGTTTTACTCTGATTCAGAATCCTTGGTGGTAATGTTGAGTACACAAACAATAAAGCCTCAACAACAAATCAGGCATTAACTTAAAAGGGAGTAATAATTTATCCATCATATTTATATACAGAGTTCAACCCTTTGAACCTCAATTAGTTTCATGCCACAATGACTTATACAAAATGAAATAGCATCTCTAGACCAAATCTTTCTATATCAGGAGAATTTTTCAAAACAATTTAGCTATTTGAAAGAACTATAGGATAAAAATCATCGACCAATGAATTGAAACAAAGTAGAAATAATTGATGCACATTTTAAACCCTAGTGTCATTCAGAGACAAATTCCTTTCTTGAAAAATTCCATTTTTTGACAAAACGAATATTATGGTTTATAATTTGGAAACTTCCATTGTACTAGTTGGCTTGGTTGTATTATTCCATTATTAGTCCCTGGATCTTTTTCCTATTCCATTACCTCTTAGCATCTAAGCAAGACTTGAATATGATTATTGTAGATGAAATTTATAGATAGAGTACATTACCTCTCCTCCGATGGGCCTTAGAACTATGATGGATTTGTACAAGGACCACTTCATGCACACATAGGGTTTCAATGCATGCTCTTGGGTTTTTCTTGGAAATTTTAAGGTCGTCCATGAGAGACACTGTAGCATAATCAGCCCCAGCATTTCTAGTATGACATGTTCACCTTATCTGAAGTTTCGGCTATCTAAAATTGCGGTTATAATGAAATTGCGGTTATATGGAAAGATAGACTAGAATTGTGAGTTTTGGGAATTCTTCAACTATGTCAAATTTTTCTATGATATTTAGCATAGGATAATCCCACAAGGCGTAATTTGTATCTCCATCCACGATAGTGTTTTCTATTTTGGCTGAATTGGGTATATCTTCTCATATAAGAAGAACACCCATTTTGTGTATCTATTGGAAGAGGTAACAATAGTATTGCATTTGTTTTTTATGCTTCTTTCTTGGTTCTTGTTTGGGTTTTCTTGATTTTGTGATTTTATGTTTCCATTTTGTTAATGTATGAGGCCATCAAAATATGATTTATTTTGTCTTTGAATTTTCCCTTTGTAAGCTATGCTCTGCAATCTTATTTGGAAGTTTTTTTGAATACCTTCAAGTGGAATCTAATGGATCTTCAAAAATAAGTTGATTATGGTTGTAGGCAAAATTCAATGTTGAGAGCAGCCATTATTTCTGCATATGGATGGAAATACCATTGAATCAAATCATTCTTAGCACATATGGATATGGTTCCTCAACCTGTGCATAAGTATCTTATTTTGAATGAACTTTGAACCCACTGGATATTGATCATTCCTCCCTTCCATGAGAATGGTGGTTGCCTAACAGTCATATTGTGTTGGGTGTTTGATTTTATTTTCATGTTTCAAATTGTAATATTTGGGGTTTGGTTTCATTGTCATGTTTCAAATATACCATTGCTTGTGAATTTTCAATTGGATATGCATTGTTATGTAGGGTGGTCATCTGAGTATGTTTTTTTGTTCATAAGGGACAAAGAATTTATTGGGCTCTAACAAAATGAGTTCTACAATATGCTGCATTTCTGGAATGATATTCTTGTTGGTATTTTTGTTCTTCTAGGATTCTCTCAAATTGTTCCAAAAAAATATCGTTTGTAGCAGCTGGACATTGTACAGTGGGCATTTGAATAAATTTTGTTCTCTCAGAAGAAAAAAAATTTATTGGGAGCTAGCGTATTGAGTTCTGCATTAGTATCCATGTAGGTTTTAGTGATATCATTGTTGGTGTTCTTTATATTCTAGGCTCATGTCACATTATTCTAGAAAATATATGTTTGCATCTACTGGAAAAAATTATAAATGCATTTTTTCCATGTATTGATGAATTAGCCTAAATGATTATTTGTTTCTTGATTGCTATAATATTATTCAAAACCATAATCATGTACATCACAACATTGTTTAATTATAATTTTCTATTTTCCTAGCCATGAGATTTCTATACTAGCATTGATGTCTATCATTATCATGTTCTACTATTAAAGGTTTTCATGGGCTGATTTGTGTAGGAGGAGTTTATTAATTTGGCATTAAATTTGCAAGAATTTTTTTCCTTGGGACTTTTACCCTTGAGACCAGATGGCATACAAAAGTGATTTGGAGACAGGAAACAGGGCTGAAAGTAGAGATGTGAAGAAGCATCTTTTAGAAAAAAAAATAGTCAGCGTAGAAAATTAAAATCTAGTCGTCCTAGTGGTAAAGGGGGAAAAAGTGCAGATGTTCACTCATTCCAAGGGAGTTCTTTTGTTGCAATACTTTGTACATACATTGTTGCCTTGGGGACTATAGAGTTTTGATTCTATGTAAGTTATTTTTCTTATTTCTTAGTTTGATTCTCAACCTTTTTCTTGAATACCTTTCAGTCTTCAAAACAGGGAAGGTTTGATTAAATTTTTCACAATTCTGGCAAAGTAATGTTGTAACAGGTTGAATATTCATCGCCTACTCAAAATGGGATCATTGATGATTTTTATTTAACCTTGTCTCGGGTATGTTTTCACCATTAGTTGATTTTTAAGGGCATGTATTTCAGTCATAATTATAGGATAAATACACTGACGATCACACATCTCTTAGGAAATTCATGGACCTATTTAATATCTATTTTGGTGCATTTCCTATTGTCCAACGCAATCAAGAGCATAAGTTATGAATGCTACCATAAAAAATTTCAATTGTTTCCTACTGGGTTAAAGTGATTAATATTTCCCAACGAGACTATAGAAATGCCCATTGTGACCTAAAACATGTTGAATTCTGTGTCAGTTCTATTTATTTGGATCCTTATCAAACATGGGAGCCACTGTGGGTGAAAAATTCAATGGATAGCTTGCTGATTATAGTGGATGGAAAGGCGTAAGTGCCCTTAATATTATGTATATCAAGCTACAACCCTATCATTGCTCAAGAAGACTTGGATTTAGCTTAATTACTGTTTTTTGTTTTTGATATTATAAATATTTATTTCAAAATGATATTAGCTTGTTATGGGGAAAATCCATGTAGTCCCCTCATTTATGTGGTCTTAATAAGATTTAATTTTTTCCCTAGGGATTTCATCCTTTTGATTCAGTTTGGTAGGATTAATCTCTTCTATGTTTGTATGTAGGCATCATTAGTGGCTTCCATTCCAAATATTATTGGGTGGCTTGTCATTTTTTTTGGAAAGGCAAGTTAAAATACCTTAGAGAAGGGCCTTTTCTAGAAATTAAATAGTTTATGGTTCATTTGGATTCTAAATTGGAAGCCAATTTTTTATTTCATCTTGCTATTGTTGTAGGATTTTTTATTTTTATATTGGGGAAGATTGTTCACAGTGCTTGGAGTTGGGGTAATATCATTTGCTGTAAGTAAGGCCTTTCTCACAAGGCTGGGAAAGGGATATTTCTCTTTGTTTTCAAACTAAGGAAAGTGAAGTGAGTCATTGGGGTCGTTGGAGAAAAATATAAAAAAATTGTGAGAAAATATTTTGGGTTTGTGTACCTGAGGAAAGGACGGATAAAAGGCATTTTTTTCATGTGCCTTCCACTTTGCAAAAACAATATTGTGTCTTGCAAATACAAAAACCCCTCTTTTCATTGTTGTCACGTACCTTTAAGTTAATAGTGAGAAAGAAAAACCTTTCTTATATAGGTTACAATAAAGTTGAGTCAATCCACTTTATGAATGTGAGATAGACCGAAATACACACTAAAGTGAAATAAGACATCAAACACATAAAATAAACTAAAGTCCATCTAAATTTATTAGTGCCTAAATCTAGTACCTAATTGACCATTATTGAACAATGAACTAATATTTACTTTAATACCCTCCCTTAATGGTCAATATTCTAACTACACCAAGCTTATCCCAGAATTTTACATATTTTTTAGGACCCAAACCCTTGGTGAGAATGTCTACAGTTTGACTCTTTATAGAAAAATACTACAATTCGATATAACCATCTTCTGCAAGCTATGTTATGAAGTGGTAATATACCTCAAAATGTTTGGTATGCTCGTGAAAGACTAGATGCTTGGCAAGTTTCATCAAGCCTTGGTTCTCACATCAATGGTGTGTTGGCTATGTTTGTTGCATTTCAATTCATCCTCTTGAGTCAAACTTCCTAACATGCTTATTTCACTACTCCTCGATATTTTTCTTCTGTTGACAAAAGGGCTCCCCACTTGTGCATGCTACTTATTGTTGGTCCATGTGACTACACCTATGCTAAGGCTAAATACATATCTAGAAGTGGATTTTCTATTATCAAGAGAAACTTCCTAATCTGAATCTGTATACCCACATTTTTTAGGACCCAAACCCTTGGTGAGAATGTCTACATTTTGACTCTTTATAGAAAAATACTACAATTCGATATAACCATCTTCTGCAAGCTATGTTATGAAGTGGTAATATACCTCAAAATGTTTGGTATGCTCGTGAAAGACTAGATGCTTGGAAAGTTTCATCAAGCCTTGGTTCTCACATCAATGGTGTGTTGGCTATGTTTGTTGCATTTCAATTCATCCTCTTGAGTCAAACTTCCTAACATGCTTATTTCACTACTCCTCGATATTTTTCTTCTGTTGACAAAAGGGCTCCCCACTTGTGCATGCTACTTATTGTTGGTCCATGTGAC
Source organism: Pinus albicaulis (assembly GCA_034641835.2). Classification (NCBI taxonomy): domain Eukaryota; kingdom Viridiplantae; phylum Streptophyta; class Pinopsida; order Pinales; family Pinaceae; genus Pinus; species Pinus albicaulis. The sequence continues at coordinate 1,073,350,485 of CM076581.1, read as the reverse complement.
TACACCTATGCTAAGGCTAAATACATATCTAGAAGTGGATTTTCTATTATCAAGAGAAACTTCCTAATCTGAATCTGTATACCCACACAGGCTAGGATCTTTGATTTTTTTGTAGAAAATTCCAAAGTCAAGCGTCCCTTTCACATACCTCCGCACTCACTTTGTTGTTGTCTAGTGCTCTACCTTTGGAATTATCATGAATATGGAAATGAAGCTCACAACGAAGCTCAAATCAGGTCTAGGGACTCTAAGATATATCAAGCTACCAAATAGTTGTCTCTACATTAATTCATGGACTGCCTTAGAGTCAGTTTTGGTTGAAAGTTTCAAACCCTTTCTCCATAGGTGTAGACAAGACTTTCCAATCTGTCATTCTAAACTTGTCCAAAAAAGTCCTGGCATATGCTTTTTGTGAGAAAAAAATGTTGTTACCTATTTTCCAAACTTCTACAACAACAAATTAGTGTGGGAGGCCTAGATCTATCAAGTAAAAGAAAATTATCATATTGGATTTGATGTGTTATTGAACTTTCCTTACTACGTGTGATAATGATACACTAGTAAAAAATGATGAAATTAATGACCAGGTGACTAAAAAAGTTAGTCACCGCTATTATTTCAAGTGAATTACTACTAAATTTGAGCAATTTTAAGTAACCGAACTAAAAATGACTAACTTAAATGACTAATTTAGTCTAGGAATAAAATATACGACTAGATAATAAGTGACTAAACTAAAAACGACTAACTTAAATGACTAATTTAGTCTAAGGATAAAATATATGACTAGATAATAAGTGACTAAACTAAAAGCGACTAACTTAAATGAATAATTTAGCCTAGGATTAAAATATGACTAAATTAATAATGATTAATGTAAATCACTAATATTATAGTCCAAGAATAAAAATATGACTAGTAAAACAAGTATATGAATTAGTCATTTATGTTAATAATTTTTAATTGTGTCATGCCATAAATGGAAAATTGAATTTTTGATATTGAAGTGTTACATTTCACTTATACAAGATTCTCCTGAATCCATCTCATGAGTCATGTTAAAATTCTCTCGCTTGTGTCCAATACTCTTTCCATTGGGTTTTTGATAAAGTACTGGATGACAGCTTCTCAAGAAACATTAATGCTCGGATACCCTACCCCTCATTTACCTCAAAGCGATCAATATTATACCCATGATTCCCCTTGCCACCATGAGTTCTTGATCCGCCCCTAACGATCGTCGATTGGCCGCTCCGCACCGTCTCCTCGCCACTTTCCCAATCACTACACAACGCTCTCGTAACACCGAACGCACTCATCAACACGACTTTAATCAAGGAGTGTCCACAACAAAAGTGGAATTAAGTCGAACTAATGCCTTTATTTCATTAAAAAAATATTGACCATAATCGCTCCATCTTTTTAATCGATAAATACATATTAGTTATAAATACATATATATATATATATATATATATTTTTTTCTTTTAAGTCATTGAGATAACAAATTAAAATCTAAGAAAAATGTTATACAATCATTTTCACTGTTTTCTCAACGAAAAAATAAACCTCTTTGACCTTCACACTTAATGATATGCAATGCAAACCTCTTGCGATCATTGCAAGGAATGTCCATAAAAGAATCATAGAATTATAATACTCTTCCCCAAATTATTGAAATTGATTTAATTCTGTCTTTGCTCTAACAATAAAATGCTTCACTATTTACATGAATATTGCAAGGGATATGGATATTAATACATATATTTTTTATAGACAATTGAGAAAGAGATTTTATAGGAAAGTTAAAGAAGTTATAATTCATATTATTATCTATGGTTTATTATTTTATTTATATAATTTTAATAATAATATTTATGAAAAAATATTATATTATCAATGCTTTATGATTATTGGTTTAATAAATATATTTAATATTTATATTTAACAAAACAAATATTAATAATGGAAAGTAAAAAAAATAATTACTTTATAATAATAATAAAAAAGTTTGGTGGTATGTTTGGCATATATCATCATTTTTTATAGAAAGAGTGTATTTTTTTATTTGAGACAAGTTAAGACAAATAATAAAAAAGAAAAAAGAAAAATTTCTATTATGTAGAAGTTCGCTTTTGATTTGTGAAGGTAAAAAATTCTCAATATTGTGAATTCATGTGTTGGAATTATTCTTTTTTTACTAAAGATTGGATATTACACACACAAACAAATATATATATATATATATATGGTTATTAATCATATATTATATTATATTTATTACATATATTAATATTTATTATATTTTAATTCCAAACTTTATATTAATTAAATTCCACATATTAAATCATGTCAACGAATTCATATGTAATGTTATGGCATTTTATTAAAGCCATACTACAAAGGATTTAATCAAAGTTTGGGTGATACGTATATCACATGATGGCATTATAACCTCGGTGGAAAATATATATTCGGTGGTGGCATATTCATATGGTTTTTAAAACTATAGTTCGCTTTTGATAACCGATTCTCCATAGAACAAAAGTGAAAGCAAGTCGTAATGGTTTATTTCGGACTTGCTCTAAGACTAGTTCAAGAGGACTGGACAAGTGGTTTATTTCGGACTGCATGAGTGCTCGAACATTGGCATGCACAGTTCGGTGAGATGGGCATTAGAAACTAAGTCGAAGTCGAACATTTGCATGGGCATGCGTTGATTTTATCGTAAATGTTGGTATGAATCCCGACTTTGAAACTCGCTATTCAACTCGGTTTAATCGGTTCGGGAAGAATAGGTTTTGAGGGCATGCTCGAAGTTTGTCAAAGTCGAAGTCAGTGGGAAAGACAAGGTTTTGAGGGCATGCCACATTGGAAGTCCGTCAAAAGTCGAAGTGCGGAGAGGTCATGGTTGATTTCACCAGAGTGTGATAGCCCAAGAATAGAGGAAAGCTGGGTTGTTCTTAGCCGCTGCCATGTAGTTAGTTCTCAAATTTAGATAAAAACTCAATGAACATCAGTCACGATAGTTATTTGGCGCCAAAGTTTGGCGGGAGGACTTTTCGCTGTTGAGCGAGAGGGTTATTTTAGGGGCTGCGAATTTCTATATAATCGAGGTTTTATCATGGATAAAGACACATTAGACGAAACTCTGGAGGCTTTTTGAAGAGGCGGGCCGCAGCAAATAAACAATTGAAGTTTGCATACCCGAGTCACAGGGTTAGTCGGATTTAATATTTTTTCTATTTCCCGCTTTGCATCCGCTTTGTTTGTTTTAAGATATTGTCAATTCATACGATTTTTTTTGGTAAGGATCATTTTTTTTTAGAATTTCTGTTCCCCGTCCCTCGCAATTGAATTTGGCTAAGGGTCAAAATGGTGCCTTGACCTTTCCTTCCTCCTCGTGAATTCTCAAGCTACCGATTAGAAAACCCGGATATAAAATGTATTGCCGTTAGGCGACGAAGAGAAAGAAACTACCGGGGGTGTGGAAAGGGTAGGCGAGCAACTACCCGGGTAATGGAAGGGGTCAACGGTGGTCCACTCCGCCTTCAAAACTGATATTTAAACCGATACTGTTGCCCTTATTCGCTCACTCGTATATGTTGATTTCGATCTAAGAAATGTACTGCTTATGATCTGCGAGTGAAAAGTTTAAATAAAAACATGTACAGCTTCTTGAGGCTCGTACTACTAGACCTATATACTAGACCTATAGTTCTGGTCCTAGCTCGAACCGGTGGTGCCATATCTAAGTGGTGCCGCAGTTCAGTGCTAGTTGAGGCAAAGTCAGTCGATCCAGTGAAACCGAGCCCCTGCATAAGATCTCGTCATAGTGTGCATATGCGTTAATATATTATATAACCATATAGACGTGTTCATATAGTATATAGGTCTAGTTGAACCTTATTTTCCTAGTTCCAAGAAGGCCCGATTCATCGCTATCACTTACCCGGAGGCTACCATATTACGGGGGATACGTAGTTATGTAAGTGAAATCAATGGTAATAGATCAGCTTCAACCCTATTAATAGGAGATCACTACATGCTAGTATATTACGTAAATAAGGTAAGATGTACTCATCGCTTATGTTTCCATGATTACACTATCAATATAAGATACAAGAACAAGTAGCATGGACATGCTTAATGATTACACAAGGACAAGCTTAGTTAGTTATACACATATCCTAGCTTCTACTACGGATACTACTACTAATAGCATGCAAGTAATACTAGCTCTATTATGGTATAAAGATTAGGGATATCACGCTATTACCCGTACTTTATACTAATAAAGGGTGTGTACTTCCATACCAAAGGGTAAACATGGTCTCATAGTAATACAGCTTGATCATCTTATCAATAGAGTGACTTAGAACCCTATCGTGACTAAGGTAAATAAGAACCATAAAGCCCATTACAAATATCAGTATTCAATTGAATCAGTAGGAGTACTTACAGCATATGTATCACCCTTGAATCAATCATAGTGGCTAGTATCATCACCATTTCTTATATACACATATCATAAGCTAAGACCAGTATTCAATTTAATCTAATATGGAAAGAGCTAGTAAGGTAATATGAGTATTGTTACCATATGAAGTATTGACACATCCTAGCAAAGGGTTATGATTGGGATAGAGTGTAATCTGCATAATATGGATCACATTCAACATGATAGTAATACTGAGTAAGTTAAGCTATATGAGTACTAAGAGCTTATCATGATATATGAGTACGGTGATTCCCCTTAGTTTCAAACGATTCAATGACCTTGCCTCGATGCGGACAAGCGACTACGTTCCTTATCTTAACACTCTCTGTATAAACAAGCATATCTATCAACCTTAAGTGTCTATGATCTTACTTATGGATATACTGATCATCCTAATCAAATCAATGGGAATCTAACCCTATATGATGTAATATAACGTAAATCATCGTAATCAATTAATGAACACAACCAATATGAACCATTACATATGTGAATTAAAAAAGGCTTTCGATCCATTACATATGAACCATTACATACGCAGAGTCAAGTTTCCTATGTTTTCCGATCCTAATCTTAGACCCGATCTCGCGATCTCCTTTAAAAAGGCTTCAACCTCGCATTAAGAAGGTTGTACATAAACTCTTCGGAGGTCGCTTCTTCTCAATTCCGGATTTTCAAAACAAATTCAATATTGTGCTTTCAACCTTTAATATAGTGCTTCCATTTTACCAACCAAACCTACACAGGGGGATTCACCGTAATACAATTCAACAAGCTTCAATGGTGTTCTTGGTCTTGTATTCCATATAGAATAAGTGACAAAGATGCCCTTTATTCCCGCCTCGAATGTCCACTTTCACACTAACTTACAGAGTATGCCACGGATTCGAGATGAATAGATGATCACAATTTAGATTTTTGGAGTCTTCACACATGTCCGAAAATATAGAGGCATTTTAGAAGGCCAAATTGTGACCATTCACTGAAAAATACGAAGGCATTTTTTAGAAGGCATTTTGTGATCTGTTCATTGGCATTTAGAAGGCCAAATCCGATTCGTTCCCGAGGTAGACTTTTCGCTTTTCTTAATGCTATGTCCCGACTTGTCCGAGGCACTTCTCGTTGGTCTTTTCCCGAGGCTCGGATCTCGGTTTCTCGATGCCCATTTTGGTCCGCTCGAGGGCACCATCCGAGGTATAGTTCTATGATTATTTTTAGCCTCCTTTGACAAGGATCTCTGCGGCTACCCGTAGCATCTATTCGACGCTCTACTGTATTTTTATATGAGGCTATTTGCTCTGTCAATGAGGTAAGTTTGGCCCTCTTCTGCGAGGTAGCTCTAAGATCAAATTTCGACCACTCGAGCAAAAAATATATCCACACAGCACAAGGTAACACTTCTGTGAACTTGAGTTAATTTTCACATTGTCTTGGGGAGGGTTCTTCACGAGGTTTGTCGAAGTTTTCAAGCAATTTTTTCGAGGAAATTTTTTACTACAATTTTGAACCCTAATCCAAGGGCATTTGAGGCTTTTTCATTGTTTTCTCGATGCTTATTTTGTTGGCATCCGAAAAATTTTTGTTGAAGGGAAAGAAGCACCCCGGTCGTGAGCTTGTCTAAGGGTTTTTGAGTCGAGTTTTCAAAAATATATTTGCTAAACCACTTCAGTCATTGAATAACAGCAGTGTTAACTTAAGAAGCTTGTTTGAATCATCTTAAGGGGAGTACAATCTAAGCCTTGTGCTATATAAAAAATTTCAAACATCGAAGACATCAAAGTGACATTATCAAAGATTGCAATCAAAGATATATCGGTGACGAAGGAAAGGGCAGTAAAGGAGACATCTCCAAATCGGTGACAAAAAGATCCATGAAGAAGGAAATCTGAAGTATATCTAAACCTTTCGAGGTCTGATCAAGGGTCTATTCAAAGGGCTAACTGAAGTTCATAAAGAAGCAAAATTGAGTGGACTAAAGATCTATGCAAGTAATCGAAAGGGAATTGACTATGAGTCAAGGTTTCTTCATTTCGTATGGTATGATCTTTTCGGACAAAGGAAAGGGAAGACTTGAGATCTCTCAAAGGCATCTTCGGAGCACAACACTTGGCAGTAGAGTGGCACTCTTCATATCAAGAATCTTGAGGTATAAGACATGTTATGTTCAAATTGTTGAGGCAAGAATTTGTTAGGAGAAAGTATACAAGGAATAGACTGTAGTATATAAGATTACATGTCCAACATTATTGGATGGATTTCCTTTTCGTAATTAAAGCACATAGTGAAGATGTTGTTAAGTAGAAACTACATCTATTTCATGAAACATGTTATTGCTTTTTTTTATAATATTTCCACCTCTTGTACACCCTAATATATATATTTTCATCTTTTACTAGTGTTAATATTTCCCTCTATACGCTCGACTTGTGTGTTGCCAACAATTTACTCGAATTGTAGATTCGTAGCTACATTTAAGTTTGCTTCGTTTACTCCCCTAGAAGTGGATTAAGGTACATGTTTTTATTTATTTATTTTTTAGATCATTTACATAGTCGATGAATTGACATAAATTTTATCTTTGGACTTGGATACTTTGATGGTTTCAATGTCCTGGATAAATTATGGGTTTTGCTTTCAGAACTTTCAAAGACATTGTGAAGATTCCATATTTGAACCTTATTTCATTTATTTCATTAAGCATGTTATTATTTCCTTCATCATACGGTGAGTGTAAAGGTGAATCTAAACACGGTCAAAGACAGATCGTTGAGTCATATTGTAAGGCCTATCCTTGTTCTAGCATGTCTTTAACATCGTGAAACGGTTGCGAAATGATACTAAGTTTTTTCTTTTGACTGGGTCTTTTATCCATTTGTACGCTTTGAAAATGCTTCCCGAGTAGAAATTTACCAAGATCTCATTTCGTGGTTAGGTATTGAAAAACAAGCTTCAATCCAAATAAGGAAATGACCTCGGAAACGTGCAAATTTTCGATGATGTGGGATATAGATCACTCGGAAAATTTTATTTAGTTCATGTTCTTACAAAGTTACATGTTTTGGACTCGCTTGTAGCAATCTACTTGTTAAACAGGGACAGAACCAAAGTTCTTTTGACCATTCTATAGCGTAGCTAATGACCACTTGTTGCTAGAGCATTCCAGATGGTTTACCTCATAAAAAATGTCTTGCTAATTATGTAGACGGTCTAGCTAATTATGCAAGTTGGATACTGTTATAATTTACTCATCTCGTAATTAGTGAAATATTCTTTATTGTTTTGCTTCGACATTGAAGGCAAAAAAATTCCATAAATTCGAAATCTGGAAAATTTTGTAGAGAAATTGCAAGTCCATTAATATTTTTTTTCATTTCATCACCCCCACACTATTTTTTGTTGTTTCTTTGGGCTTTTCCTAAATGTGTGTTTTAGTGTGGAAGTGCCACATTGTTTTCATACAACAAGATTCTAAAGACCTATCCTTTTAGGACTTGTTGCTTTGTTTGGTCATTTTTATCCATTTCAAGCCATTGATTTGGGTTGTTAATGAATCCATATAAATTACCAAGGTAGGACATTTAACAATGTTTGTAGAGTGTTGTGGATTGCTTGAAGGGTTGATTTTTAATGGTATACTCTTGTTTGGTCATGCATATCACTTTTCATAATCTTGTGGGACTCTTATTCCATGTTCATGTCATTTGGGAGATAATTGATGTAGAGTGCAGCGAGGCTTGCCTAGAAATTGCATAGGAATCGAGCACGTGATTTAAAGATGTTAATTTCCTTTGTCATCCATATTACTTCTGTGCCTATGCCTTTCACAGATTATGTTTTCTGCTCGATTTTATACGTTAAAACTACTCGTTATGGTACATAGTCCGATCATTTGTTGTCTACTATTTCTCAATGTGTATCAAGTCCTAAGGAAGGACATTCGGTGATTTTTTGTAGAATGTTGTGTAACACCTTCCAAAGGTTTGCTATTTTAGGGTTATGGCCTTTTTTGTTTTAGTTATGCATATTACTTTTCATTTCTTTTGGACTCTTATTCAATGTTCTGTTTTATCCAAAGAGATATTTACTCGTAGAAAGCGTAAAATGCTTGCTTAGATGTTGTGAAGGACTCTTAGCATGTGCTTAAAGTATATTAATTAATGCCTTATTTGTATGGTCCATGGATATCATTTTTATTGCTCTATATATGTGCTCTCCAATGACATTTCAATGGTATTGATTGCAGGCATCACCGGAACACTGTGTAACTCCGGGTTTGGTCAAAATTCTCTTCTCTCAGTCGCCGGTAATGACATATTCATGTGAAAAGAGTTTAGTTGAGGGTGGAAAAAGGAGCTTTTTAGAGCTGAAATGCCTCGTTATAAACACCAATGCCTGTAATCAAGGGTCTGTATGCATCATTCTTGTGTATTTTGTCTACCATATTCTAGATAAGGTATGTTGTAGAATTTGTCGTAATAATATTGTGTATTACTAGTAAATGAATTGAAGGTTCAACTAGGATCAAATTTCCTTACACATAAGAAGGCCATCAAGTATATTGAGATGATTAGCTTCGATACAATTCATACGTATATTAATTGTGAGAAATATTACATAAAACAGGAATTCTCCCCTGTCTTGAGGAGGACCGAGTTTCCTATATCCCAATGTCGATATATGCAACACCATAGGGATATGCTATCTTCCCTCTTAGACTAATGAGAACCCCATTGACTCCTGCCGCTTCGGGGTTTCGTTTCAAGGCACCATCAAAACAAAAAAATGAAGGCTTTTGAGTCCCGACTCCACTCATGAAATAATTGTGGAGTTATATGAAGTCGCCAACATGATTGTGGACATACTTAGTCTGGGTCCCACGGGTCGGGAAGAAGAACAAGAATATTTAAAATTAAATTGATCTAGCAATTGAAGTTTTTTACTTGTCTAGATCTTAATCTGGAATGAATTTAATCCCTTTTTGAATTAAGATGTTTATATAGCAGTTGCTTTAGCTTTAATTTCCACCATCTCCATTTCACTCATCATCTATTTGGAAAATGGCACGATTTTTTGCCGACCGTATTTCCAACATACTAATTTAGACAATGCAAACTAGACCCTTTCAAAAGAGCCTTGCAATGAAAGGACCTTATGTAATGACTATGACATGTCCAAATTAGTTGCTTCAGAGTGAATTTGACTACTTGAACTCGACTCTCAAGGCCATTTACCACCACTAACCAAGCCTCCATAGTGAAATGGAAATCTAAAAATAGGCAATGAGAAGATTCCAAACTAAAGGCAAAGAGCACACTAGGAGGGACCCCGGATCCCTCTCCTCCTCATATTTTCTCGAGGTTAATATGTTGTCATAAGATAGGGTCCAATAGAAAATATTAATCTTTTGGCAAGAGCATCTCGAATGCCATATTTTGCCCCAGTATTTAGGCTTTGTGGGGAAGTGAACAAGAAGAAAGTTGTTGGGCATAGGCTACGCTACTGATACTCGGCCTAAACCCCACCCGCTACTGTGCTCGATTCCTATAGGTTCTTAAGGGCACAACCATGCAATTTTTGTTCCATTGAGGCCACCAAATGGAACAAGTCCGAGGTGGAGCCCCAAAATCCGACCCTCTCAATAATCCTAAAGCTCGTCTCATGAAGAAATGGAGGGAATTTTTCTCCTTCGTCATTCAATCATATCTTTAAAGGAGTGAGATCCTCGAGAGTTAAGTGATCAGTGACCCATGATGTTATACTTACAAATATTAATATTTTACCATTTCCTAAAAATCCAAGTAAACTCGATCCATTATTATTGGAATGTCGGATTTCATAAGTCAAACATTTCTTGATCATTCAATAAATTTAGCATATGCTAGGAAAGATGGAATTGCCTTGTATCTTTATAAGAAGAATTGGGTGATTACAAGAACTCGAGGTAATGGTGTGGTTGGTCTTCAAAAAGTAAAAAATCATTTTCTTTCAAGAGTCCGTTAGGTTCTTCAATTGACCAAGCAAGACATGGCCTCCAAAGATCCACTCCTCGATAATATAGTCCTAAAGTTCCAAGTGAGGAATATCCAAGGTCATTGAAACTTGAAGAAATGCACTTCTTTCATTGCTCGTTTCTTACAATATTTTTGTGTAGATAGAATCCTGAGTCACTTGGTTCATGTTTGTCTTTGAATTTAATCGTAATGTTAGACTTATATAATCATTCATTTGCTTGCATTAAGTAGCGACCATTGTTGATCCCTTTTAAGACATGATGAGTTTGTATAAATGGTTGACAAAGTTTTCTTGCGTGCTTTAAGGTATGTCTAATTTCAAGTTTTAAATTTCAAATTTAGTGAACACAATGACATAGGATGCATTTTCCTCTTCAAGAATTATAGGCCTAAATTTTTTGTCTTCTTAAATACCTTGATCAAAGGTTCTTGTCTTTTCTCATCAGTGCGGTGGTTACCTTCATACGCCATAAGCTCTAGTATCTTGCTAAGATAGTCACATCGATTACCTCTTTCTTCTAGGTTGTGATTATGACTAGGCTTAATTGCTCAACATTCTCCACCCAAACTGAAGTCAAGGTGTGGTTGGGTTCACTCGGGGAAGTATAGTTTCTATGACAACAATGTCAATGTTTCTTCAATTGATGGTTAGATCACCATCTTTGCTACTATTATGAATTCATTGTACTTGGATGCTAAAAGAGTTTTGATACAATCCTTTCCCTTATCTTTAGTTTCTACAACCCCCTAAAGGGACTTTTTGGAGGTGACAGTGGTCTAGCCATTCAAAACTTAGAAATGTGAAGAATAAACAATCTAAATCAACAAGCAATAATGTTAATTCTGTAATTCGAGAGAAGCAAGATCTTGGAAATGTTCTCCATCGTGAGCATGGACTCATTACTCCATGAGGGCTTTAGAAATACATCCGTCTCCAAGAATGCCTCCAAAATTTGCTTCTTCCAGTCTTTTAATAGATCTTCAACAATACCACAAGGATGTCTGCCTTAGTAAGCAACCTATATAAACTTGGAAAATCTTCAATAAGCCTCCTTCAATAAGGGTCAATGATTATTCTCCAATCTCAAAGATCGCTTCACAAAGGCTCCCAAAAAATATGTAAGCGTGTGTGCTAAGGACTCGCTCCCAAAAATGTTGCAACTCGCTCCAAAAAACTTAGACCCGAAATGTGCTCAAATATGCCATAAAAAGGTTTGTCATAACAGATTAGATTATTTTTCCACATGACTCGGGTTCAAGCTCTCCTGACGATCTGAATTTTTTTGTTTGTAAATAAGGCTCAAAATAGTCCTTTAAACACTCGTCTCAAACATGCATGAACATGCCTTTAACCGCAACCTAACACAAGCTTATACCGCATCCCTTCCCTGTAGCCTACACGAGCCCTAGTGTGGCTCTTCTTGTGGCTTACACTGCATCTGAAAATCACAATTTTGTAGGCATTTCAGAGATATGCCCAAAAACCATCGATCCGAAGTGTGTCTTTTTTTTCTCAACGAGCTTTGTTGTAGCATAGATAATCAAATCATCCATAAATTTGTTGTAGGTCTTTCTCTTAGTAATTTCTGTCGTGACCCCATCTTCATGAATGAAACATTCGGATAAATTAGGCTTAGATCGGGGGCATTTTCTCTGGGATCTTTTTTAGCAAGCTTTAGGATCCCATATTCAAGATGGGAATACTCTTGGACATGTAGGGTATTGATAAATATAGCATCATGTTGTGCAGGACATTATTCAAGGAAATCGAGGGGAGCTAATACTTGACTTCTTCAAGCCACATATCCATTGTTATCCTCAAGTTTGTAAGTTCCAATGTTTATGGATCAAACATAGGAACAATTGTATCTCTGGCCATGAACACCATTGCTTTGTAGACAGGAGTCGTTTTATATGAGAAATTAAAGTTACCCGAATATAATTTATAGTTAGGAGAAGAAACTCCTTTGAAGATAATTTATCATACCCATGAACAATAAGAGGCAAACCCTGGAAATGATTTTGTTCCTCTGTGTAGTTAATCAATTATGGGTTTGCATAAGTCCTCTTGTTTTCCTAGATATTGGTTTGTTCTTTCAATATGACAAGACTATTCATCTTCAATAAGGATTCCTTCAACAAATGGAATGGACCTTTCTACCTTTCTCTCATATGGTTCACAAAACGGCTTGATGATATGATAAGACTTCTTTTATTCCTCATCGGATTCCATGTCATATGTAGGATGAGCGTCGCAAAGGAAAAAAATATCGAGACCTTCCACTTTTCCGTTTAATAGGCAATCGTTGATTGGAGATGCACATAATTATGGGTGCCAAAGTTTCTACCATAGTCAAAATCACGGATAGGAGTGTTGGTCTCTTGAATCTTAAGGGATCTTCGAGGGATTTCCCCTTCATTAATCACGTGATAGGAGTGTTGGTCTCTTGAATCTTAAGGGATCTTCAGGGATTTCCCTTTTTGCACTTAATTTATATTTCGTTCAATTTATGGAATTTCAATCCTAACAAATTGATTTTGATGTATAGCATGGTGTTTTTCAAAACAATGTGATTTTCATTACGGTTTCTCAATCCCCAAACCCTGAGGGAAATTTTAGAGACCATGTGGGAGAAGATTGTTCGGAGAAGAAACTCGATTTTCGAATATCGAAGATGCACATAGACAGTCGCAGCGACAGAATGCTCAGAGCAGCCAAGAAAACTCTTGTGGTGTTGGATGATGTCCCGGTCTATGGCAATTTTGGAAAAATTGTCATTTACAAAGGTGAAGGTTATAAGACCCTTGTGACAACCCGAGATCGTTCTATCATCCGCACAACAACCTCTACCAGGCTTTATGAATTGCCATTGCTAGATGATGCCGATGCTCGCTCCCTTTCCTCGCTTTTGGGCTTTTGGGACGAAATCTATTCCAAGTAATGCGGACAACCAACTAGTCAAGCGGGTAATGCAATTTATATGCAATATATTATTTTACCAAGTACTAAGTTTGGTTCAATTTAATGATTGTGACACGGTGTTCACTAAATGTCCCTAATTACAAGCAATTACTACAAATGGCATATCATATCGGGATATCATTATAGTTTTACATAATTCCATATTAGTACTTACTATGCTCTTAACAATGGTATCTGTAATCCATTAAAATAGATTCTAGCCATATGTATATTCATCTTCATAAACAATAAAAAAAACCTACGTGAGTGAACTTTATACTTATCGTGCAACTATTCATGCTTTCAACAACTTTTTGTTTTTGGTATTTGATTGGTTTCCACCTACGAATTTTCACTAGTGTTGCTAATGTATGAATCACGGGTGCAAGCGGAATGTAAAGGTCCGCACACTTGCTCGAAGGTGACTCGGAAGCTCTTTGTATGGTCGGCCTCATCCGGCACGGGAGGGTGCCAAGAACAAACTCTTAAAAAGGGGGAATCAATATCGATTATCACAAAGAAGGGCTTAGATGCTTGGAGACCGAGTATTGATGCCCCTGGATGAGGAAGCACGGGAGTGCTTCTTAGACTTGGGGTCATTTCCGAGAGGATAGAAAGATATCGATGGATGCATTATTGGATATTTGGATTTATGTGCGAAAGATGGAGTGGCACGATGCTTTTGTCATCTTGTTAGAGCTTGCAAGAAGAAATCATGAATTTAAGAAGCAATCTCGGGTAAGCGCCTTCATTTCTAACCCAGTTGTGTGCTCAATATCATTTGATCATAGCTTCCTTTGTCTTATACATTGTGTTGTCTTGTTAATTGGATGTAGTAGGAGCCAAGAAATCAATTATGGCAGGGTGCCTCCGAGCAGTACTTTTCTCAACATGATGTAATGCGAGACTTGGCCCTATATTTGGCATCCCGAGGTAGCATAGTTGGTAGGAAGAGGTTGCTTATGCCTAAATAGGAGGACAATAAGAACTTTAATAAATTTTCCTATTTCGATAGACCATAGACCTTTAATGATATCTAGGTGTTGATCATTGATTCAAAAGTTCTTAGAAAATATATGCAATAACCTATAATGTTCTAATCTAGCTTTGCTTCTATGGTTCACCTATGTAGGTGCAATGGAAGACGATCAGCTGGTGTGAGATGAATTTTGGTGAAGCAGAGGCTTTGGTATTACTCTTTTTCTACAACCAAATACTTTCTTCCATCATTTTTTGAGTTACATGAAGACACCGAAAGTCCTCATAGTGTTTAATTATGGGTACAAGAAAGCCACAATGAACGGTCTACGGCGCTTTATCTTCACTTACTCAACTTAAGACTATTCACTTGGAGAAGTTGGATGTGCCTCCACTTCAAGAGCACAGTGAAAATATTGCAAAACTTGGAGAAGATATCTCGACATTATGTGAAGGGCTTGGAAATATGTCCAAGTTCAACAGCTCTACCAAGCCTAAAGCTTCCCATAATGCGAGATTTTATCTTGGACCATCGCTCGTGATTTAGAGGAGTTACCCCCTCGGTATACGGACACGTCTTCGTTGAGAAGTGGTCTATCACTAGCTCGCCACTTTCTTAGTGGTCTATCACTTAGCATAGTTCTTACCGAAAATTTTCCTTTGGATTCGGTAAGAACTTCGATGATCTGAACACTCACCGATCCTAGGTGTGCGTATCCCAGAGTCTCGACAAGCTGTCTCTAGGCTCATATTTAAACTCAAGGGCATTGATATGGGTATTTAGAGATTGATTCCGCACGACTTCATGCTCCCTAGGCTCTTGAGGGACTTTGGTTACGTCACGTTTGTCCTGCAACCTCACATTCAATAAGCTCTTCAGAACTCCGATTACTTTACGCTTTATCCGCACGGCTTCATGTTCCATAGGCTCTTCAGAAGCTCGTGGTTACTTTGACAGACTTGTCTCCTCGACAAAAGTCGGACCAATCTTGGTCGCTTTAAAGATATTATCTCTGCGGGGTCGTCAAACAATTTCCTTTGTCTTCCGTTCCTCGGATTGCGTTTCCGCCATTCTCTCGTGGATAACTCGTGATCTCTCGTTATCCTCCGTAATTTGCACCATTAGGTCGTTTCTTCAGTAAGAGAGCAGTATTATCTTGAAAATCTTACACTCATTGTTGAGCCCGGGAGATCTCTTGTTGCAAACAGCCTGGTGTTCTTGTGAGTCGAGTTGTTGGAGTCAAGACAAATGGTAACAAGAATTTCATTGTAATTGATGGCAGCATGGTAGAGCTTATTATGCCTAGCCTTTATGGAGCTTACCTAAGTTAGTACATAAATTTGACTTGGGAAAACCCAACTTTTTTTTGATGATGCATGATTGAAGGGATGATCATTTCCAAATGAATATAGAAGGGATAATTTGTCCTACTTTTGTAGTCTCCTTGTTGACAGGAAATATTTCATGGTATTGAGATTCCTAGATACTAAATAGACCATTCTTTTCTCATGACGAGCACACAATCTCGAAAGTTGTGATATGAATCATAAAATTATTTTGATATTTTGAGATGTTTCTAACTGATATTCTTCTTGATACAAAGCACATTGAGCTAATTTCTCCACTCGCCCCAAAGGCAAAAATTCAAACTTTTGATGTTGTTGGGCCCATGCTGCGAGTCCGTGAGACTTTTAGAAAGAGACAGGAACTTCCAACTCTTAGTGGTGGTTAGTTACGGGACAATAATTATCACACCTAATATACTTGCATGATGAGAAGGAATTGATTTTCCAATATGATATTTAATTGTTTCTAGAATTATTTTGTGATGCTTCTTTGAAGGCATACACTTGTGGCTTAACTTTGAGTGGCCATCCTCTTTCGATGTGCGGGAATGGTGGTCCATGACGCTGGGAGCTTCATCGCATGAGTATGGCATCAACTTACAACTTAAGAATGAGGCCGTGAGAATACTGGGTAAAGTTGAGTTGCGAATGCATATTTTTGTTTCTAGATTGGAGTGAATGCTATATTTTTGAAGCTTGACAATGCTGATTTTGATGATTGAGAGAATGCTAGACAAATTCAAGATGATGGATCAATTAAAAAGATAAGACATGATGAAACAATTGTAGGTGCTTGCTATAACTCATGACATTTTTGACCATCTTGTCTTATAGCGTACAAGAATAGTCGTGGTCTTCTTGTCAAGTTTGCTAGGTTGCTGGGTAGTTGGTGTTGAACTTAGGATCTCTGAAAATTACAAACTTTTGGTTTGACATTAACAGATTTTGATATGAATATTTTTTAGAGTAAAATGTAAATCTGTGATAAACTTTTCATTTCCCTATTCTCGGGATATTGGTGTGTTCTCCGTATGGAATGCTTCATAGAGTGTTTTTTGTATAGCGATTTATTGAAGGTGTTTGTATGACATCTTTTAAAGTTGTTAGAAGGCGTTTTGGACCAAATTTTTATCGTGCGGGCCTTGTATACGACTTATTTTGAGAATATATATAGACACTTTAAAGATGTATATTTGCACCATTGGCTGTTTCTTCAGGTAAGAGAGCTTGTATTATATGGAAATCTTACACTCATATAGACACTTTAAAGATGTATATTTGCACCATTGGTTGTTTCTTCAGGTAAGAGAGCTTGTATTATCTGGAAATATTACACTCATTGTTGAGCCTAGGAGATCTCTTGTTGCAAACTCTGGTGTTCTTGTGAGTCGAGTTGTTGGAGTCAAGACAAATGGTAACAAGAACTTCATTGTAATTGATGGCAGACGATGGCGAAGCGATGATCATTTCCAAATGAATATAGAAGGGATAATTTGTCCTACTTTTGTAGTCTCCTTGTTGACAGGAAAATATTACCTGGTATTGAGATTCCCCGAGATACCATAGACCATTCTTTCTCATGACAGGCACACATTTGAAAGTTGTGATATGAATCATAAAATGATTTTGAGATTTTGAGATGTTTCTAACTGATATTCTTCTTGATACACATCACATTGAGGAAAGGACAAGGAACTTCCAACTCCAGAAATGGTGGTTAGTTATAGGACAATAATTATCACACCTAATATGCTTTCATGATGAGAAGGAATTGATTTTCCAATATGATATTGAATTGTTTCTAGAATTATTTTGTGATGCTTCTTTGAAGGCATACACTAGTGGCTTAACTTTGAGTGGCCATCCTCTTCTGGGCAAGGTGAATGGTGGTCCATGACGCTGGAGCTTATCGCATGAGTATGGCATCAACTTAATTAGCAACTTAAGAACGAGGCCGCATAATACTCGTGTAATTTGAGTTGTGAATGCATATATTTTTGTCTCTAGATTGGAGTGAATGCTATATTTTTAAAGCTTGACAATGCTAATTTTGATGATTGAGAGAATGCTATACAAATTCAAGATGATGGATCAATTAAAAAGATAAGACATGCTGAAACAATTTTAGGTGCTTGCTATAACTCATGACATTGTTGACCATCTTGTCTTATAGTGTACAAGAAAAGTCAGTGTCTTCTTTGTCAGGTTTGCTAGGAAATGCTGGGTAGTTGGTGCTAAACTTAGGATCTTGAAAATTACAAAATTTTGGCTTGACGTTACTGCATTTTGATATGAATATTTTTTAGAGTAAAATGTAATCGCAGATAAAATTTTCATTTCCCCTCTTTTCAGCTATTGGTGTGTTCTCTATATGGGTTACTTCACAGAGTGTTTTTGTATAGCGACTTTATTGAAGGTGTTTGTATGACATCTTTTAAAGTTGTTAGAAGGCAGCTTTTGGACTCACTTTTAAAACAGTCTTGTAGCAGCAATTTAAAGTTTTTTTTAAAAAAACCTTTAAATACCCCTTTTTAGCACATTAAAAACCTTTTGATGATGGATTTAGAGTAGGTTTGAATATTTAGTTTCGACGATATTTGAATCATTTGAAGAGCTAGAGCAATCTCCTTGGAGCGACTATTGAAGGATCTTTGATACCATCATTACTATGCCATTATTCGGGACAATATATTAGTGTTCCCGTATGTTAGTGTAACTTTCTTTTAAATTTTAACTTCCTATTACATTCTTTGAAAGATATATATGAACTAAAATTTCCATATATTTCACTTAATTATTGTTTTCCCCACTTCACGAGCATTTTATACACCTCTCGGTGCAAATGCTAGTTACATAGTCATTACAAGGAAGACCTACCTAGTTACACTCTTCAACATTATAACTATATATAACTTTGATGTTTCTAGGTTGGAGATTGTACTATTTTCATTGGAGGATGCTACTATTGATGCGCACAAGGCTTTTGAGTTACTTGGTAGGATTCTCGCAAAATTGGTTGTTGAAGGGATATTATTTATTCAAGATATAACAAGGGAAATCAAGGATGGAGGTACATGGCAGAAGCTTATTAGAAATGAGGGGATTTTGAGGTATTTCTCAAGAAGAAAATTTCAAGGTAGTCTCGCTCCACAATTTTAATGCCCGATCAATTTTGTGGTTTATTTGGATCTCTCATGTTGACTAGTGAACGGTTGGTTAGTTTTTTAGCTCGTGCTCACATTTCTTGGTTCCCGAGCACTTTATAACAAAAATAGGCAAAGTCAAACAACACAAATGGTCCACTAGCTCTTTTTTTCATTTGCTAATATTATAATGAAGTTTTATTAGAGGCATTGTTTGTTTGTTTATTTTGATTAGAAAAAGGGTTTGATCTTGGTTTTATGTGATTTTCAATTTATCGTATGTAGCATGTTGAGAAATGGGAAATAATAACGTGACATTTATTTTGCAGAAATTGATGTTAAAGGAAAATTGCTTTGACATTGTTAATGTTAAGGTATATGTTGTATAAACTATTTATAGTCTAATTTATATTATATTCTAGTGTTCATTGTTTTTCATTTCTTACGATGCATTATATTTTCTTTTGTTTTCGAGAAAATGAAATCGGATATTGATGGTAAGAAGCATGAATTGAAAAAAAGAGAAGAGCGAAAAAACATTGGAGCGACAAATACAAAAAGAGAGGAGAACCGGTTTGGTGATACCCTTAGAACCAATATCTTGCATAAGACACACATATAAAGACTCGATGATCAAGTCTTCGGAGTTGGTGAATTCACTCGTAATGCCTTGACAACACAACGATAATGTTTTGAAGTGATGAAACATCATTTCATGTGTAAATTGTAGTCCAACTAATATAAAGTTGGAAACTCATATTGTAATATTTTAACATTTCATATAATATAATTTGTGTGGTTGAAATTATTTATAGTTGCACTTGATGTTGTTTAGTATTGTAATTAAAATATGCGACTTTTTGTGTTTTTAGAATGATTATTAATGAAATGCATATAAACTACTAAATTAGTCATTTATATAATGAATAAATGGCTATTGCAAATGATAAATTTGTGACTACAAATGATGACTAAATTTTGCATATATACGACTATTAGTAGCTAATTTATAGTATCTTATAACATGACTAAAATTTAGTCACATTTTCTTCAGTCATTAATTGGTTTCAAACAATGACTAAAATTCGTGATCCGTATGACTATTAGTAGCTAATTTACGATATCTTATAACACGACCAACATGTTGGTCATAGTTCTTTGGTCATTAATTGGATTTCTTGGGTGATCATATAGTAATATATTTTGTTGTGTATTTGGTCATTAATTGTGACATTTAATGACTAAATCAAAGATCAAATCAATGACTAAATCAAAGTGACTAAATAAATGACTAAATCAATGACAAAATGAAAGACCAAATGAATGACTAAATGAATGACTAAATCAGATGACGAAATGAAAGACCAAATGAATGACTAAATTAGTGACCAAATCAATGACTAAATCAATAACCAAATATACAACTAGATGACAAAATTGAGATAACCAATTAATGACTAAGCTAAAAAACGACCAAAAGTTGGTCGCGTTATAAGATACTGTAAATTAGCTACTATTGGTCACCGATCGAAAAATAGTCGTTTATATGCGAATTTTAGTCGTTTGTTTAGTAACAAATTAGCCATTTTGTACTAGTGATATCATCTACATGTATGAGTAGAAAGATGATATCATTACCAACTTTTTTCACATACATGTTGGAATCATAAGCACTCCACTGGAACCCCTGTTCATCGAAATGCCTATCAATCTTTATATACCATGCCCTAGGTGCATATTTCAAATCGTATAGAGCCTTATCCATTTTGCAGACCAGATGCCCCTTCCTTGAAACCTGAAGACATGATGGTTGATACATGTAGACTTCTTCCTGCAAATCTCTATTAAGAAAGGCACTTTTCACATCCATAAAATGGGCCTTCCAGCCAAATTGTGCTAGCGTGGCTAGAAAAAGTTGGATGGTGCTCATATTTTTTGTAGGAGCAAAGGTATCCTCATATTCAATGCCCTATTGCTAAGAAAACCCTTATGCAACCAACCATACTTTTTACTTGTCAAATGTACCATTTTCCTTGTACTTGATATTGTACATCCTTTTGCAGCCAATAGGTTTCTTCCCTAATGGAAGTGATGTGAGACCACAAGTCTGATTTTTCATCAAAATCTCATATTTGACTACCATGGATCTTTCCCAATTCAGTCTCCCTTGTGCTTCCTCAAACATATTGACACATATATTTCCTTAATATTGACCATGAGAGCAAAGTTGACTATGTTCTCTGTTTTTTCTTTCCACCCAATAATTATCCCTTGATCATTTTTCTTACTCTAACATATATAATGGTGTTATGCCATTACTTGGGTCTCTTCTTGTGATCTTCCTCATCCAAGTCAGTATTTTCACTATGACTTGGACCACCTATATCTAGATCATAAATTACTAGTCTAGGAGACTCATCATGCTCAAAATATTCCACCCCCCTTCAAGTGCAGCTACCTGAAGCTTGAGACCTGAATCCTCAACCCCTTGTAGCTTCTAAGTAATTCAAAACTTAGGATAAGTTTGGAAAGGTCCAACCCCCTCATCAACAACAACTTCACTATTGAAGGTTACCCTATCAGTTTCAATATCAATCAACCTATAAACCTTATAGTGTTGTTGACCCTGTAATCATTAGCTTTTCTCTTTGGATCTAATTTGGTTATATTCTTAGTTAGAATCCAAGTGTAGGAAATAGAGCCAAAAAATTTAAGATGAATTACTTGGAATCTATTCCAAACCATGGTTATTTTTGACCTTCTACTTCATCTCCATCGTGGGAGATCTATTCAATAGTTATACTATTGTGAACATTGCCTCAGTTCAAATCCTATTTGGAATAGACTTCCTCTGCAACTTACACCTAGCCATATTTGTGATAGTACAATTTTTCCTCTCAACTAATAGATTTTTTTGTGGACTGTAAGGTGCAGTATATTGTCTTTGGATCCCATGTTTAGCACATAATTTATTGAAATATTTTAAGTATAATTACCCACTAGTATCATATCTAAGAGAGGAAATATGACAACCTAACTATTTCTCTATTAATGCTTTGAAATTTTGAAATTCATTAAACACATCATATTTTAATTATAGAAAATATACCCACATTTTTCTACTGAAATAATCAACACATGGAAGGAAGTACTGTAATATTCCCAAATGGGAAAAGTAGGAATATAATGCAAAATGATGGAACAATAGTGTAAAACATCATATAAAAGCAAGAGGCCAATATGGAGACCTTATAATCATAATAAAAATAGCAAAATATGCATAATAAATGGGTCAGAAGATGTAAAATAAGATCGAACAAGCCTCCAATGGACAAAACCCTCAAATGAGTAGCTGCTACTATATATCAAAATGCCGTAACAATGCTACAACACTGTTTAAAAGGCACTGCTATATAAATGGTTATACAACATATCTAGGGCTGATATAGGTCACAAATATAGATCCAATACAGATCTAGGCACTATACAACCTCCTTTGAATAACCCCTTAAGGGTTTTCAGCAAAACACCATGTACCAAATGGGAATCTAAGCCCTAGGACTAAAGATCCATTGCAAAAAATAGATCTGGAAAGTGTGGCTGATCTAATATGATAAATAATGGAGCCTCCTCCAATAGACTCTCCAGATCAAGGGCTGATCCCTTCTCTAGAAAAACTCCTTTCCAAATAGTGTGCAAAAACCACCCTGCAAGTCCTCCCACAAAATAACATAGATTTGGAAATAAACGGTGTTGTAGGGGCAAATAAATAAATGGCCTGAAGCTAAGATATGAAAATAAGCACAAGGGCCTTCCTTAATATCCTCCCAATGGAAAGGGACCCTTCTCCACTGAAAGTAAGCAATGAAATGACCCAAAGATGGTATCCACTGCTGCAACCTGCAAAACAACTCAACCCTCAACAGGATCTGCACTATAGATGTAAGATGAAGCTTGGCATTAAGCCTAAAAGATGACAATGTAGTAAAATACTCCTCCAAGAGCTTCTCAATGGAAGAGGTGGGATTCCCGATTAGCAATACCCAGTGCTAAAAAGCACACAATCTCAGCTAAACAACTATAGAAAGCTATATGTCTAAGCATACCATATATTCAGAAATATCAAATACATAAACATGATGAATATGGTTTCCATCCTCTTCCTTTTATAAGATATGAGATTCCAAACCCTAAGCCCCATTCATTTATGACCCTACTTCCATGCAAAGTGTCTCCATCTAAAACTGTGCTATCCCTCATTGATTTCCACTCCTCCATGATAGCGTTGTTGATTTGGTCAAAGTTGACACAGTCAAGATGTTCCAACACCTTTTCACGCCTAAAGGTGCTTAATTAAGCTAACAAGGTATATCCTTTTTACATTGGCATTGATTTTATTCATTATTAAGGAGACTTATGGTCCTCCATTTTCCTCTTATTCGTAAAACAAATCATCAAAAAAAAAATTAATATTCCAACTAGCTCATGGCTAATTTAGGAATATTACAATCCTCCCCTCCCAAGTGTTTCTTGTCGCCAAGCATCTGCAAGGACATAATTGAAAAATGTGTGGAACCTTTATTCCCATATGGAGCTCCAATCTCCAAGCTATCATCCATACAAAATGAATCACCCTCTAGAGTGGTAATTCATATAAAAATTCCTCCCTTCTACTCACAAGAGGCACCTCCCAAGTGGTCAAGTTACCCAAAAGGCTCATCCCATAAGGAAACAAGAGACCCAATGTAGCAATAATGGATGGTCCAATGCTCTTCCACACATATGAAATATAAGAACCATGGATAATCTCTCTCCCAAAGGACACATCCAATCCCTCCATCCTCCCTCCAATCATTCCCATAAAAAGAATAAGAACATCATCAATGTATGGGATCATAACCAAGTACATGTAAACAACCATATGAAAAAATGGAGGTGGGTCATAGTCCCACATGTGGAACCAACACAGTATATCTCCTGAATGCATCATATAATGATATGTTAAGTGGTTTCCCCACCACTTAATTGCCGCCCAAGTCTTCTCACAATGGCTGAAAGTGTGAGATATGTTTGGTGCTTTTGGAGTGCACCCACAATGATACAACATCTCCCTATGTCCTCCAAGGGAGTGGCCATGTTCAGAAATGTTTATGGCCAAAATTTGACCATGAATTTTATATGGAATAATGCTACTCCTTGTAGCTATGGCCTACATATACATGGTAAAGGAATGCAAGTAATCATCAAATGTAACATTATGTACATAAGCATGTTCCTTACCAAAAAAATTTCTCATACAAATGGAGTGGTCCTTAGATAGATCCCCTCTCATTTAAAAAGAGTAAAGAGGTGGTTGTGATAACTCCTTCATTGAGTTATGTCTCTCTTCCAACTCCACATGGTTCATGCATCTTTGAAAATGCTGATATAGTTCCTCTTCAAAGCCTTTCGAAGTGTAGCCACTAGAACATTTGGCACAATTTCCGATGGCCAAATCGTTACTATTCTGACACACAGTCATCGCAAGAGCGATAGTTCGAGGATGGGAAAAACGTGGTTTGTCGTGTGGTCATAATTTCGACGCATTTACAAAGTGTCACACTACCGACACTTTTCCGTCGCTTCCAAACACGCGTCGCTCTTCCGACATTTACCAAACCGATGTTTGTAAAGTGTCGCCATTTCGACGAAATTTGGTCCGACGTTTTTAACGTCGCTCTTCTGATGTTTGTAAAGTGTCACCATTCCGACGAAATGTCATCCGACGTTTTGAATGTCACTCTTCCGAAGTCTTTATATGGTCACTCTTCCGACGTCTTTATACGGTCGCTCTTCCGACGTCTGCAAGCTGTCGCATTTCCGATGCCGTACAAAAGTGTCAGAAGACCGACGTATTGCAAAAGTGTCACAAGAATGACGCTTTCCAGTAGTGTCGCAATATCGACGCTAGGAAGAACTGTCACAATTCCGACGAAATGTGGTCCGAAATTTTGAGCGTCGGATTCCGACGTCTTTGTGCTGTCACTCTTCTGACGTTTATAGAACTGTCGCAATATCGACGGACATCACAAGACCGACGAAAATGGAAATTGTTCAAAAAGTCAAAAGAGCAACGCTTACAAGACGTCGGTATACCGACGGCAGTTCCAATTTAAAAAAAAAAATGAAACTTTAAAACAGGACAGTAAATCTCCAATGTTTTTTATCACAATAAGAAATCAATGATCAGTGATCACGTCAAATTTTCCTCATAGCGTGACGGGTCTAATAAATTTTATTGTAAAGGT